>CM030174.1:4415000-4455000 GCA_017639675.1 Aplochiton taeniatus | reverse complement strand
TAGCACATCTGATGTTTGCTTCCCCTGTTTCTTCTTCTTCTGTCCAGTGGTGTTCTTGGTTATCCTCCTGGTCCTGTTGGCTTTCATGACGTGGATGGTTGTGTATCCCCTGCCATCTCTTCAGAGACTACTCCAGCTGTACCCCATCTCAGATATGAACTTCAAGCTACTGCTGGTGGCCCTGGCTGCGCTGAACTTCCTCAGCTGTTTCATACTGGAGGTACCATGTTAATATATCAACAGACCTCTCAGTCTCTGGCTCTAACTATAAGCCTCATAACAGTGACACCAGAGATATTCAATGTTATAGTCCAGTGCGAATGCAGAACTTGGGACGTGACTCAAGACAGTTATTGTGGAATTCCCCAACTTGGCAGTTATCTTACTTTTGTAAAGTTGTAGGAAGTGCTTTATAGCATCACAATATTCATAGCCAGATAACCTATATAAAATCACTATTGATGATAACTCAGTGCTTGGCCAGTGGAAAGCTCTCAATACCCAGGTTGTTTATTTTATCTCAACGTGATCTGCTCCTGGTTAAATGAAGGTTTGATGATAAAAATCAAGGGGTCAATACTCAATTGTTAAACTCAATCGAAGAAGTCCATTGATGATTTAGTAGTTCTGATTCAATATACCACCTCCATCAGTAGAATGAAGGCATTTATGCAATGAGCAGTTTACCAATTTTTTAGCTGCAATGAGAATGGAGGTTTGCTTTGAAAGAGAAATGTATTTATCTGCATATCAATAAAAAAATCCTGAAGATGGCATTTCACTAAGTTTTGAATTGTATGTTAATGTTATTCCTTCTTAGATAATTGGTGGTCTTACTGTTGTTGCAGGTGCTGATTGACAACGGGCTTTTGACCTGCTTGCCACGGTGCCACAGAAAGAGCCAGTCCAAGAAGCAGTACAAACGTTTGGACATTCTCCTGTCAGATTCGCCTTCCTGGCCGCCTCTCAACCAATCCCTGTCCTCAACTGAATGCACAGTGATTGGTCTGAGCTAGCATCAGCTTTGCTCCCATTGGACAGTGATTCATTCACAGCAGTCAGTAGGCTTTGGAAGTCGGAGCAACAGCCAATTACGAACTCAACCACATTCACATTTCTTAAATCCGTCAGTATTACACATCTTACAACAAACAGTGCAACATTTAAAAACCGTCCAATGTTAAATGAATTCAGTTTTTATGTCCCACTTAAGGAAAATGCATATAGTTTGTGTTCTGGGGTTAACAATGCGTTTTACCACTTAGTTAAAAAAGAACATAGTTTTACAAATCGTTTTTATTAAATCCGTATTTACAGGCAGTTTTGCTTTCATTCAGAGCTTGACAGTTACTTTAAACTTCCTTGTTGGATTCCCATAAAATCTCTTGGACAATACTCAGTGTTTCCCTTCTCACTCATGCTCAGTCTCTTAATGCCAAAACTCACACCTAGATCATGTTAAGTAGAAATTAAAAAGGAGGCACTACCTGAATTTGACATAAGAATACAGGATATTAATTTTCTGTCTTTATCCAAAAGAGGACTGTTGAGCATAACCATGGCTATAGTGACACCTAACTTGATAAGACATCATATGGTGAAAAACTATAAACAATTTGATAGTTACTGAACACTCCAGACTTTCCTTACATGTCTATTCATCACAGCAGTGATTTAATATACACATTTCATTGTCTGGCGTGTTTAGTAACAGACTAGCAAGATAATGGGAACTTTAGAGCCTACAGGTAGCAGGATGGTGTAATTTTACCATAAAAATATATACTGAGCATACTGGTATGAAACCTAGCAGAAATAACCAAGTGACACGGACTAGCATTCAGAGCTTCCTTTCAAACTTGACATGCATTCACGGGTCACCATAGCATCTTCCATGACGTTACACTTTGCATGCCCGCCCGCCCCCCCCCCCCCTACAACACTATCTGTAACGAAAGCAGGTGAAAGATGGGTGTCCTATTGACATTGGGTGTTTTAGCGCTAATACAATCTTAGTAATTTCATTCAATCCCTCACTTGCACCTGAGTTCCTACTTCTGTGAAAGACATACAAATAAAGGAGCAGATTTGACAGAATATATGATGTAGGTGGGCCTTCCAAATATACAGTAGTACATCCCCTTCCATTTGACCCTCCAGCTTTTGCAAACGCCACTTTATAAATCGATGTGAATTAACCTATATTTACAGGTTTATGGACATTTAATTCATAGATTAAAATACTGCTGACATCACTACTGTCTCATAACATACAAAAAATTCAGAAAACTGCCACTGGGCTGAAAATTGCCAACCTCCTTTTGAAATTTGTAGTCTTTTTTATCATTTAACTAATAGAAATCAGGACAGTTTGAATATGCCAGAGAAGCAGAAAAAAATAAAAGAAATACATTTCTAGAAACTTACCATTGAAACACAGACACATACCGCACCCTCAATTTAAAAACCAATGATAAAGTACAGGTTATTACCAATAAAAAACATAACAAAAAAACAAGCAGGACAACATTTCAAAAAATAAAAAAATAATGTGGTAGATGGGGCATGAAGTAAGGGGGCGGTGTTGATAATATCTGGTATTATTGCTAGAAGGAGCAGGTACCAAAAGACCTTTCCTCCCCCTCCTCCTCCTCCTCCTCTTTCTCAATTTGCTGTGGCCACTTTTTACCTTTCCTCTCTCTCCTCTTCAGCCATCCTTTGTTATACAAGTCTTTTCATATGGAGGTGTCCATGGCTGATATCTGGAGCGGAGTACGTCTGTAGACCAGAAGGTTTCCTGGGAAGGACTGATTCCCTTCACAGCCAGACAGGGCTGAGGAGGAGAGGGCCAGGTCTCTTTGGGCAGACTGAAGGGGGGTTTCTTAAAGGGATAATCACAGTGAGTCCTCATCACAGTGTCAAACAGAGTAGGTGTGTGGGGGGTGGGGGTGGAAGAAGAGAGAGCATAGTTCTCTTTTGAGTTCCTCATGGATCCATTCTCCCCTCTTAATCCAACAAGTATCACCTGCAGGTTGTAAGAGGTTGGAGATGCGCATTTGCATTCACAAAGCAACAGAGACCACAGAACTAAAAGAGATTTTTTTTTTGTACGGGACGCTTGGCTTCCATTGCTCTTTCATATTCCACTCTCTTCCTCCTCGTTTCTCTCTTCCCCATGGCTGCATGGCCCCTGGCTCACTTATCTGTGCTGGCGGAAGCCTTGGGTCCCATCTGGGCCTGCTGGTTGGCGAACAGCGTGATTGTTTGATCGGGACTCGTCTGAAGGCGGGTTTGAGTTGGTGCGACCTGGTTTGCTGGACAGAGAATACAAGCATTCCTTCAAAATTAACATTTATTTGTGTTGTGCTTGAACCATTACAGCTCAAATGGAATTCGTGTTCATTTCGCCGAAATTATTATTATTATTTTTTTGTTAGTATGTTTTTTTCCCAAACAAAATTTGTACCTGTCAGCGTTGGGTTTTTCCTGAGGCGACTCTTCAGGGCTGGCACTACCCAGTATTCTCTTCCTAGCTTCAGCATACTCTGCCTCTCGTTGGGCCAGGGACTTGACCTGTGGCGTGGGCCTGTTGTGAGATGATGGGGACCCCAGCGACCCGTTGCTGGAGGGGCGCTTCAAGATGCGGATTTGCGGAGGGGGTGCCGCTGGGAGTGAGTCGTCCTGTATCACAATCGCAGTCTTTAACGGAGAACGTGCTGAATGGTTACTGGACACTCTAGAAGCAGAGAACCAAAACAGAATGACTGTCAGATGACTGCATAGTGTGTGTGTTGCGTGTGTGTATTATTAACCCTTGCATTCCCGATGGTTATGGTGGTCAAGTGGGTGAAATTATTACTCTTGAAACAAGCAAGCAACATTCAACTGGTTATAACAGACATTCCTTACTTCTCTTTTTGGCTTATCCGAAGTTTTTCCTCCAATCTTCTTTCCATTTCCTACAATGATACAAGTCTGTTAATATGCTTATATTTACACACATGTTGGTTACTGTGCTTATATTGACACATTGCAGCAAATTCAAATTGAACAGGGGGCTTAGGGCAGAATAGAAGGTAACAACTTAGGGAGGGAATGGAGGATGGAAACTAGGGAGAGCTAGATTCAATTTCAAGTTATTTTTAAACCAGCAGGGCAGTTGTCAAGTCATTGCAAAAAATCTAAATCACTGACAGTGGCGTGTCTACTTCCACACAAGCTACTTAACCGAGATGACTGACTTGGTGGAGTGATAACGCCAATGTTAATCACATCGGCTACATTGGAGCTGCTGCAGTGTTAGTGGCCTGTTTATTTTGACTGATAATAGTAGTGTTGCACCTAACGTAGGTTAGACACGCTGCTAACGAGTTATTGCTACCAATTGCGGGGTGGGGGTTCAAATCACAACTTGGTTGGTGGCTGTCTTAACCCAGCCAAGTTCTCCCATTAATAACCTGCCTGGATACCATTGCCAAATTGCTAACAAACGTAACAACGATAAAATAGATAGTTTACGTACTTCCTCAACCGATCAGAAAATGTAACCAGGAAGCTACATTTAATCAAGTTATGTGGCGGATTGGCTTGCTTACTTTACATTTGCTGCCCCCCAAAAAGGCCCATTAGCCGCCACCCTCCATTGCATTCGAGCAGGATAAAAAAAAATGATCTAAACCAGGTCACGTTAAATTGTGAGATAGCTATCCTGAGCTACCAAAAGCTCATTTTGAACCTTTGACAGATCTTCTAGATTCTGGCAGTTGGTTAAGAAGGTCAGTTAACGTTAGTTATTTAACGTCACCTGGCTTGGCTAACATTGACGTTGGACATGCTTGTCCCGCTGCTAAAAAGGTTAGCTGAACGTTTGCTAACGTGGGCTAACGTATGTTAATTTGCTGGTAAACTAATTCTGGTAACGTTAGCTGACCAAAGACCCCATACACAAGAACAATGCTTTGCCAAAAAGCTCACATCTGATATTGACTGTAAACTAACGTTGGCTACCCCAATAATGCAAGATGGCGCAACGTTAACGTGTTTTAGACAAGCATAGCCACATTAGCCAAATAGCTAACATAGCAGTTAGCTAACGACGTTTACTGTCCATCGTCGGCTAACGTCAACTGTCAAACTTTTGTTAGACAGGTTCGCCACATAAAACATATTCTATAACATTTCTGGTTAATTTTACCTTGTTAATAAAAAACGAAGATGTAGCTTAACTGTCGTACTACTACTAGCCACCTGGATTAGCTCGTCACAAGTCTCACTCAGTTAGCAGTATAGCGTTAAAAAGCTAGATTATCTTCGAGTTAGCTAACATTCGAAAGAAACACTCCAGCGTAGTGTCGTGACTTCGGTTCATGACTTTCTACGTTGATTAAATCCTATAGAAGATCCCTACATTTTCAACAGTGTACCAACGAAAAATGCTTTCTAAATATTTCCATTTTATTACCCCACTATCTGCAGCTTCCTCCCAACTTTCGGCAACCTCCTCATCCATGGTTCATTCTTTCACTCAGACACGCTCGTGCTGCGGAGTTCGGCTAGCGTTGCTCGGCTTGTCCGTTTAGTCTAAGCTAGGTTGCTCCGTACGTCGAACACTACCAGAATCCGCCCCCTGTTCTATGCGAGACGCTCGTCCTTTTCTTCTTAAACATTTTTGGTAGACTACACTTGTTAAAAGAGTGTTACTGCTATGCAAAGTTGCGCGTATTGCAATGCTGCGCCAAAAAATAAGTCTAATGGAAAAAAGTAAAGTAATGGAAAAAATATTAGCATTGCCTTAATCCTGACCACAACCGCCATCTATGCACAATAATAGTAATGTTCCACCCGGAATCTCTATTCTATCTTTCCTACCCATATTTATTCTGCCTAGCCGACCATTTGTAGACTATCCAGATGCTACTTTCATTTTTGTTCAATTAGGTATCTACAGTCTCTGCTCAATCTAGCCCTGTCAACATTCTGAAGTCCAAGAGGACTGCATATTTCTTCAAAATTAACATCTTAACTATTTTAAGGAATTGGAGAATTTATTTGTTCATAATAATAATCAGTTTCAATTTTGTATGAGATTTTCTACTCTTATTTGAAGTGTATCCTCAACTCTCTTCACTCCCTCATCATAAATGTTTTGCTCTAACTTCATACACTTCTTTTCCTACTATTCATGACAACTAGATTATCAAAAAACTAGTAAATCCCACAAGAACGGAGTCTTAATCTTCGCTCCAAAAAATAAAACCAAAAGTAAAAATAAACCCAATCTTCAATTTGACATATGATTTTTTTTGTGTGTGAAAGCAAATATAAATTTGTTTTAATTTTTGCTGATTGGTAAATTGAACGGAAGTGAAACAATAATACTCAGTAAAAAGGGTTCTGTAATTCGGACAACACATTTAATCGATATGCATTTAAATAATATTTACATGTTAAATATGTATTCTTATTATAGTTTTTTTTCTACTTTTCCCAGGTGTCCTCAGATTTACCACATGCTATAAACATTTTATTTCCACAGACTGAAAAAACTGAATTAATAATCAAAATGGTGGTCCAGCTTATGACATACAGATTTGATGTAGTTGTAACGTGTAACAATTATTATCATGTTGTACTGGTTTATTGTTTTCAAAATTGCTCCAACCACACGCATTCGCATTTACATATATTGTATATGATAGATGCCTGCCTGATGACTGCTGTTGTCGGAGGTCAGTATATTGTGTGTCTGCAATCTTTAAACACACAACTCAACTTAACTCAATTGTGGACCACAGTAGAATGTATTTCTTTTTTGGGCGCCCCTTTTATAGATGTTTACTGGACAGTTAATTTCTTCTCTTTGTAGGTTGCCATCATTTTCTTAATCTCTGCAATGGCCTTCCCTGGGTTCAGACCCTGTGTAACAGATTTTTTTTTTTTTTTTAACATCAGAGTTACAGATCTTAATAATAATACAAAATAATCATAATAAACTTTATTCGTATAGCACCTTTAGCAATAATTACTGGTAACAATAAACAAGTGAACAAAGCAAAAAGAATTAAGAAAATAATAAGAAACAATGGATAAAACAATAAAATTAATAACAAGAATTTAAAAACGAGAATTATGCAACTTGAAAAATCTAATAAAAATGAACGGTATATTAATTGAATGCTTAAAGTACAGGTCAGTCATTTAAAGGTTAACCTAGAGTCAAACATTACTCTCCCATTTAGTGGCTTTGATGGCAAATGCTTTATTGCCCTTCCTTTTTAGCCTAGAACTTCAAACATGTGGCGATGCTTTGTCAGCAGATCTAGAGTTCCGCTTCTGCTTAGTTCCTGTGATAAGTTCTGTGATGTAACCAGGGGGTAATCCATGCATTGTGTAAAGGTCATAAGTCAAATCTATGTTCAAATAAACATGAATCCAATGCATAAATATAAATATAGGTGCAATAGGTTGTCTCTAAATAATAGTGAAACCACGGTGTGTGTGTGCGTGTACCTTGGGGCACGTTTTAGTGCAGTTCATAATGGTGTGACAGCGGTACAGGGAGAAAGGGTCCTGAAGCTTGGACAGCCGCTCCTCTGTGAACTCGTCGCGAGAGTCGATCATCCACCGATACGCCTGTTGAGGTAGTAGAGAAACCATCATATGACACACTACTCACAGTATAGCCCCCCCCCCCCCCCTTTTTTTTAAATATTAAAAGTAATAATACGAGTTTTAAGTATTAAAAAATAATACAAATGAATTAAAACATGCATTGTAGACGGTATGGAAATCGTCTAAAAAGTCCTGCAGAGAGCGGGACTTAAATACAGACCTGCATGAGGACAGCAGGTCCCAGGTACTTGTCTCCGTTCCACCAGTAACTAGGGCAACTAGTGCTACAGCACGCACACAGAATACACTCATACAAGCCATCCTGCGGTCAGAAAAATGAGACAATTCATTTGGTGCTCTTTCTCATTGAGAACACACTCATCTTACAAGCCTGGGGTCAGATAAATGACACAGTCACTTTAGTGCTTCTCAGCCCGTTGTCATTGAGATGTGTTATCTTAACGACAATTTAAAGTTACATTTGAGAGACTAAATACTTTGTAGAATGAGATTTTCAGCAGAATCTTGTCAGTGTGGAATTACATGAGCAATATCTATAGGTTCCAAGGGTCACCGCGTACCAGTTTCTGCCTGTCCTCCACTGTTTGGTGGTACTGCTCTTTCCCTTGCAAGGATTCATCCTTCTTCTTTAAGAAAGGTTCAATGGATTTGTACTGTGCATAGAAGTTACTCATGTCCTGAAAGAATTATACACAAATGAGTATTAGTATTAAGTAGTCTGATTTAACTCAAACATGAATTGTGTGATAATTTCACAGTAATACTTACTGGCACCAGATCTTTGACAACATACATGTGTGGAAGAGGATATATTTTTGTGGCTTTGCTGGTGTTGGTGTCTATTTTGTTGAGGCATGCCAGTGTGTTTCCCCCATTGATGTTCATGGCACATGAGCCACATATTCCTAAATAAAGATAGATACCCCTCATTACAAACATTTAACACAGGTGACCTACAGGGCTCAATTAACTGTCCAACTGCGTTGTGTAGGCGAGAATCTCGATATAAGTTAGATTTTTACATAACAGAAAAGACCCTTACCCTCTCGGCAGGACCGTCTAAAAGTTAATGTAGGGTCCATATCATTCTTGATTTTGATTAGAGCATCAAGTACCATGGGACCACAGCTATTAGAGAATAAAACACAAATATATCAGTAAAAAAATAATTTCAGGAAATAAATCAGGTATCAGACAGTGAGTCAGTGCTTATAGTAAAGTTGAACTCACTTGTTAAGATCCACTTCATAGGTCTGCATGCGTGGTTTGTCACCACTTGTGTCAGGGTCCCAGCGGTAAATCTGGAACTTCTTGATTCTGGGTTCCGGAGCTGGAGCAGCTGCTGTCTGAGCATACCTCACCATCTGAAACAGACACACACACACAGGTGTGCCAGTTATTATATGTAATGTTAAATTAAATATAAAACATATTTTTTTTTAAGCAGGATGTAATCAGTAGTCTAAGGAAGGAGGAATGTGAAATGCAAGGCATCAAGGGGAAAATGTGGTATTTCATAACAAGGTCGCTAGTCCCCCTCTAGTGGTCATAGCCAAAACTGCACTTTATTGTTATATCACGTTCAATTTCAACTTACCTAACTTAGCTATACAGGCACAGCACAATTGTACAAAGTCAAAGAATGAAAATGTGGTAAATTAAACGACTAACTACTAACATATTGTTGAAACAAAAAGACACACGGTGCAACAATACACTAAAATACAAAGACACTCGACAGTGGTGCCATGTAGCCTATTCTCCAGTTGAATAACCCACCTGAGACCTGCTTTGGAGGTCATTCTAACACATAAAGAAGATACGCTTTACAGTAACAAAATGAAATAATCACAAATACAAATTACTCTTGTGGGTTATGACATGGACTATAAAAATGAGATACATTGTGTCCATAACATTAGGATTAGGCTAATCAAAATACAACTCACATGGACAACACCCAAAGTGTATACAGTCATTTACACCATTTAAAAGAATACCAAATACTGATATAGGCTACCTTCACATAGGTAACTTACCACCATAGCACCAGAATTCCTCACGGCCAAAGCTTGCCGACCAAAGATAATGCAACCCACCGACATCTTGCTGGTTTGGTTTCAATATTCCACTGTGCTAACTGAGAACTGGGTTTCCACGACAGAGTATGTACTTCTTCAATGTCCCGCCCCCAGTCCGACGTAGACTAGTCCAGCAACCGTTTGCATCCCGAACACACTGTTTCTATCTATCTGTGCATTATGTCATAGCCTATTTCACAACTGTAGTTTACGGTTGGTTATGTATCAGGACACACTTAAATATTTCTAAAGAAACCCCAACTAAAATATATAATAATAATAATAATAATAATAATAATAGCCTACATATTAATGATGTGCAGTTTGAAAATAATTAAATCTCCTTAAGCTCAAATGAAATGCATTTTGATGAAAATCTTGAAATTGCCCCTTTTCATTGGCTAATGCTTGCATTGGGATAATTTACAAACAGATGTTGGTTCATTGTATAATAATCAATATGTTTGACCTTGGTGCATTTTTCCCATTGATGAGGCAAACATGTTTAAAAATGCTTATATATCAACTCTTTAGAAGCCCCACAGTACATCTAGCATTTGGATGTTTGCCATAGGAAGTTAAAATATATGGCAGGTTGACCGATTGATCAATGTCGTGTCGTTGGTTTATTCAAAGTTGTTTTAGTAAGGAGGTAACTTATGAAGATAAGGAGTAAAGGAGCATAACCATACCTCTCACGTGACTTCAGCCCTTCGTATCCTGCACATGCGTAGTTAATGGTAGGCACACATGTCAACTTCTAGAGGTGCATAGGTAGGAGCGGGGGTATTGTAAGAAACTCTGGACCCTCAACAACCAGACCACTCGACGAACAATAGCAGACTTCATAAATAACAATGTCGTGGCTCTTTGGCTGGAGAAAGGGCTCCGGGAGTCCACCGGCGGACGACCAAACCTCTGCAACGACCACAGAGGAGGGCGCAGGGTCTTCGGGAGGAGACCGACCCAAGGACAAATGGAGTAACTTCGACCCGACTGGACTTGAGAGAGCAGCAAAAGCTGCAAGGGAACTTGACAAATCGCGTATGTATCAATTTGAAAAGGCCTGTGATGTGGAATGAATGTTCTCTGCATGGTAAAGCTGCATGCACGCTTTGAAGCGACTTCATTCCAGAAGCTACATTGTATCCAGCACAGCTTAACAAGGGCATTAGTAGAATATTTGCGAACTTCCCACACAACGTCAACTATACTAGCCATAGTGGCTTTGATTGCATTGCACAGGTGTCCCTTGCCTTTGCAACAGGCTTTGGCTGAAGTGGGCGTGTCAGAGCTCGAGAGAACAAAGTGTACTGGTTTCAATGGTGGCTGCCCCGCTTCCATGATCACTGGCCCACATGTAATGTGTGCTACGGCAATGGAGCACTTGTGTTACTCGGGGTATATTTAGCCAGTACCTGTCAAGTCTATGTTGCTTATATGGCACATACTGTCCCTTGCTGACTGTATTGTGGCATGTGAAGCGGGTTCAAAGCTCAACACAATGCCGCATGGGTTAGAGTTGAGATATATTCCTTTAAAGGTGTTTTCTTATTCATTTAATTCAGATTATTTCTTTTTAGAGACTATTACTAAATAATAAAAAATTTTTTTTATTAATCTTTGCTGTGTCTTTTCATCACTTATTCTGAAGGCCATGCCAAAGAAGCCCTGGACCTGGCTCGTATGCAGGAGCAGTCGGTTCAAATGGAGCACCAGAGCAAAGTGAAGGTGTGGGGAGAGGCTTTAGCTACTCACAGGAATCTTAACAAACTGTGTAGTCCTACTCTTATGTTGGCATAGGACTCAAAACACATGTAGATCATTGTTGAACTCAAACGCAGCTTCGATGTCAAGTAATGTTTAAAAGCAATGCATAGTAGCCTATACAGTGACAGGAGCATATATAGTAAACTGTAGACTATTGTTCACAGCATTCTGTATGGTAAAGTAGCCTACATTATGCAGAATCTTGGTTCCTCCTGTCTTCAGTCATACCCATATCTTCCGACATATATTACGTTATTGACAAAGTTTTGAAGTCGTGATACAGTATAGTATGATAACCCTATCTCTAAAAGCGAGCGGTTCATTTGTCTGGTAAATTGTCTGTCCTAACAGGAATATGAGGCGGCCCTGGAGCAGCTGAAAGGGGAACAGATCCGGGTCCAAGGTGAAGAACGACGGAAAACACTCAATGAGGAAACCAAGCAAAATCAAGCGGTATGGGGATACCTACTATCAGCAGCACATTCTGTTTATCCTCTGTACACCTGGGGAATTTATTACTAGAATAAACACTATCTGTATGTTTGAAACTTGATATATTGTCATATTGTGTTTTCTAATTTTTTAAATACGACTAGAGGGCACAATATCAAGATAAGCTTGCCAGAGCGAGATACGATGATCAACTCAGGCAACAGGTAATGTTTTCATTTTTTTTATAGTGTAATTGTAACGGACACCGACCAGTATAAATTCACTGTCATCAGTATAAGTACGATCGCTTGGTTGTGTGAAGAGGTACCTTTTCCCACGGCCGAGCGGTTAAGGACGCTGACCCCACTGCTGGCGAGCCCAGTAAGACCCCTGGTTTGTTCCCAGGTAGTGGCGACCAGGGGAGGAAGGGCAAGTTCTCGCTAGCACAGGGGTGAAAAAGTCAGAACCCAGCGAATCACAACCGTTATATAATGTCTTATTGCCTACCTTAATAAACTTAATATGGCTGGCTGTAACATGGCCTGTGTTTTGTTTTGGTAGCAAACCCTAAATGAAGAGAACCTACGCAAACAGGAAGAATCCGTCATGAAGCAGGAAGCTATGAGAAAAGGTGAGGGGGAATAAAGATGCATGTTTTATACTTTCTCCATGTGAGAAAATGCTCTTCTATTTCTTGTTTGTCACGGCTTTATCTGTGTATTATTTGTGTTTTTAAATGTATTGTTATAGACTTCCGCCCTTCACTACATGTATGCCAAACATTCACCTTTACCTTATCTAGCAACTATTGAGCATGAAATGGATCTGAGGCACAAGAACGAACTGCTGCGTGTGGAGGCGGAGGCCAAAGCCCGCGCCAAAGTTGAGAGGGAGAACGCAGATCTAATCCGGGAACAAATCCGCCTGAAGGCAGCGGAACACAGACAGACAGTGCTTGAATCTATAAGGTAAGGTGCCACGGACAACCTTAACACAATCCGATTCAAGGAAATCAAATCTCTTATTTTATTTAGTTTCACAAATCATAGTCCTTGTGTGGGCCAGAGTGCTGCAGAGAATTTGCCTTCCGCATTGGAAGTGGTGATTGTAGTAATTGCGTGTGGTTTATGACAGGACGGCTGGAGCTGTGTTTGGGGAAGGCTTCAGAGCATTTGTATCGGACTGGGACAAACTCACAGCAACTGTAAGACATCCGAAAACACCTAGTCCACGAAATTATTATTTTTTTAATTCTATTCTGAGACATTGACTGTGTTATGGAAACCATAGCTTTGGTGTTACTGATGTGGTGCTCTGTTTGAAGGTGGCTGGCTTCACTCTACTGGCAGTGGGAGTTTATTCCGCCAGGAATGCCACGAGCGTGGCCGGACGCTACATCGAGGCTCGCCTGGGTAAGCCCTCACTGGTCCGAGAAACCTCCAGGATCACTGTTGCTGAGGCTGTGAAACACCCTGTCAAGGTAAACTAACTGGGGCGCCATTTTTGTTTGTTTGCTTGTAATGGAGGTATGAACTATTGTGACACTGCCTCTTATTTTCTTGGTGTAGACGACAAAACGTCTGAGAAGCAGACCTCAGGATGCTCTGGAAGGAGTTGTTCTGAGTGTGAGTATTTTGACCTGGGTTACACCTTTTAAGGCCACTATCGTTCAACATACAAATTTATAGTGAATACAGATAATGGCCTCAGAAATTCAGTTTTCAGTCAAATCTTCGTTTAAATCTTTCCCTTTTACTTCCCTTGCATTATCTGCTTCACAGCCATCTTTGGAGGAGCGTGTGAGGGACATTGCCATTGCTACCCGTAACACGAGGCAGAATAAGGGCTTGTACAGGAACATTCTCATGTATGGGCCTCCCGGGACTGGAAAGACCCTCTTTGCCAAGGTACTATACTTTTGAAACATGAGAGGAATATAACTTAACTAATTTAACTGTTGTACGTTAATGTTCACAGATCAGACAGCTTCCATGAGTTATGTATTGTGTGTGTGTGTGTGTATGTGTGTGTGTGTGTGTGTATACACACACCATTAACTCCATCTCCTGTAGAAACTTGCCCTCCATTCTGGAATGGACTTTGCCATCATGACTGGTGGAGACGTGGCTCCTATGGGTCGAGATGGGGTGACCGCCATGCATAAGGTCTTTGACTGGGCCAACACAAGCAGGCGCGGGTAGGCTTTCTATCCACTGTTGATGCTGGTCAAATAATCGGCGGCTGTAAAACGACGATTAATCAGTCGGTTAAAAGTTTTTTTTATTTTTGCCAAATTTTTTTGTGTTCTCACACTGTCCTCTCTCTGCTTAGCCTTCTTCTTTTTGTAGACGAAGCTGATGCGTTCCTGCGTAAACGATCCACTGTGAGTTCTCCAACAAATCTATGAGTAATGACTAAACATGTGGACTGCTTTTCGTTTTCAAGACGTATTGATTATGCATTTAAGAAGTATTGATTATATCATTTATGTGGCAGGAGAAAATCAGTGAAGACCTTCGAGCCACCCTCAATGCATTCCTTTACCGCACTGGAGAGCAGAGCAACAAGTTGGTATTGAATGTTGTTGAGATTGTTGGGAGGCCATCTCATGTATGTTATGGTATGTTTATTGTATTGCCAATAAACTCTACAATTTAATGAAATCATATTTTCTGTGCAGGTTCATGCTGGTGCTTGCTAGTAACCAACCAGAGCAGTTTGACTGGGCCATAAATGACCGTATCGATGAGATCGTAAACTTTGCCCTGCCCGGGCTCGAGGAGAGAGAGAGACTTGTGCGTCTGTACTTTGACAGATTTGTACTGGGACCAGCCACTATCGGGAGACAGTGAGTATACTGGGACTTGCTGGCAGTCAAACAGAATCAGCGGTTACTAGAGCGCGAGAAGCATCCGTCCCTAGAGGTTTCTGTTGTGACATGACTTGAGTTACATAAGTATTCTAAATAGTATTTCAAACTGACATCTGAAATATAGATGTCTGGTTTTATGTTCAGGAGCGACTGGACTATATTAGATGCTTCCTCGGGTTACACAGGCCTGTTGAAAACAGACATTGTTCATAGCTAAAGAGTCTTGCTTACATAGGTCCACGTTTCCTTTTCCGTACAGGAGAATGAAACTGGCCCAGTTCGATTACGGACAGAAGTGTTCGGACATAGCTTGTCGAGCGGAGGGCATGTCAGGCCGTGAGATCTCCAAACTGGGTGTGGCCTGGCAGGTAAGGACGAAGATCCTGTTCCTCTTGCCCTCGGTTGCGGCATCTTGCCTCACTAAACCCACTGGCTACCCATTTTATAAATTCTATCAGCCCTCACATTCTTCGTTGCCGTGAAATGATCTACTGTATATACATATCTGACGTATATGAAATAAAAAAATAGGAAATCTCTCGGAAAATGTGTCGATTAACTATTCCATATTTCCATTTAGGCTGCTGCGTACTCCTCTGAGGATGGAGTTTTGACCGAAGCCATGATTGATGCCCGAGTCACTGACGCCATCAGCCAGCATGCTCAGAAGATGGACTGGCTCCACATGGAGGGAGGGGAGGGTGTTGGGAAAACAGGAGTCGTTCTGCCCAAAGAAGCGGCCGCAGCTAGCTCTCTTGGCTTTACCTCGGCCCAGGAGGCTGCACCTCTGGCTGAGGCTGGAGCCTTAGCGCCAACTATACAGGAAGTTCTCCCTGTGATGGAGGCGGTCATCTCCAGCGCCCAGGCTGCAGCCGTGCCCGACCACGCCAGCGAGGTGGAGGCCGCCGCCATCATTGAAAGTGCAGCCGACCTGGTTAAAGAGGCCGAGGTCGCGACCCCTGTTGTGGCAGAGACCGTGGCAGCAGCAGTGCCGGCTGTGAAAGAGGCTGAAGCCATCGAGGCTGTTTTGGAGACGGCCGTTCCCTTGGTGCAGGAGGCCGAGGTCGTGAAGGACCTGACTGAAGAGGTTCCAGCAGCGTCTGTGGTGCCAGAAGTGAAAGAGATAGATTTGATCGCAGAGGTGAAAGAGGCTGAGCCTCTCTCTGCGGCCCTTGAAGAGGCGTCTGCAGGGACTACCTCTGAAGCAATAAAAGAGCCTGAGGCCACAATAACCGAAGTAGTCAAGGAGGCAGAAACTATAGCAACGGACATAGTGCAGGAGGCTGAGGCTGTAGTGACAAACGTGGCTGAGGTTGCAGAGGCCGTAGTCACCATGGCTAAAGATGTGGAGGCTATAGTGGCTGATGTTGCTAAGGTAGCGGATGTTGTTGCGACCATAGCTGAAGCAGCAGAGGCAGAAGCTATCCAAAAGATTGAAAGTGTAGCAGCTGAGGTTGCCAAGGAGGCGGAAGCTGTCGTAACAGAGGTTGCCAAGGAGACGGAAGCTGTTGTAACAGAGGTTGCTAAGGAGGCTGAAGCTATAGTAACAGAGGTTGCTAAGGAGGCTGAAGCTGTAGTAGCAGAGGTTGCCAAGGAGACTGAGGCCGTAGTAACAGAGGTTGCTAAGGAAGCTGAAACCGTAGTTACCGAGGTTGCTAAGGAGGCTGAAGTCATAACCGAGGTTGCTGCCAAGGAGGCTGAAGCCGTAGTGACCGAGGTTGCTGAGGCTGAAGCCGTAGTAACCGAGGTTGCTAAGGAGACTGAAGCCGTAGTAACAGAGGTTGCCAAGGAGGCTGAAGCCGTAGTAACAGAGGTTGCCAAGGAGGCTGAAGCCGTCGTAACAGAGGTTACCAAGGAGGAGGAAGCTGTAAAAGCTGAGGTTGCCAACGAGGCTGAAGTCGTAATAACAGAGGTCGCTAAGGAAGCTGAAGCCATAGTGGACGAGCTAAGCAAAGAACCTGAGGCCGTCATAGCTGAAGTTGCTAAGGAGACAGAAGTTAAAGCCTCTGAAGATTCTGTGCCTACTGACGTTTCCATGGAGGTTAAAGAAGCAACAACAGAGGTTGTCAAGGAAAGTGAGTCTGTTGTTACCCAAGCTTCCAGCGAGGCAGAGCCTGTCACTGCCGAAGTCTCAAAGGAGTCTGAAGCTGTAGCAACGGAGGTTGCCACAGAGACAGAGGTCAAAACTGCTGACGTTTCCAAGGAGGCAGGTGTTGCTGAGGTGTCCAACGAAGCTGAGGCACTTCCTCAGAAGATGGAGGAAACAACTCCACCCTCTGACACAGAAACGACTGCTAGCAAGGACACTGTAACCATAGAAACTGTCACTCAAGAGGGAGATTCGAAACCTGCAGCAAAGGACCAGGATGGAGATGGCAATAAACCAAAGGATCCTCCTGGCCCTCCCAAGAAGAAATGGTTTAAATGGTAATACAAGCTATTAATTAGGAAGTTTGGAAAAAGAAATAATCTGAATCAGACACCTGTACTGTATTGTTGATTTGTTCTTTATGATTAAAGGGCTATATTGTTCATAAATATATGCTGGTGCCTTATTGCTGATAGAAATGTGAAAAACAAAAAATAATCTTAATTTGTTTTACTAGTGGTTTCAGATAAATGTTTCTACCTCTTTAACTAAACTAACCTACAAATATTTTTGTGCTCATGGACCATAAAGGTAAATATGTGACGTAAATTGTGTCAGTTTGACTAAACATATTTCTGTCTGTTCCAATTTTTAAAGAGCTGATTTTAGAGGACAAAATCTTGTGAGACCAGCAGCCTGATCTCCTTTGTGTCATGAAGTAGAGGGAGAAGAACATCACAGTGATATTCAGAAACTTTGCCTGAAATCCAAGGGCAGATGTTTATCTAATACTAGACACTCATTTTGTTATGGCCCTTAGCGTTTTAAATGTTGTATTAAAATGTTACCTCTATACTGTACCTATGATTGGAAATTTCATCAATAAATATTTGTTTTGTCAGAATTGCTATTTTTAACCAATGATTAAAGCAGAATTGATTTGATGTGTTTGCTGAATATTTTCCAACCATTCATTTTAACACTATCCAACAGGCTTTCCTTTATTATTATTATTATTATTATTATTATTACAAGATTTGCATAAATAAGGTTTCTGCGACGGCTGGCACTCTAGGCATGGGTACTAGAGGTACAGGCTACAGTCATAACCTCAAGGTGTAGGCCATACATTAAATATTATATACAGTAAATGTTTGTAGATAGATTTGTGTGTATTTTAGGCAAAAAATAAGCATTTCCTTGCAAATGGCCAAACATTTTCTATTTTAATAACTGCTTGCTATTTTATGTCTTAGACCATCTGGTCTGAAGGAAAAATGACACACTGAAACATGAGGGGTCACTGTTGAGCTTCAACAGCAGTTTTAATAAAACAGACATTTCATCCTCACAACAGCAATGTCTGGACAGAGAGGGGGAGGGGGGCATGAGGGCAGGGTTCCCTCTGCTGATAGGCTGGTTTCTCCTGATAAGTGTGAGGGGATTGGATATAGCAAATCGCAAAGTGCTATTGGACACAGTATTGGGAAGACAAGGGAAGCACTGAACTGTCTCTCTTATCTTGGCTGGCATCAATTTCTCCTCTCATTTTCTCACAAACTATAATAACAGCGAAGAGGACCCTGAACATGAGCGCATGCTCCCCTCCCCCTCGTAAATTTACAGGTAAAATCAATACATTCATTTAATTCACTAAGTAACAAAGCTAGTTAATCTGTGTTCTAGCAGAAATCACACTGTTCACATCAAGTCATAATGTCTGACTCAACTTCCTTACACTTCTGTTATCGTTCAACACTCTTTTTCACCCTCAGTTATCTTGATACACAGCTCACATAAACAAATCGCCCCCAACAAACTGTATAGACCAGTAAATCCCATTTACCCAAATGTAGAACTATTTACAGAAGCAGCAATCTATTTCTCATCCCACAAATCTTGAAACCGCCCCGTTGCATTCGCCCCTCCCAGTTAAAAGAAAGCCACCCCGCCCCTCATACAGAAATAAAATAATACTCAACCCATTCCAAGACATTCTTACCACAATTCCAGACACTTCCCGTACAATACCCTGTTCTAAAAAGCATGCCAAATTTGAACAATGAACACAGAAAAAGTATATATACACGAAAAGAAAAAAAACTTAGAAATTTTCTTTTTTTCTCTCCCTCTTTCTATCATTGTGGACGTGTACATAAGACAATATTTCAGTGGCAAATACCATCATCTTTTCTGCTTGAGTTTTGGAGTTGGTTGGTCCTGACTGATGTCAGATGAGTCGTAGTAACGTCCCAGTGTCGGGGTGTGGGAGCTGGGTCACCAACAGTAGGAGGGCAGTTTTCCAGGGTCTCTGAGGCAGCAATTGGCCAGGGGGCAGTTTGGGTTTGGGGGCAGAGGAGGGGGTGGGGGAGGTGGTCGTTGAGAGTCAGAGGTGGCGGGGGCTGGGGTGGCCGTTGTGGTACAGCTTCTGCTTGATATGGACCATGTTGCCACTGGAGTCTTCCAGCTGTCGGAGCTGGGCGCGACGTCGCAGGTCACGGAGATTACAGAACTGAGGGAGCCACGACCAGGAGGGCGTGTCTGGCAGAGGGAAAGGGAGAAGAGTGGGAGAGGGGTTTTAACATACAATTCTTCAAATGGTATCGATTGTTAAAGGCAATTTCGATAGATTTACCCTTTCTTAACAACCACATGGTAAGCTTGATCCTTGATATCTTTTAATTAAAGAGAGAGAGAGCGGGGACATGAAGACAAGACAAAAGATAGAGACATTGACTTATTGGATGTGAGATCAAGGGAAACAATCTCTTAAGTGCATGGAATGCCCTTGATTCTGCTTGCTATAACTTGAGACGTTTGAAAATGTGGTGTAGATGTCTTGGCTGTGCCACTCTCCTGTCAAACATATTTTATGTCAAGTCAAATTGAAGGTTGAATGGGAAAAAAACAAACACTGAAACCCAATAGACCCAGAACTACTGACCCTATTCTTGAGAAAGCAATAAGCTAAACTGCTTCCTTGCCAGCCTACATTACGTTTACATGTGGTCCTCTGAGAAAAAGCTTTCCCAGCTTTGGGTTCTGTTACCTCTTAAACTGGTATTTTCCCCTTCAGTATACACTGTAGGTATAAGATGCCTGTCAGCAAGGGCAGGTCTACTGGGAGTGGAGAAAGAGAAGGGAGAGCCCCAGACAGCCCACTAGCAAATGGCCACGCTAGATGTAAGGGAGGAGGGGGGGAGTTATTTTTAGCTGTGAATGGGTATGCAATCCACAAGGACTCTTCTGAAGGGTATCCAAAGGAAATGGGAGAGTGAGACAGGTTACCCCTCATTTCAATGAAAGGATAGAGAGAGAGAGAGAGAGAGAGAGAGAGAGAGAGAGAGAGAGAGAGAGAGAGAGAGAGAGAGAGAGAGAGAGAGAGAGAGAGAATGAAATGGTAATGTCATGTGGAAAATGTAGGGATGGCAAAATTGTAAAAGGTATTTACATAGGGCAAGGGAAGGAGTGAAATAGTGAACGCTAAGTCATCGTCACGTTTTCCTTTCTTTCATCAAATCTCCTGGATAGGAGAAACTAGTGCAAAAGCAAGCAAAAAATAAGAAAGAAAACACACTACTTCCAAAAAGATGCCCTCTAAAGACTGCGGCCAGAGGCCAGAGATGGGAATACAGTAACTAACTGAGGAGAAAAGAACATTGGAAATGAAAAAGGAATCAGTGTATGCCTCAATGCAGTGTGTGTGTGTGTGTGTGTGTGTGTGTGTGTGTGTGTGTGTGTGTGTGTGAGTGCGCGAGCGTGTGTGTTTGTGTTTCTCAAGGCAGTGTGCGTCTGTCTGTTTGTGTGTGTTAGTGTGTTCAGTTCCAGCTGCTCTCTCTCTCTCTCATTCTATTTATAGCTCCTGAGGAGAGAGAGGCGAGAGTGTGTGTAGGTGGGGGTGGGGATGTGACAGTACCCCCCCACTTCCCGCTCCAACAGCCTCACCTTCACTTCCCATCTTAGGGGAGGCTGAATGAGTCTGACCCAGCACCCACGTCACAACCGACACAAACCAATGGGGCTTTCCCTTCCTGCACAAGGACTACAACCGCAGATTAAAGCTGTAAATCTTTACATGGACGTACCCCCATGGCTGGAGTCTTTGAACGCATAAGTATTGACCAGAGTGTAGTGGAGAAATCTGCTGTAGTGACACAGATTTGTATCCCTGCCCATTCCCCTGCTGGGATTTCCTCTTTGGTAATGACAGTCAAGTACAAGATAGGATTGATGAATTATAAATGGCAATTGTCATCTAGGTGTGCAAGCTTTATGATACCACTCTTCCATTTAACGACGATTTAACAGATTTTATTGGTGAATGATAACCGCTATTGATAATTACAAGCTATATGCACCTCCTGGTGTTTAGGTAGTATTTTATGGAGTTTTATTATGACAGTTAGTATATTAAGGTCACTCTACCCACCTTATTCTCTTAGTCTAGCATCTAGGCCAACTCTTAAATATAGGCCTGCCACAGCATCTAGGGCTTTTCAAGAGAAAGCTGACACAGATCCAATATTAAACACACAAAGATTTATTAATAAGAAGGTAAGCTCATAAAAGGTGAGGAAAGAACTATTGGGGGTAAAAAAAAGAGTTATGAATTAACGTATATTGCACAGTGTGGGTCTCACATTTTAACGATGGCTATATTTATGTTCTCTTGCTTCAAAAAGAGTGTTTTACTCTTGGATGTTGGATGGGAATGGGAGGGGAGAGGTCGATGGAGTACGACGGGTTTAAATGCATATACACTTCCTCAATCTCTTAACACAGGGGACTGTATTTTATTTATTTTTTTGCATTCATTATTATTTATTTTTCTGTTGAATTATAATCGTGTCCAAGTTTTTTTTTGATGTTATTGTTATTGAATGCTAATAGTAGATGAGTTGGGCTCACCGTAGTAGCGGCTGGTTCTCCACACCCTGACGGCGCAGTGCAGGACCCCATCCAGCCACAGCAGCAGCCAGCTGATACAGAAGCCCAGCAGCAGCCCCAGCATCAGGTCCATCTCCTGCTTGGTCACGCTGTCACTCACAAAGTAGTTCTCCGAGGAGTCCACCAGAGACTGGTCCCCGTCGTACGGGATCACATAGTGGACATGGTGTCTGAGGAAGCAACACAACACAGACAAGGGGTTGAACTATGAATACTGTGCACGGTTCATTTCGAACGGTTTTCTTTGTTGTAATCAAAGCAGACTCACTTGCGGTGGAGTATATAACTATTCTACATC
The DNA here is from genome assembly GCA_017639675.1 of Aplochiton taeniatus. Lineage (NCBI taxonomy): Eukaryota > Metazoa > Chordata > Actinopteri > Galaxiiformes > Galaxiidae > Aplochiton > Aplochiton taeniatus. Next base: position 4,432,879 of record CM030174.1, on the reverse strand, counting down.
ACCAAAAAATGCAACTAAGCAATTGAAAACATTGTTTGCATATTTCTATCAAAAAACTGATTTCATGATGTGCACATGACAGAGCTTCTAAAATATTTTGGACGCATACTAACATGATTGAGCAAACCTGACTGTAATGTTATATTGATGTCAATAAGAAAAGGTAATAAGGTAGTAAGCCTTTTCCAACTAAACTTTATTTCCCAATGCTCTTTGATTAAAAATGGAATCAGGGAACCAGCGGCCGCATAGTCTTTGTAGAATGTTACTAGCTGACTTATGACAAGACAAAACTATATTTCCAAACAAACATTCTCGTCATATTCATACTGTACAATGCTGTTACAAGTCTGCTTGGTTCTGTTCTACGTCAAACCTAGTGGCTGAAAGGTGTACTGCGCTTGGATATATAATTCTGAACTAACTGTGGCTCAAACGTCTGTGCATTTCTATAATACATGGATGTTCTTTGACTCCTTCCTGTCATAAACCCATGAAGTTGTCTCCGTTTCTAAAACATAGCAATGAAATATATAGCATGTAGAACTTCTCAAACCCACACGCCTGGATAAATAAGCTACCACTAACTAGGCACTAGGTACCAGTTTTTACATATTTTTTAAAAAGACACATTTTTAAAGCAGCAAATTACCAACCAGCCAATTATTGCCACAATTTTCATGACACAGCTAAGAATGAGATTTGAATTGTTCCCATTTACTTTACAAGCTGTAGTTAAGAATAATCCAAGTGATCCTCCTCTCACTTACGGAGGACTAACATAACTCAACAATTACAAATGGGACTGCATCGGAAGTGGACGTTTTTCTTTCAAATTAGCCCATCAAATGGGACACAGGTACTTCACAAAAGTACCCTGGCCCCCGGAACCCCGAGGCAGCAGTCAGCTCAGCTAGAACATAGCAACCTCCAAATCAAATGAAAGTGGGTGCCAAATCGAATGACAGGGGATGTGTCCTCAGGCCTGATTAGGTGTGCATCGCCAGCACCATGACACTTTAACACCTCATGTATCAAAGTTAGACAATAGGCTCAGGTGTCCTTCCCAGTCATTATGCATCACTAAACTCTGTTCAGCTTAAACCATCACTGTCACTGTATTTAAAAACAAGACAGTGTTTCAATGGAAGACACAGAAAAAGGTCCTACAGATACAGGCCTTCACTTATAGATTTGTTTTTGTGAGAAATTCCTGTTTTGACCCTATTGATAGGAACAAATTGACAGGTGACTTTTATATTATGAGATGATCGTAAAATATTAAACTAGGCTATTTGTAAAGGGCCTGCAAACAGTTAAGTAACTAGATACAACAATTTTGTTTGTGAAATTAGTTTTGAAATGATGAAGAAGAACTTTCACCCACAGACCTGTCCCCAGCCTTCTCTATCAAATATGACAACAAGATCAGAACTTGAAGGCATTTGCTCACAATCCTAAACTTATATGCAACCTGAACACCAATCAATTAGAGTGTCTTGAATTCTCATTGCCGTTCAATTATCTGAAACCTTGTTAAATTATTACAAAAGATGGTATTCTCAGTCTGCTATTGTCCAGCTTGACAAAAAGAGAATATGGTTTTCAAATTAGGATGTAAGCTTGATACTGTGTTCAAATGCTTGATAGTATGGAATGGCAAACCACATACAGCTTTTCATAAATATTTAAAATGTTTGAATCAATTATTCGCACAGCTCAGAAAAACTTGAGCTAAGCTCCCATACTATGACAAGTTGCTATATGGATTTTCAGTGATGCTGCACATGAGGTTTGACGGAAGGATCCAGTCGGGACCCAGTGCCCTAATGAGGGCCATAGATAGGTGTGTTTCTATTGGATCAGAGGACTTCAACAGAAACTAACAGAACACTGCTTGTGTAACCTTTGGCAAAGTAGATCAATTCACTTAGAAATCAAATACATTGGAGGCCCACGGGGCGCCAGTGTGTGATTCATATTGTATACGTTTCATTGAACATTGCTATTCCTGCTCTTGATGCAATATTTTCATTTTAGTGATGAATTTTGATTGACAATGAATAAAAATGTGTTTTCAATAAATTAAATGCAAGAATCAGTGTAGGTAAATGTGGCAACGAACCAGCATGGTTGTTTCAAAGCTACATAGGCAAAACGTACTAAAATCAGGTTAGCTCTCAAACTGCTACAACCAATAGGATGTATGACAAATAGCTATGTTCATAATTTGAAAATAATCTTCCCAATCAATGCAGAAGCAGCTAACGCATAATTAGTCTTAGTCAACATGATTCCCTACTCCATAGTTCATTACATATTTATGGCTCCAACACACCTTAGTATGCAGTAAAAAAAAAAAAAAAAAAAAGACTGTGCAGCTCTATAAACACCGCCAAAAACCAACGTAAACAATCCAGTCGATTTTCATCCAGCACACACGCACACCCAGGATAACATCATGGTCGACATCAATTATAGGTAGTGTTTGGGTAGATTACGCATTAAAGATTTTCAAGCTGTAAAACCAGTTTCCCCGAAAGAAATATTTCAAGGGGCCTTTAGAGCAATTATAATTCGACGAAGAAAATAACAACGCGTTACTGTTTCACGTTTCAGCGTTGCTCATTTTTCTAACGATTTAATAAGGGTATTTACCTTCCACAGTTGCAATGACAGACGCGGTCTTCCCCTCGTAGATGCGGTAAGATGTAGTTGTGAAAGCGATCCAGTAGTGCGTTCATGTCCATTAAACAGGCTATCGCCTGCAAAGAACCATTCTAGTCAACTGGGACATGACAAGCACTATTCTAAAATAGCACTGTTGTAACCAATCATCTGACACGTGTATATCAACAAAATGTGGGTTACATATAGGGCCTAGGTTCTCCTTCTGGAACAATTCGAATGGCTGGTTCAAATTGGTCTTAGACTACGACAGCATGCAATTTGAAGTGGGCTTTATATTTATCCTATTCTAATTCCACAATTCTTTTGGTTAAGCCTTTAGGCCATTTAGGCCTGAACTATAGTTAAGCGTTCTTCCGCCAATATGCAGTCCAAGTCACACGTATAAACATGAGTATAGTTCGAACAAAAAGGGAAATATCTTACCATTACAATTGAAGCACCAAGAATCATAAAAATCATGGTGGTTGTGATCATATGCATCAAAACTTCACAACTCGCCGCGGTTCTGAAGCCTCCTCTACCCGAGGCACTAAGGCTGTGCACTGGGCGCTCTGTCCCGGGAAGAGACGCTCATCGATGCGCCCTTACTACACCTGTCTCTCCGTCCCTTTAAACTCGCCAGATTGGAGTGCAATGAAACGGCACACTGGGCGAAGCCGGCCCGGTCACCCCCGTTTGATACAAGCAGAGCTCGCAGCCTTCACCCCGCTCTCCACATCCGTCTTGAATACTTTCGTGTTGGTGGAGATCGGTTTCTAAACTGGTGATCTTACTATTCTGATTGGTAACCTATGCCAGCTAATGCAATGAAGATCTTTTTTCCCGGTGCGTTTTCTATGCCATTGCAAAAATCTAAGCAAAAATGAATAGGAAGATGTGGATGCAGGAGGTGTCCTCTTCTGAAATGCCTTTCATAGGATTATTCCGATTTGATTACACTAATTAGACAACAGACGGGCTGTCCATAGCATAGTCCTATAATAAATTTTTTGACAATATACAGCACTGCCAATCCCATATGTAGCCTCTGGTTATACCTAAAAGATTGCGGCAATTTTCAGGCTACCATCCCTGTTGACTGAATGGATTGATATCATCGATGTAAAGCCAAATAGCCGATCCGTACAAACTGAACCGACCGCGCTACCCTCTGTCCTGTCAAATGCAGCCAACCGCAGCTGCATCAACGCCCGGAGCCAGACACGCATTATCCCATCTTGTCTTATTGCAGCCGACGCATTCACCATCACTGTGTGGGTGCACGCGGGCGTGTGTTTTTTGAGTGTGTATGGCCTGTTTTCTTTTTTTTTTTTTTTTTTTTTTTTTTTAAGCGCAGGTGATAGACAGAAACAGTTAGGTAGCTGATTTTTACCTCTTTAAAATGTTTCACTTGTGTAAACATTCAAACGCAATTAACAAGAATCGTGGCAGTTTAGCCATATGGTCAGACGTTGCTGTTCACTTTCGTATTCTGCGCCATTTGGATGGGCTGTAGACCTGCCAATCTAACTAAAGCAAGCTGTCTCTGACCTCAGTTCCATATGCTGTGACTGCTGTACTCGCAAATGGCATTTGTTGAAGCGTTAGTTCCTTTGGGACCCGCATCGTTGTGCAATTACTTTAAGAGATGGCCATAAATGTAAGCTACAAAATGAAGTCGCATGTGTAGATTTATGCAATAGCCATCAAGTCAAAGCCCTTTAAAACCTAATGAGGCTGCGCTGCTGCTGTTCAGGACCCTGGACAGCGACAAGGCCAAAGCCACCTCTGAATTTTACGAACACTTTTTGTGTTCTGGCCTGCGGGTCACAAGTCATCATTATCCTTCTGTAGGAGTTCTTAGCCCACATGTGTAGAGAAACACAAGTTTACGGCAGATCTAACCTATTTAGGAAACAAGGTTGCGCGCATCAATGAGTTACACCACCAGCTACATACGACTCACCACATACTGGTAAATGTAAACGTTGTATTGCCTATGGTCGTGTACATCTGTTTACATACTGATTCAGTGAGGGTTGGCATATGTTGACCTGCTTTTATGAATGCCAGCATGGACTCCGTTGCCCATGGATCCTATTCAAAAGTACAACATATTTACTTTATTTTCGTTTTGGTTGCTGCACAGAAACTCACATACCTCATCCTATTGGTGCAGTTTTAGTTCCTTAGGCTAAATCATTTTTCTATGTCCGCTGGTATTTTACATTGCAAACATTTTTTTTTCTCCTCAGCCCACTCCTCCCCCACATGTTTCTGTCAAACAACACTGTGGCAGTGCTTAGTGGAGAACACATTTGAAAGGGGAGTCTTTGCTTTTCTTCAACACACATATCCCACTTATTTTTGCTGTTATATATTGTAGCAAATTTGCAACGTGACTCAAACCTTGGTGACTCAATGACCGTTGACTGCACTGCTAGCCCCAAATAGATAGATAGATAGATAGATAGATAGATAGATAGATAGATAGATAGATAGATAGATAGATAGATAGATAGATAGATAGATAGATAGATAGATAGATAGATAGATAGATAGATAGATAGATAGATAGATAGATAGATAGATAGATAGATAGATAGATAGATAGATAGAGAGAGAGAGGGAGGGAGAGAGAGAGCGAGTTCAATCTGAATGTTTGGCTTGTGGATCTGGAAAAATACTTTATTTCTACACTCAAATTGATGTTGAACTCACCTTCAACTTTGTGCTTCATACGCATTCATCATGAAATACTGTATTGTCTTTGTCGTTGTCTTGACGTTGTGTGCAAATGCTAGGTGGCATTGAGGAAAAAGACTTGAGGTTGGATAATAGCTTTTTAATCTCTTTAGGTTTAGATTCTCCCCTTTAATTGCAGTAGTTCATTAAATCATAGAACCAGCTGTATATCTAGGTTTGCGTTTGAAAGTAATGGGGACAACTTCTACATGTACAACATACGTACCCATGCCCACATGCACATTCCATTATCATAACTCATGCACCTCTCTTTTACATCAGGACCAGTCCCCTTAAAACAGAACAAAGAAAAAATGGTAGGCCTACCTTTAACTCCTCTGTATGAATTTATACACGCGAATCCTCTTTTGCTCAATAATTCCGCTAAAGTTATTTGTTATGATGATAATGCCAGAAAATACTATGCATTCCCACATTGCTGAAATCAAGTTTTGCTTGTTGAATGTCTTTGAACGTTTGTGGAAACGTGGTTGACGCTACAAAATTTGAATATATTTAATGTATTTGTATCATTAATATGAAATAAGAAATGAAAACATTAAAACGCATACAAATTTCGCTAAAGCATGTACAGTTCTATAGCCTATGCATTAAAACATTTAACACAAAAAATACCACGTACAGACAGGTTGACTTACTCCGTTCCCGTACTTTTGTCACTAAGCCGGAAGTAGGGCTCATATCAGAACGTAAACACAACTCAAGAGTCATTATTAAGTTAGTTAATGAGTTCATACGGTCAGTTTGTTGTTAATCGTGCCCGATCTGTGAAATGTGAGTAATATCTTATCCGAATAAACTGCGTTTTTATTGTAAGGCTAAGTTTTTGATATTTAGTTTCAACGTCTCAAATACTATTGCAATGCATGCTAGCTGCATCAGCTAGCTAACTAACGTAAGCGCGTAACTGGGAGGCTTTTTGTAGTGAAGTTCATCATCGTTAGTTTGCTAAATAATGCTAGCAAGCCAACCAGCTGCCGTTCTTTAACAAATGTCTAGTTAATCAGCTTGTCAATATGTCATAGCTCCCATGACTGTTGATTTAAAGACGACCAGACCCACCATTAGGAGACAAACGAGAGTGTTTGTTTGCAAGACAACGTCAGTAGATAATTTCTACCGGCAACGCAACTGGTGAGTCAGCATAGCTAGCGTCGCTTTATTTAGCTAGTTAAAGCATTGTATTGATTCAGTAAGTTCGGCCTAGGTTCCACAACGGGAAATCAAAGCGTCCAGGGTATATTGCTACGTTTTTAGGCTGAGTTACTTCTAACACTGTCATCTGTCCTGAGCTAGTTTGAATAGCCCAAGCAAGATTAGAAACGTTACTAACATATGCAATCTATTCGAATGAATACCCGAATAATATCCATCTTTTTCTTTTGACATATTTGTATGTTTGTCAAAGTGACAAGCTTCAATGCGTCATTAACAGAGACACAGGCAACAATTGAAGCACTGTGGTGACATAGGAATTCCCATCTGTGAAGCCAGCAACAGCATTCAGCCATGTCCAGGAAGCAGACATCAAAGCCAGTACGTGCCAACAAGAAGGGAGATGTTGAGCGTAAGCGGGACGAGCGGGCAGCACGTAGGGCCCTGGCTAAGGACCGCAAGAACCGGCCCCAGGATGGGGACGTGGGGCAAGAGTTTGTCAGCTTCTCCAATCAGCTCCAGGCTCTGGGGCTCAAGCTGAGAGAGGTTCCTGGAGATGGGTAAGAATTCATGTGAGATTTATGAATCTCAAAGCATTCCAGGTGAAAAAACTTGGAAAGCACAAAAAATAAGATCTTCTGAACATACCGTGAGGACTAAAATGCAACCATAAGAATATTACTCATGTAGAAATTGTTGAAGTAAAAGTAGTTTTGTAGACTGTTTGACCTACTTAACCTGTGCATATTTGCTTCCAACATCACAATACAAAGTGATTGATTCAACAAGTCCTTATAGTTAACCTAGCTAACCAAACTAACTATTGGTTTTCTTGGTTTTTACAGGAACTGCCTGTTCAGGGCTCTGGGCGACCAGGTAGAGGGACACTCCAGGGGTCACCTGCGTCTGCGCCAGGAGACAGTCCAGTACATGATGTCTCACCGACAGGACTTTGAGCCCTTTGTCGAGGACGACGTGCCCTTCGCACAGCACTGTAAATGAACCAGCCCAATTCCGATAGTCACACGTTGCGTTATCTTGTTAGTTGCTATGGATTGATAGAATTGACAAATACACCCCCCATAACTTACTGTAAGGAGTTGATGGGGTTTTGCTCATAACGTCTCCGTAGAGATCGATACAGAGGACTGTGTTGTTGAGAAACCATTGTAAACGCCAGGACACTCAATGTTTGTTTACACCATGTAGGGCTGAATATGGCATGCTACTTAACACTCTCACCGCAGCTGTTTTCCTCCCCTCTAGTGTCCAACCTTTCCCAGCCAGGAACGTTTGCTGGCAATGATGCCATTGTGGCATTCGCCCGCAGTCAACAGCTGAAGGTGGTTATTCATCAGCTCAACACAGCACTCTGGGAGGTAGGGACAGCACTAAGGCATCGTTGTCCTCTCAACATCAATCAATGGTTTCCTTCTTTTTCTTTCTTTTTTCTATGTAAACATTTATTGTGAAAAGTCTTTGAGTAATACCGTACTGATTCACGAATGTTGTAGATCAGAACGAGGTTTAGAGTTACGCTTTATAAGGTCACATTTTGGTGGTGCAAAGGTGTGGCATGATATGCAGCAGAACCAGACAGGGTTGGAAACAATGTCCCACCACATAAAACAAATAAGACTAAATTGGAAACAGGTTGTGTAGGAATGGCTGGAGGTATAAGTAAGCATAGGAGAAAAATGTCTTGTCACCAAAGTAGAATATTCAAAGTAGGACATATCAGGCATATAGCACAGTTGTGATATGTAATTATTTTAAACTTAACTTATCAACATTATTTACATTTTCAAGATTTTCTTACACTAGCATACCTCACCGCTGACTTACTCCTTCCTACATGCTTCTATTTTATCCGATAAAAACTTTGTTTAAGCACAAAAAGGCTGTTAGTAATTAAGTCACAGTTTTGTGTTGTCCTTTAGATCAATGGAGCGGAGAAACAAGTGTGTCGAGAGCTACACATCGCATATCGCTACGGAGACCATTACGACAGCGTGCGTCCTATAGCTGACAACTCCGAAAGCCCCGCTCAGCTGCGTATAGCGGTACTTCCCGTAACCTGTCATATTCCAACTCTTGACTCAGTGTTTTGTCACCACTCTGTGGTGTGGTTTCTCATCCAGTTCTCTCTTTGGCCTGGGCAGAATCTGCAGAAGTCCTCAGGTCATCAGCGTGAGTTTGGGGAAGGCCTGCGGGCGAGACGCAGAGAGCCCTCCCCCACTCCCTCCGAGGAGGACAGCGTAATCTTAAGTTCCATCAGGAACAGGGAGCTGCACGGTGAGGAAACTCCCTGGCTCAGAAAAAAAGAAAAGGATAAAGTCCTATTGAATAGGAAAGATTTAGAAATGTAAAAGAGAGAGAGTATCTTTTCATTCTTTTTAGGAACATTGCTGAAGTATTGTCTTGTTTTGCTACGGATGTTTTTTTTTAATGTTTTTTTTTTATAATACAGCAATGCTCCTCTTACCTTCACTGCCTATTCTCAACTTCGTGGGTTATTGTAATTTTGAGCATTGGTAACATTTAAATAATGTTTCTGGTCAAAATAAACACCAATCAGACTTGTAGTTCATATAAGGGTATGCAATATACTCATATAATTGTTGACTTGTTGATATATACAGACTACACATAGCGTTACGCACACTGTCAGAAAGACACGGAAATAACACGTTTAATACAACCGTCTGGTCTTCTGAACGCAGATAATGATTTGCTGTTACATTTTCTTGAAGGGGAAGAGGAGAACCTTTTCCAGCTGAGTGCAGCCACCATCAACTCAGAGTGGCTGGTGGACTCGGATCTCAGCCAGTCCTGCCAAGGCCACTGTGCCTTCCAGTCATGTTCTGTCTGCAGAGGGGCAGCCTTACAGTGCACTGAGCAAAAGCAACCATCAGAGGGCAGCAATGTACAGAAATTGAAGGTACGCATGGACCGAATCCCCTGTACTGAAAAATGCAATTTCCATGTATGCTTAGTTAGTTTTCATGCATGCGGATTAATGTTAATGACCGTAAAGATGTTGTGCATGTATTTCCATATGCGTTGGCAAGACCTTTGTTTAGTATTCATTCATACAACTGCTATAACAATCACTTGATTTGCAAAGACTAAAGTCACTGGTAAGCCTCACTTTGCTGTCACTTCACTAATTGAGGATGGGTAGGTTTATGTTATAGTCCTAAGTCAGCATCATGCTAGTCTATATGTAAAATATCATATCACTATAAAATACTATTTGTTAGTATATATTGGATTATAATACAAACTACGACATTTTCAATACAATGAACCATGAAGGTGTGTGGTATTGAGTATGTATTCTACTAAGCAAGCACATCCAAAGACTTCTGCTGCTTCTTCCAGTGTCCTTATTAAGAAAACATAATATATATATTTATATATATATATATATATATATATATATATATATATATATATTGATACACTGTACAGTACAGTGCATATGTTTTAGACTGGTGATGCTATTTTGAAGGCAAAGGGTGGTCACACCCAATATTAATTTGATTTAGATTTTTCTTTTCACTCACTTGGCATTTTGTTCATTGAGGGGAAAAAACTATTTACATTTCTATTTTTAAAAGCATTCTTACGTCACAGCCTTTTTCTCACACCTGCCTAAAACGGTTGCACAGTACTGTATATAAAAACAAATGATTTCTAATATCTTTGTCCTCTTAGGTCTCCAACAAGCAGCGGAAGGAACAGCAGCGCCTGGAGAAGAAGAAACGCCAGGAGGAGCGGCACCGGCAGAAAGTCCTCCAGGGAAAAGAACCTCCCGACCAGAATCAGAACGTTCCAGAAGCCGTCACTCTGGTTCCAGCGCTCAACACACTCAGTATATAAAAGATATCCTGCTTCATCTACTGGGCCAAGCCCGTTACTCAGCATAGAAAGAATCCTGCTCTGCTCAAGCTACTCGGCCCAGCCATTACAATGTTTTGCACATTCAATCATCAATCAAACAATCTATCACTCTGAATGACTTTTTTTTCTTTTTTTTTTCTCTCTTTTGAAAATCCCTTTAGTTTCTTTGGAAATGTTTATGGTGCCTGCAACTTCTATGTGTACTGTATGAATGTGTGTGTGTGTGTGTGTGTGTGCATGCCATTAGGTTGGTATTTTTCTGTTAAAAGTGCTTGTATGTGACAGAAAGAAGGTAGGAGGCATGCATATATAGTTTGGTTTGAATACGAGTGTGTTTGATACCTGGCTTAAGAGTGTATAGTAATTATGTTCCTCTCTGGAGACACTTTGTCTGGACTGTGCTGTTGAACGAGGTCTGGCTTTTCACAGCAACAATATCCATCGCCTTGGGCTTCTTATGTTTGCAGTTGGATTGGGTTGATTTCTTTTTCCAGTTCCAGCCAAAGATTAAAGTGAAGGGTGAGCTCTTGATGATTGTAATACACACTGATATGATGATGCGGCAATAAATGATAATATTTTCAGTATCGGTCATCGTCACTAGTGAGTACATTGTTCAACATGACAGGGTTTTGGGGGACAATGCAGCTATTCTACAGAAGTGAAGTGTAAACTGCACCATTTCAAATGACTGATCCGAATTATTGTTTCACTTTTGACAGCAATTCAACAACTCAACAAAAAATATCGATTCAATTTCGATTGAACTTTACTGTCATTGCACAGGGTACTGGTACTGAGTCAATGACATGCAGTTAAGCATTTACACAGATAGTGAAATACATGGTAAAGTGTACATAAGAGTGCATACAGTATGTTTATATGTATACATAGGATTATTTAATAAATAGTAAGGGGTACTATGATGTAATATTATAGGTAGTGTAATGTACAGGAGTATTGGGCTGTAACATGACACTGAGACAGTCAGCAGCCAGATCAGTGACTGGAGGAAGGTGTGTGGGGGTTGGGTGATATCCTGGGGTCAAGGTTTCTGGATATCTGGGGTGTCACCAAGGTGCAGAGGTCAGCAGGGTGACAGCTGCGGGGAAGAAGCTGTCCCTGAGCCTGCTTGTCCTGGAACGGCGACTCCTGTAGCGCCTCCCAGAGGGTAGGAGGGCAAACAGACTGGCAGGGGTGGTTCTGACAATGCAAGTGTGGCACGCCCTCCCCCTCCACAGACACCGCTTGCGATGGACAGCCTCAACGGCAGGGGGTGGGTTACCAGTACCATTTTAAAGTAGGGCTATTTGTTTTGTTGATAGACATTTCTTATGCTTGGTGTAATATGAGGACCACTGTGTGAGTGCTGCTCTCTGCTGGACTACCAAGGGACCTGAAAGTAATAATCTTCATGTCTACAATGTTTGTATAATTTATTATAGTAATATGCCAATGTTGGCACCCGGAAGCGCAAGCAATCGTTTAAATTGATGCAGATCGGGATGTTGCCAAAGTACAAAGGCCAAATCTAGATAGGATCAGATACGCAAATAAATTAACTCGCTCTAAAGAAATGTAAATGCATTAGTCACCATCTCCTTTTAATGAGTTACAGAAATCTAACTGACACACCTCTTAAATGTATTCACTGATTCTGCAAATGGGAAGTCACTTTGGAGACAGAGACGCTTAGAGAAATTGAATGAGGTGATTAACATAATTTGAAGGACACGTCTATGGGGAACAGCATATGGCAATAAGGTTTTTACAGATTGAACACCGTTCCTTTTGCTATTACAACAGGGACACAAAGGACATGAGGTGGTCTGTTAAACGTAGTCTACTTTATTAGGAGCTCTCAACATGGATGACAATACATAAGAGTCGCTGCATGCAGGTCTATACAATATAATCTCACACCTTTTGAAGTCAAAACATTTAATCGACTATGACTTTACAACTGGAAAAAGCCAAAATCTCAAGTAAAAAACACAAAAAAAGCAGCAAAGTATAAAGTGCACATTTTCAACAAACAACTTGCTGTTACAGATGGCACCTGAATATGGAATTACAAGCCACAACACTATATTTTACAGTCAAACCTAAACTTGTGTTTTAAATGTATAATTTATTTAAGGTAGTATCATACACGTTTAAAGTGGACTGTAAAATAAAGGCATGTGCCCAGGCATTGCTACACCCGAAGATTGAACGCAAGAAGCGTCTATTCAAACACATAAGGTTTCAGGAGATGTATTTACATGTTAATAAATATGCCTTTTAGTAGTTTGTAAATACCAAACAAGGAATACGCAGACACAGTGAATATATGCATCTTTCTCTTCCCAGTTCAAAACTGCCCATTTTAGGTCAAAGCTTTAGGAACATAAAGCAAATACTATGCTGTGCTGTCAGATATGAATTTGCTTCCATAAAATCAATCTTATTTTCTACAAATGAGTGGAAACGAGACAAAAAACATTTTCTACACGTCGTCTGGTGTCTCAGGGCTTGGAATATCAAAGAAAATGCAAGTTCATGTCTTTCCTGTGTCAACCATTGCACATATGAACATCTATGACATGCTGTACTGTACGTTAACTCATAAAATATTTCAGAGTAATCCCTCTTAGTGCAATGCAGAATTCAAAAGATTCCCCAGATATCCAGTGTGTGGCAATGCGCGGTTGATGCGATTCACTATTTGACCCACATCAAAGCAAAATCAGGAGTTTGGACTAGCTGGGACCTGCTTCTCTATTGCCTTTTACCTATGCTGTACTTTCTTTCTGTTGCCTTGTATCTCTGTGCTTTAAAGTCAAGCTATTGACCCACCTGTAGAGCACAATTAGGCGGACATCACAGATAACTACGACATAGCACATGACTAACCCACGAAAACTTAAACCATGATCAAAAAGGCGATTCATGCTTCTGCTCTTTCTCCACACGTTGATTTCTATCGAGTCAGGAGACAAACTACCGTAAGCGTACGTTAGCCTTCAAAGGTGTGTGAGCGCTCTCGAAATAGAGGCTCCTCCCGTTCAGCATGTTGGTAGGATAGCAAGTGGCATTCCATAGCCTGAATTCTGACTTTCAGCTAGCCAAACACAGCCGTTAGCTGAGAGGAATAAATAATTGGCAGCTTTTAGCGCACCATCCTCTTTCCTGCTAACTGCCTAATCCTGTTTCTTCCCCCCATCCCCTTAATTCGAATGCCATTACCTCAGTCTGGCACTTCCCCATGTTTAAAAGGCAAAACGTCAAATCAATTGCATAAAAACAAGTATTTATCAATGCTCTTTTTCTTCAACACATCAAATATTGCAGGTTAATATTTGGTATAAATTCAAATGGCCCTCTCCAAGAAGAAGCTAGTTAAAGGTAATTTCCCCAAAGCAGAGCAGTTTCTATGGGCACCAGTCAGTGAATGAGCGTGAATGATTTTAAAGATGGGTGGGGTGTTTGTCTAGGTAACAAAATCCCTCTTCCTGTATAGTTTACTGGCCGCCCTTGGTCTTTGCGCTGTGGATCTTTTCAGCTGGCCTTTCCGTCCGGTTGTGTGTGTGTGTGGCCGCGTCTATCGGCCCTGGTGCAGGTACTGCTGGGTGAACATGTTGAGCTCACTGTCCAACCAGCCCGCCTTGTTCCTGCAACAGTGCCAAACCCCAAACAGTCACACACACTGCCAACACAGTCTTAGCAGTCTAATCACATAGCGGCCCTTCTGACATCGTTTGGTTTTTATCACCGTGACGGACAGATCATGTGCTCCTCCCAAGCTTATCAAATGTAATAACCAGAGGATATTTCAAACTTAAAAAAAAACACATCTAGTCATTTCAAAAGCGAATAACCATAAAAAAATAAATCTTGTTGTTGTCTTGGGTTCCTAATTGTTTCCTTCACATTTGCTATTTTTCTCTTGCTCTCACACAATAATGTTTGTCTAAAATGGTGTAATCACGTATTCTCACTCAGAATTATGATATTTTATGCTTTTACAGAATAGTATGCCGTTTAAAAAAAAGAAAATACCCTGCTCCTCTTATTGCTTTTAGAATGAAATATGTTTGTCTAAATCTAAAATTGAAATCTGAAGCTGGAATCCATGCGTTCAAAAAGGCATCGTCAGCACAAAATAACAAAACAAAATTATACTAGACACAAACGGTAATCCACAAATTCTTAGTGTTGTCAGGCAAAATGTGCCTCAGTGCAGGTGAATGATGACCTTAGTCTGGGATTGTACCTTGATGCTTTATCTATATTGATTAAAATATGAAATACTTTACTCATTTGTTTTTTCAAAATCCACATCGTTGAGGTTTAGTATAACACCTCCAGCCAAGGAGAATTGTCTCGTTTTATTAAGCTATGATATTCTTTACTTGTTGCATTGTAACTACACGTGCTTGCACTAAAGGTACTTCTTGTACTTTAGGTATATTACAGTATATGCCTATACACTGTAATACAAACATGTTGTTCCACCATTTGACTCTGACCTCAATGAGAAGGATGGATGTGAGTTCTTACCGTAGCAGCTTGGCTTTGCTCTGCAGCGAGTCCAACAGCTCGATCTTGCTGTTCATGTCTGTGATGTCATCCTCCAGGTTCTGGCGAGTCACGTCAACCTGCTGGCACAGCTGGGCAAAGGTGCCAGCCAGCTCCCTTAGAGACACACAGACACAGACACAGACACAGACACAGACACAGACACAGACACAGACACAGACACAGACACAGACACAGACACAGACACAGACACAGACACAGACACAGACACAGACACAGACACACACATTAATCATTCATACACAGGCAATAGATACACTGGGCAAAGGTGCCAGCCAGCTCCCTCACTCACACACTATTCATATACAGGCCCAGAATCCATATTAATGCAACACAAACACACTGGAGACCACTTATTCTCATTCTGGGAATGCAGGCTTAATTTCCACAAATCCACGGAAATTTCTCATGTTTACTACATTCTTATTGTAAAAAATACCTCATTTAATACAACCTATTAAACTCAACAGATTTAAGCATGTTTAGCAAACTACAATACCGTAATGATTATGCCTTATTAGTCAAATCGTCTCCTGGGTTTTAATGGGAGTACGTATGCTGCCTATCTCACTTACTTCCACCAGAGGGCAGTGACGAGGCTACACAACAGCTCTACCATCACAGTGAAATAGATTTGAAAAAGTTACATAACTTATCAAGCAGCTTTGGCAGACTGTGACATTAAGAGGAAAGCTTACAAAGAGCACCAGGGAAGGTTCACTTTTTATAGGGCATTGCAACAGGATGAACAGCCCCGTATTGAGGAGGGATTATATTTTCAGAGTAACACGTAAGCGTCTGGTAAAAGCAGAAAGATGGGGGGGGCGTGGGGAAAGGAGAGTGAGTGTTGGAAAGACAGGAAATGCAGAAGAGAGAGAGAGAGAGAGAGAGAGAGAGAGAGAGAGAGAGGACAGAGAGGAGCGAGAGACAGTGAGAGAGTTGTAAACACAGGAGGGAGAGAAGAGAGCGAGAGAGATACAGAGCGTGAGAGAGACAGAAAAAGAGATATGAGAGAGAGAGTAAGAGCGAGAGAGCAAGAGAGCGAGCGAGCGAGAGACAGAGCCAGAGAGAGTGAGTGTGTTGGATGTGAACTCACTGCTGGACCTGGTGGCTGCAGTTGGAGCCGGTGTAGCTGACTATGAGCTGCAGCTTCTCGCTGGCGTAGTCCACAAACTGCCGCTTGAAGGCCCTCTCCTTGGCCCTGGTGGTCCAGGTCATCCTCTCGTAGACGTAGAGCAGGCCGTAGAGCCCCACCGACAGGGCGATGAGACGCCAGCCCACCGCCTTCCAGACCTGGCAACATCACAGCTGTCAGCAAACCACTGCAACACTGTCCACTATTTGTAGATATAACTGTCAGGCCTTTATTAACACCCTGTGTGCGTGTGTGTGTGTGTGTGTGTGAGTATGAGTGTATGTGGAGTAAAGGTTGTGTGTGTGTGTGTAGTAAAGGTTGTGTGTGTGTGTGTGTGTGTGTGTGTGTAGTAAAGGTTGTGTGTGTGTGTGTGTGTGTGTGTGTGTGTGTGTGTGTGTGTGTGTGTGTGTGTGTGGTCTTTTCTTCCTCACCACGCCGCCAACCACCACGATGCCCATGGAGGTGCGGGAGGTGAGGGACGCCAGGCCGGTCACCATGGAGACCATCAGCTCCTCCTGGGTCATGGAGCTCTGGGGGAACGGGGGCATGCTGGTGCTGACGGGGGTCAGGGCCATGGGCCTGGGCACCTAAAGGGGGAGGGAGGGGCGGAGGATGAGAATCTAATATCTAGTCCAGGTCTCTGGTGAAGGCGCCATTTAAACACTTGGGTTTCTCCTCCAGACCATTCAACTTACTATTTATTTTTTACTTGTTTACTATTTACTTGTTTATTTTTACACAAAACTTAGTAAATTGATGATTATTATTTGGGAAATAAAAACAGATAACACAAGATAAAAATAAATAAATAACTACATAAATAATACATCTAAAATCTAAAAACCCCTGCGTCTCGCTGCTACCTGGTCGCTGTAGCCCATCAGGGCACGGCGTGTGTTCTTGGGCCCCAGGAAGCGGTTGACCAGCATGGTCCAGCCCAGGGAGAAGTGGAAGCCGATGTCCTCCTGGAAGTCGCTGCACAGCTTGTCGCAGGCCAGGTCGTAGCTCAGGCTGAAACACTGCCGCGGCACCAGCTTATCCACCTGCTCCCTGACCGGGCCAGGCAGCAAGGGCTTCAGACCGTCTGAAAGGGGAGGAGAGGAGTTAAGAGATTCAGAGAGGCACCAGGACGGAGAGGGGAGGTGTGTGAGAGGGGCAGAGAGAGGAGGCATGAAGGAGGTGCAGAGAGAGGAGGTGCAGAGAGAAGTTTATGGGGGGGGGGGGGGGCAGAGAGAGGAGGCATGTAGGAGGGGCAGAGAGAAGGCGTGTAGTAGGGGCAGAGAGAGGAGGTCAAGAGACTGGAGGTTTGTAGGAGGTGCAGAGAGAGGAAGTCAAGAGAGTGGAGGTTTGTAGGAGGTGCAGAGAGAGGAGGTCAAGAGAGAGGGGCAGGAGGGGCAGAGAGAGAAGGCGTGTAGTAGGGGCAGAGAGAGGAGGTGCAGAGAGGGGAGGCGTGTAGGAGGTGGGGCTTACCAATCATCTGGGTCTGGGTGGTCTGCAGGGTGGCGGTGATGGCTGTGGAACACCTCTCTGACATGTTCCTGCCCAGACCCTCCTCGATGTGGCGATGCAGCTCCTAGACAACCATCACGGAAAGGAGTAAGTAAGCGGTCGTGGTGTAAAAACATGGAGAGTGGATTACTGTGGAGTGGGAGGTAAACTCCAGGAA
>CM030174.1:4305000-4410000 GCA_017639675.1 Aplochiton taeniatus | reverse complement strand
CACACACACACACACACACACACACACACACACACACACACACACACACACACACACACACACACACACACACACACACACACACACACACACACACACACACAGCCTGGTCAGGGCTCGTCAGATCAGCCACGCGTAATATCAGGGGGCAAGAGAAAACCAAACAGATGATCCACCATGCAGTGAATCATGGGGCACAGGGAAAAATACAGGACCACAAAAATATAATCACGACACATTTTCGTATATTATTGAATTGTAATACACATGAGCACATTATACAGGGCTCCTTTAAAATGCTCTTGGTGTTTGATTGACAAGGAACACCGCTGTTTGGACTTGGAATCTTAAGACAGCACCAGAATCAGGTTTACAGTCTGTGTGTGTGTGTGTGTGTGTGTGTGTGTGTGTGTGTGTGTCTCACCTGTCCACCAGGACCAGGTCGTCTCGGAGAAGGGCACACTTGGCTTTGGGCCACATGACACACACCAGGCTGCCCGCGTCCAGGTCCTCATCCTGGTGGAGCGCGTGGGCCAGCTGGTTCACCGTCTGACAGAGACAGAGTCAGGGGGACGGACAGATAGACACCGAGTCAGAGATAGGGACATAGTAAGGGACAGAGTAATAGACAGGGACAGAGGAAGGGACAGAGTTAGACAGGGACAGAGTTATAGACAAGGATAAAGTCAGAGACAGGGGGATAGACAGGGCCAGGGACGGACAGACAGAGTCAGAGGTAGGGACATTCCCAGACAGAGAGTCTGACAGAGTGGTAGAATCAGAGATAGGGGCAGAGACAGAGACCCGACAGAGAGATAGAGACAGACAGAGAGACACAGTCAGACAGACAATCAAAACCAGAGAGATACAGTCAGAGAGACAAGCAAAATCAGAGAGATACAGTCAGAGAGTCAGAGAGAGACACAGATAGAAGGAAGGGGGCCAAAGTCAACATCGTGTTCTAAACATACAAAAACATTCTCCAGGGTAACAAGAGACAAAAACAGCTGTTGGCTAGAGAAAAAAATTAAAAAATAAAACAGCCAATCAGAGAACGGACACAGAGAATAAACCTCTGAGTCCACATTGGTGCTGTTGGCGGCCCGTTTCTATGAGAGTATCATTGCATTCAACCAAAAAAATATAATAATGCAACTTGTGATCCTGACTTAACTGTAATCCCTTCCCCCCCCAAAAAGGCTTACTTGCTTCGGGTCACTGTTATGAAAGCCAAACACTACTTTCAAGCGATCACGTTATAAAGCGATTAAAAGACAGCTTTTGACCTGAGATGGCACACTCCAGAGGGTATGAGCAGAAAACGGAGGGGTTGGGCCCGGGAGCGCTCTTAGACCCGGCCCAGCTGACATTCTGTACCGGAGCGGATTGATCACACACACACACACACACACACACACACACACACACACACACACGAAGCTGGAGGATAGTGTTTCATCTCGCCTGTTACTATGTGTGGATTACACCTCTCAACTGCATCATTTCTGTGTGTGTGTGTGTTTTTTTTTTCAGTCGGAGGGGATTTTGTCACATCAGTCACGTGTTAAACGGGGTCTCTATTACCCTGGGTCACAGAAACATGACACTGCTGGCCTTCAAAGTGCCACCCGTCAGGTCGCATACGTGACTGAATGTCTATCCAGCGCCCCTAAAACAAGAGAGAGCGCAGCAGAATCTACTGGGTCAACGGCAGGAGTTTATTCCCCTCAGTCTGTGCTCTCTGCTGCCATGTTGTATAGGAGGGTCCTGGGTCAGACAGCTGCGTGAAGCAGGTGGACTCCAGCCAATCCGTTTTCCACGGCTAGTGCTGGAGCCAGTCTGGCCTGTGAATATTAAAAACAGAGGTGCAGGACTTTCAGATTATCGTTTTTCGAGGTCGGTACCGGTACCCAAATGGACCACGTGGAAAATGGATTCACCTGGAGTCCACCTGTCACCTGCTTCACGCAGCTGTCTGACCCAGGACCCTCCTATACAACATGGCAGCAGAGAGCACAGACTGAGGGGAATAAACTCCTGAGAGGCTGAGAGACAAGTTAGGGGTGATGAGTCTAATAGGCCAAGTCAGGTCAATCTAGTCCCTGTCACTGGTAGATATTTCAATCACTTAAGTCAGTCAAGTAAAGCCCTTAAAATACAGTCCTAGTCAAAAGTTTGGACACACTTTCCCATTCACTTTTGACTGGTACTGTGTATATATAAATAAAGAGAAAGGGATAACTAGGATGCTCTGTTAAACAAAATGGCACAAAGGAATAGTATTCTCAAACAAGATAAGGCACCAAGTAAATCATTGCCATAGTCCTACACAGCAAACCCCCAGCCTAACAAGGCAGAAAAATAACCTGTAGATTAGGTCAAACTCAAGTATTGTCATTATTCCGGTCCCAGTAAAGAGAGCTACAAGATTGGACCTTGGTAAGGCAACATGGCAAAGTCTAAAATAGCTGTTGGCCAGGCCGACGAGTGCCCTGGTTTTAGCAGCACGCTCACTGTACTGGGCCTCCCACTGCTCTCAGTGAAGGGCTCAGATAAAGCCAGGCCTGGCAGCCAGCAGGAAGCTGCATTCCTGGCGTGTGTAAAACAAACCCACCGGCACCCATCCAAAGAGTCCCGTGGGTGTTTCCGTGTGAGGAAGGAGAGGCTCTGCGGGTCTTTACCTTGATGCTCTTCCTCTCCTCAGAGCCCTCGGTGAGCAGGAAGGACTCGTTGCCGTCGGTCCCCTCCACGCGGAGGAAGCAGTTGGTGGTGTGCCCGATTCCCGACGGCAGCACCTTGTCACACAGCATGGCGTTGATCACCGAGCTCTTCCCGTTACTCGTCCTGGAAGGCAGAGGGGAAGCGTTTCACCGGCATTTGTAAAAAATGACGCAATGACTATCTATATTACACGGTTTCATGCTTTTTTGATCAATAGACTTGATTGAATAATATGTTTAGGATTTTTTTTATAGTTTATTTCTGTTGTTTTAACATGCACAGTATCTAGTACTCTTGAAAAGCGCTTTATAAATAAGGCTTACATTACACTACAAGTGAGGCGTACACAGCAGGCGCTTTCGAGAAAAGCTCTTGGTTACACCATCAGGGCTAAAGTTGTTGTCTGGTGGAAGGTAAAAAAAAAAAGACAAGTCCCACTGAGCACGCCTACCGTCCGAAGAAGACCACCTTCATGTGTCTGCGGGCCAGCACCTCCCCGATCCCCGCCACCTTGGACAGGTAGGCCCGTACCTCCTGCACCTGCTCCTCGGTGGTCACTGGGTCCAGGGCATCGTTCTTGTGCGTGTCTGGGAGAGAACACACCACACAACGGCTGTCAGAGGTGAAGAGCCACTGGAACACTGGTCATTCTGTATAATAGGGGTGGTTCTAATGCCAACGCCATCAGACCAAAGTTGTTTCTAATGACAAAAAGCTACTGGAACACTGGTCGTTCTGTATAATAGGGGTGGTTCTAATGCCAATGTCATCAGATCAAAGTTGTTTCTAATGACAACAAGCCACTGGAACACTGGTTGTTCTGTATAATAGGGGTGGTTCTAATGACAATGCCATCAGATCAAAGTTGTTTCTAATGACAACAAGCCACTGGAACACTGGTTGTTCTGTATAATAGGGGTGGTTCTAATGACAATGTCATCAGATCAAAGTTGTTTCTAATGACAACAAGCTACTGGAACACTGGTTGTTCTGTATAATGAGGTGGTTCTAATGACAACAAGCCACTGGAACACAGGTTGTTCTGTATAATAGGGGTGGTTCTAATGCCAATGTCATCAGATCAAAGTTGTTTCTAATGACAACAAGCCACTGGAACACAGGTTGTTCTGTATAATGAGGTGGTTCTAATGACAACGCCATCAGACCAAAGTCGTGCGATTGGAGGCAGGATGTGACATTGACATCGCCAAAGATGCTGATCACTTTGCTCATAGAGATATGTACATCTCTTTGCTCACACATAAAAAAAGTGAGCAACGCCATCTTCATTCACCATCCTGAATTTGAACCCACGCTGTGCTTCTTGGCCGTGTGCACCTGCTACATAAGGAGGATCAAGTCAAGGCTCACTTACTGAGCAAAAAAACAAAAAAACAGTACAGTGCATCACAATGGTGGGTCTCTACCTTCAAGAAAGGAGGAGCTTTCCTTGATGTATGCGCCCAGCTGTTCAAAGATGCCATTGATCTTCTTCTTGGCAGTGACAAAGTGCTTGAGCGGGGAGGCGTTCACCTCTGCCATGAGTCTCTTGTCCTTCTTGCCGATAGCGTTGGTGTTGGGTCGTGAGAAAACCAGAGACATTGCACTGAAAGAGAGAGCGATGAAGACACAATGAGTGAGGACGATATTAACTGAGTGAGGACTGGGCTATTAAATCTAGAATGTATTGGTTGAATTTAAGTGTCCCCTTAAGTCAAAAGTACATCCTAATACTAAAAGACATGAATGACCAGCACTTTTAACCCTATCAATAAGCAGCCCTAGCCTGAACATAAGAGAAAATAACGGGGGAAAGACCACCATTAGCTCTTATTTATCCACAAGACCCCATTTTAATGAACTGGCTTAACTTATTGGGATGAACTTCAAACTTCAGAATTGTTTTGTTAATGGGAGAATTTCTTTTTTGATGTAGAATCATTCTGAATGAGTAGCTATGAAGACAATGCTGTCCTGTCAATAGAGGCGTAAGCCCCCTCAAAATGATTGGGTGCAAAACCCCTCTGCCTGTCAAATAGTGTGGATGGAGGCCTCCCACAAACAAAAAACAGACAGGCCTCCATAGCACACAGCAGGAGGATGTTTCCAGTTCCCTTCAACAAAAGCCTACCATAGCCTGCACTACAGTTCCTGCTTAAGGGAAGGGAAAGCTTTGTGTCTTCAAGCTTCAGGACAGCAAGTTCTATATTGCAGTTCAGTGACACTAAATAGTGAACAAATATTAAGATACTCAGTACAAAATCCTGGAAAAATGGATAGTATCCCTGAATGACTGTTGTTTTAATGCAATGGATGAACAATGTATAAAAGTATCGCTTTTCCGCATACAGCCTCTTAGGCATGTAACTAGTGCTATGATGTTGGATGTTACAGGGACTGGGATGAATACAAATGCACTGTTTTGATTGCATAAAAAGTAGACTTTTTTTGTCTGTTCTCTTTATCCTATGATAGTTTCCTACGGTAATATTTTTAGAAATCGCAGTATATCGCCTTGCTTACGGTATCGCAATATGTTGAATCATAACCCCTGTTATGTTGAATCATAACCCTTGGATATCGTATCGCCAGATTCTCGCCAATAAACAGACATAATAAGTAGCCTAATCTAAGAAAAAGGAAGATAACCAAAACCAATAAAACTATTACCAGCATGTATTACTCCTACAATTTCTAAGGTAAATGCAAAAGTAGTGTTGCAGACGCAAGCGTAACGTTCTCGAACTCAAAAGGACGTGGGAAAGTGTACGTGCAGAAAAGCCTGTCTTTGCTGCCAACTGGCCAGCCCACCCAGCAAGCTTCTGGTTGCAAGTCTCATGTGTCAGAAAACAAGTGTTGAACTAAGCCATCACAACTTCAGAACGTTAATTTAAATACATGGCCAAGATTATAATGTAAATTATGTTATTTAATTGATCATGTTGCCAGGAAGACTCATACTAATAAACTGTCTCACGGGCAGTCTCAACTCTGGAAGTTCTTGGCTACTAGACAGGTGCAACAGTCACCTTCAATGCACCAAAAGAGCAAACAAAATTCACCTTGGCCCAGCAATGGAAAGCTTCGATTTAATTTACTGCTATTGTGAATTACTAAGTGAAACACATGTGGCTAGGCCTAGCTATCAAACTACAACAGCTGCAATGGGCAACGATTAATCAACTATTTAACTCAGGGTACTACACCTATATCACCACAAAAATAAAAATGCATATAATTAAAATACTCCACACAAACACGTTTTCCTCACCCGAATTTCTGACAGCCTCCTCTTCAAGAAAATAATATATTCTCAAGGGCTTTAAACCTTGAGTACTCTCAGCAATACAGAAGAATTATCACTGACAGTGCGGCATCTCCACTGTCCACAAACTGGTAAACCAAAAGTAGTGTCATTAACAAATAATGGGTATATTGGGTCTGGTCCACATTGTCAAATACAAACGCATACTCCTCAACTTTTAAAGGTTCGGTAACTGTACCGGACAAGATGCAGACAAAGCTACTGAGAGAGTAAACGAGGCGACTGAAGAAGCAGTACAGGGTGAATCCCCGAAATCCAAACTAACACACCACGCCCTCAGATTAGACAGTTCTGACTAACGCTAGCTACAACACAAGGGTTAAAATATTTAGTAAAAAAATATATTACGTGCTACAAAGAGAAAACGCTGTTAATCTGAAAAGACAACGACGTTTCATTTGTGAAAGGAAAGCACCACGCACACCGGTGTTTGGCCATGACCCTTTGCCTACTTACGTGCCTCAGATTGTAAGACAGGGTACAGCATTAACATTACTGCAGACTTGTTGGCAATGTTTTAAGGTAACGTTAGCCAAGTTGTCCATCTATATTAGCTGTGTTAAACGTGATTTCAGTGTTTTCCACACAGGCTAACGACTACGTGAACTTATTTCCAAGGGCAAGCGAGCTAAGTAAAGTTAGCGATGCCAAATAAGTTAAAATTCAGTAGCCTTTCTTAGTAAAGCATATTAAACGGATGAGTTTTGTTTGTGAATCACTGTTGATGTAGATTATGCAACGCTAATACCCGGGTAGATAAATCCCTGGACACAGCGTGACTAGCTAGCATTGGCAGTGTTGGACAAGCTAATGACATCTGGGAATAGCCGTGGCTAACGTTAAGACTAACCTTAATACAGCTATCAATGTTAGCTAAAGTAGCTAGCATTACGTTGTTGGCTACTTACCACAGAGGGGCGGGGAATTTCTATAACCAGTCTTCTTGCACCATGGTCCTTTAGCTTATTAAACAGATTTTGCGATTATTACCCAGTAATTTATCTAATTGGATACTAACGTTGGACCCAGGGTAAGAAAGTTTATTGAAAATCGGGCTTTTACAAAATACGAGCCGGTTTCCTGGCTAACGTTGGCTCACTGTAGAATCAACACGCCTAGGTGACGACTGTAATGCTCGTGAGGCTTAGTCACAAGCGTAAAAGACATTGACAAGTTGACTACTGTTTGGTAAACGTAATTGGTAAGTTACGGTTAACGTTAGAAAAGTAAGTAGAGTTGTGTGTGTCTCTCCATCAATTTCGCATCAGAAGTGCGTCCTTGTTCGATTTCTTCGATTTCGAGCATGACAGGTAACCCAAAACATTAAGCACATCGTCACCATCTACTGGACAAGAGTTAAAGTTACATATGGAAGTGAATTTCATTTTAGCACGAATTGTTCATTTCCAGCGTAGGCCTACACTTAGATAATCATCTTCATAACATAATAATAAAAAAATAAAAAAAACGTTTCACCCGAAAGGTTTTATTAGATTGAACATCACCGTCACAATTTGGCAATGTCCGCAACCTAAATTCTGCTGGCGTATAGTATTGCTAATGAGGATAAGCAAATATTAACAATTGTGTTTTTTTTTTAAATTATATCAGCTTTTGGCGATATTTAAATGAAGATCTGTCTGCCATACTAACATTTTGTCTATAACAAACAATCAGGACCATAAAGAGAAAGTGTAATTTTCGTAGGCCTATAGACTTTATGATATAACTAAATAGATTTGTTTTCTTATTTATATTTTGTAACAGAAGACTAGAAGAATAGATTTCCAGATTTTCAGTTTAGTTTAGTGTTTTATAGACAAATGCACGCACACATACACTCACACAAACAATATTATTAATAATAATGAAAAACACTAACAACTAAGAATGAAATGCTTAACATTTCCAAAAACACTGAACAAAATGTTGAACAAAATTCAATAATCCCAGGCTATGTAGAATGATTTCTGTGCAAAAATCGTTTTTCAGAAAAATTCTCAAATTGCAATTGCAATGGAAAACAGTTCAGGGCTTGAGTAGATGGTATTGCATCTTTCTTTCTATTGCACACGCAATGTAAGTTGGTTTTTGGCAGAATTCCTTGAAGACATATAAAAAATTACAAATAACAGCAACAGGTGGTATTGCATGGTCATATCTAGTATATTGCATACCTGTTTCAATTGCCCTAATGCTCTACCTTTGGAGACTTGGTTCAACTTTCCATAGACCGTACTTTAACATGTTACTTTCAGTAAAAATGGCTTTAAAAACTTTTTTTTTTAAAACAGCAGAACAATAAACGTTTGAGGGAGTTTATTTGAAGAAGCTCAAAAAAGGCACCATTGACACTATCAGAGCAACATAGAGTTCTAAAACATAGTTTGGAGGAAGGCACTCCTTTTGCACAGCTTTGGAAAAACTCCTGTTTGGTCAATGTATTTAGTCATAATTCATACCTAATACTGGATTAAATTAGCATGAAGATCAGTGCAGGGGCACTTTCATTGCACACTATTCAAGGGTCCACAAATGACACTGCAATGTATCTGACTCCCGCGGTGGTGCGAAGCCCTTCGTGGTAATGAGTGAGTCGCCCCGGGTGCATCAGGGCCCAGCCTTTACGTGGAGCATCTACCGAACAGTTGTAGCGGATGAATCTGCATCCTCCTCCCTTTCACACAGAGCACAACAAACATTTATCATGATTGTATTACACCTCCTAGAATATTCTGAAATACTATTTTTCGGAATCTATTTCACATTTTTATAAATTCTAAATGTATACAGTTTATTATTACTATACTGTCCCAGTCAAAAGTTTGGGCATACTTTCCCATTGACTTGAATGAGGAAGTGCGTCCAAACTTTTGACTGGTACTGTATATAATAACAGATATATTGCAAAAAGTTTTCTACAGTAATTTTTTTACCATAAAAACAGAATACACACGCAACTTAGCGCTGTCCTATTACATGACATACATCACAGTATATCAAGCAACAGCGTGTTAACAGCACTATTTCAAGGCCTGTGACATTGATGATGTATCACATGAACATGTGATAATAAAACGTAAAACGTTTAAATAGTTTGATTCGTGCAAAGAAGAAATTAAAGCGGACACACAGGTGATGCACATGGAGGAAGCTATAGGGAATAGAATTCACTTGTTCATTTGGACACAGTATAGATATACTGTATGTATGAAATATGAGGTTCAAGAAATTAGTGTTCTGATCATAAAGCTCTCCTTGCCCGCATGACATGTCACCGACTGAATTGTTATTAATGATAATTCCACCAGCACAATATAGTAGGCTGGACAGGTCTCTCGAAATAGGTTATCATACTACTTATTAGCACCACTACCCTTTTCATATTTAAAAAAACTCAGACCTATCCACGGTAACTTTTGTGAAGATCTCCTTACCCAGACATAGGACGGCTCTTACTTTCATATCCCTTCAAATAATCACAACATGGGGGAGGTGTATTAGATGAGACTATTGCGGCCTACAACCACAAACTGGTGGAGGTAACTGGGTAGAGGTCTTCCTACAAGGCAAGGCACGCTTAGGTCACAGATGCCTCTTGTACAACCTAATATTTAAGATTATATTGGTCACTGGAGGCACTGTCGATATCCCTGGAGTGATCATCTTTCCGTTTCACTCGACTCACCTGGTAATCAAGGCCCACTTGATTGAGTGCAATGTTTATAGTGAATGTGGAGGCATCGTGGTGGGGCCTTAAAAGGGGCTGCTCGTCAGGCTTATATCTAACTACAAAAGCCAAGTCAAACTGAGCCTGCAAAGAGAGAGGGAGAGAGAGAGAGAGAGACAGACAAAACAATAGTGATGCAGAGGGTCATGCAAGCATTCCCATGGGAGCCAAAGCCTGGCAAGTAGACAAACCTTGCTGATAGAAAACAACAAACTCCCCGATTGAGTTTTTAGTCCAGGAGATGAAAGTAGAAAGGAAAAGCGGGCCGACAAACACCAGCATAAAGACCCATGATGTCTATGACCAGTCAGTGGTTCTCCCTTTCCCACTGACAATAGTTTTACCTGGTAGTCAATCTCTTTGCTGTTGAGAGCAATGTTAATAGTGAAAGTGGATGCGTCATGGTGAGGGGTGAGCAGAGGCTGCTCGTCTGGCTTGTACCTCACCACAAAGTTCAGGTACGAGGTACACTGATGAGAAAAGACATGTTTGTCAGTGCCAGAACACTAGATTACCAGTGGCACTGGGTCCACTGGGCATTTTGCGCGGAAATAAGTCAATACTTTAACTCAATCTAAAATGTCTATTCATTGGTAATATACTGCAAGGTATTTCAACGACAAAAAACAATTTGTACACATTATAACTACGGATTATGCCTTCGGATTATATGCTTTCCAGTAACTCCTGGATTTAGGAAACAATTGGCATTTTTATAAATATATATCAATATTTATGAAGCTGTTCATGGGTGAGAGAATATGTCTGTGTGTGCGTAATTATCACCTCCATCCTCTCTCTGAAAACAATGAAAGGTATTTCACAACATAATTATCTCAATGAATGACTTACAAACACATGCTTTTATGGAAAATATTGGAGTTCATGGAAAATAAAGTCAATTTATTCCATTTATTGGAATAAATCAAATTATACAAATTGGCACAACACACTTCAACCTTTACTGTGAAAATGGCATTGCTGTCCTGCCAAAATTAATTGCGGCCAATGAGCGAAATTGGCTGCATTTTACTCTAATAAAACAAGAACATTTAATTTATAATGACAGGGTACTATTATTGTAGCCTATTAATTATTCATGAATTTTCTCATTTATCACCAGTGGAATGTTTTAAAACGCCAACAGAAAATGTGCTAATCCTCTTGAATTAGTTTAAAAACTTTACCTTGGTGTAGTATCCTGGGTACATTTTCTCTGTTATTGGTGCTATGTAGTCCAGCAGTAGTTTCTGCCACTCTTTCTCATAGCCAACTTGATTCATGTGGATATCGATGGTAGGGACATTCTCATAGCCACCCTGGATTCTTGTATCCTATGGCAGAAGACGAGCATTAATATACTCTGCCAGGTTAAGTAATGTTTGGTAGTAAACCACTGTCTGTAGACCTTCCACCGTTCCACATCAATCTGCATCTGACACAATCATTTAGAGAATCTCAAAAGGCGGATGAAGTTGTCAATATTATGGGATGTCACTGAACAGGAAGAGACATACCGTGTTCCTGCCCCCTGACCACTGTCCAAAGTGCTCCATTTCTTCCACGATGTGGTTGCAACCAACGTCAGAGAAGACGGGAAACCAGTAAACGTCAGGACAAGGCTGGGAAAGGGAAAGACACACAGAGATTACCCCCTGCTTAATGTCTTATCAGCAGAGAATAAGTTTGCAATTTTCCATCAAATTCATTCAAGTTTAGCAAGAAAAAACATGTTGTTCTTGGCTGACTTTTCATGCTGATGCATAGTCAGTCAAATGGAGGGCCGAGCAAGGTGATATTCCGTAAAATAAAATGTCATATGGCAGAATTCAAATGATTTGTTTAAAGTTTGAATACTCTGAACTCACAGTTTCAATAAGTTTGTCCCTCATGATACGGGTGTAATTCTCATGAAGGTAGCGTTCCTCCCAGTCCTAAGGAAAATCAGACAATAAATTGTTTATTATACATGAAATCACATACAATTATGGAAGGATAGAGAAAACCCAGACACACTAGATGAATCATTTCCATTTTTTTTTATCTGGCAGCCATACAGAACATGAAATCCTGTAATGTAATGTTAATAAAGTGGATTGGGATTGTCCAGTGGAGTGCAGTGTCTCACCAAACTGTTTTCAAAGATCTGCCACAGGTCGTTATGGAGGTGACTGGTATGAACGTTGTCTGTCGACAGGATCCTTCCAAAAGTGTGCAGGTTTGTCGCATACATAAAGACTCCCTACAAGAAATTCAAAAGGAAAGGGAAAATTGGCAACATATTAATTGGAAATTGGATTGTTCCTGGAAATTGTGATATCAACTTCAGAGCTTCATTCTTTCTGTCTGATACATTTTTGGTCTTTTATACTGGTATTAATACAATCATTAGTAAACAAATGAATACAGTACATTTAAAGATAACCAAACTAATGTCTGACCTGTTTTAATAGGTTTTATTAGTCTTATATATTTTATACAGGTATTACTTGAATTAACGCTATTGCATTGGAACCATCTCTGTTATTGTTGGAAGTACTCCATGTTGTGTTATTTACCTTTGAATTAGTGTGTGATTTACTGTGATGTGTTTTAACTAACCTGTGAAGCCGAAGGCACATTTCCACATTTGTGGCCAATAAGGATTATTATTAACATCTTCATCCTTGCCAAATAAATGAAGACATAAAATAAATGAATAAATAAACGAAGCCCTGACCTGGTTTCGTAGGTATTGACAGAAAGCCATGTCAGGGTCCAAGGTGTCGGAGTTGAAGAGGTCGTTCTCTGAGAGCTCTGATTGGAGGAGTCCGGTCTTCACCAGGTAAACACGGGACACATAGGGGACATTCCACACACCCCTACAATCCAAAAAACATTTTAAGCGAGCGGGTAAGTGGCCTGCATGCTTTAGTGGCGTTCTTCTCGAAACTTTGGAGGAAAACGATGCTGTTCTACGTACACCCTGCGTCCTTGTACGATATCCACGTAATCCTCAGACCTAGCGTAGTAACCGTCTGCGCTGAGCGCGCCCCAGAAGTTACTCCACAGTCGGCCAGGGCGCGTTATCATGGGTGCTATGACAGGCCTGGGGTGGGGGGTGGGGGTGGGGGTGGGGGGGGTGGGGTGGGGGGGGGGGTGGGGGGGGTGGGGGGGGGGGGGGGGGTGCGACAGGAGGGGTAATCCTTGTTATAACTTCATAGTTATAAATCAAACGCACTGACACACAGAAATGGTCCATCTATGTGTCTGCAGAGAAAAGCAATTAATTCAATGACGGATTGATGAATTATCTTTTACACTTACCTGTTCTGCTCGATGAGAATTTTTAGTGTGTCTTCGTTCTTCAGAACCACTTCCACGTCCACACTGAAGAAATACTCACAGTCTTTGGTTTGACGACATATATCACTAAAGTAGAAAAACATTTCAAATAACATTAATAACAGTCATACAAAAATATATGAATCAATCTTATGTGGAAATTACAGA
This sequence comes from Aplochiton taeniatus, assembly GCA_017639675.1. Lineage (NCBI taxonomy): Eukaryota > Metazoa > Chordata > Actinopteri > Galaxiiformes > Galaxiidae > Aplochiton > Aplochiton taeniatus. The sequence goes on along the minus strand of CM030174.1, from coordinate 4,396,732 downwards.
CCACGGCCGTGGCAGTTAAATTAGAAAAGGCTTTAAGAAATCACTGACAGGCCTACGTTGCGTGAGACCACGGCGTCCATCTTCTCCTCAGGCCCCACCACCTTGACGTCGTGATAGAGTTCTCTGTTATCCTTAACAAAGGAGCTGACATGTGTCTCATGGTGAGGCTCCTAGAAGGGGGAATAAGGAGATTTTACCTGGGAATAAGGGGAATACCTGGGAATAAGGGGAATACCTGGGAATAAGGGGAATACCAGGGAATAAGGAGAATTTATGTTACTGGTTGCATGCCTCACTCAATATTACATGCTACACTCTTCACCCACCATAGGTCTGAATGCTACACTGTCTGCCCTACCGTAGCTTAAAACTGCACTGCAGACAAAAAGCGTTCATCTCTAGTGGAGTTTGACTGGATTTTCTCCACGCCACATAATGGTGACATATTTCAATTAGTTAAATAGATAATATACTTCCCCTGGTTATATGGAACGGTGAGATAAGGGTTTTAGCTGTCACATTCCTGGCACCTCTAACTGTACACAGAGGCAAGTGTGCACATGCGTTGAGTGGGATACTTCTGGGAGAGAGAACTACCTTAGAACATTCAATTATCTTCAAGTGACAGTTCTTTTTAAATCTCAATCATTACAAATTTTAGGCATTCAATGGCAATGCAATAGCATTCCAAATTAATGAGAAATCTGTTAAGTATATTAAATGTGTTACCACGCCTTCTTTTCCAATTTATCGTAATGGGCAAAAATGCTGGAATCAATAGATTTAAGAATTGGGAATCGTTGGGAATAGCCCCCTCTTTACCTGGTTCGAGATGAAGAGTTGGAGTCTGCTCTTGGGGTAGTTGAGTTTCAGTAAACGCTGGAAGAACACTGTGACAAAGGGAGTAGGCTGCTGTATAAAGACCCCGACGACCACTAGAGGATACTCACTCTCCTGCTAGGACAAGCACGGGCATGTTTGATTCATTCAGGGGGAAAAAAGAAAGGTAAATGGAGTAGTTGGGATAATTAACAATCTATAGCAACAACAACTTTTTACAGCTATTCTTACATTAGTTGTGTAAGAAGTAACAGGTTAGCCAGGCAGCCTATCTACTCATACGCTTCTTCACCCCACAGTAGCCTACAGACTTTGTTTGTTAGCCGTTAGCTAAGAGCAAACTGTACACAACTATGCTAAGACTAGGGAGCATTCTAACTGGAACTTGAGTAAATCACCATGCCCATTCTACTTTTGTATGGAAACTCTTTGTTTTACTATGACTCTCTTACATCTGTCCACTTGAAAACACATTCCAGGGGACCCCCATACCCCATTTGTTTGTACTGGACAGTGAAAAGCACAGCAGAGCTCCCAGGTGGAATGAAGAGTATTTTTTCTTTAAGTACACTGGCATTCCTGTCACCTTTCAGGGCTAATCTTCAGTAGATAAATGTGCTACCGGTTACCACACCAGAACAATATACTCCAAAAACAAGAGATAATAAAAAAACATTTGAATTGACAAGGGTAGTAAATGATAGTTTGTTTTCTTTGAATATTCGTAATTTGCTGCATGATAGCATTAACACCCAACCCACCTTCAGCCCAGTTAGTGGCTTAAGGTCCTGGTGGCACACGGTGCAACCAGTCTCAAACGTCCACACTTTGGGGATGTAGTTGCCTAGGTAATTCATCTGGAGCTGTAATGACAACAGAGTTTAGTCAATTTACAGACTCCCATCTTCCAATGTGTGGTCCTAAATGCCACCATGCCACCATGAAGGTCAATCATTGGGTTTTTTACTCTCTTAGTAAGACAAGGATTGACAGGCTAATGAGAACCACCCACAGCCAACCGGGATGGGATTTTAGAAGTGTTCCTTCTAATTATGGCTTTGATAACTACACATAATGTTGTAAGGAATCATTAAGTTAAGTGATGATTCACTTCATCTAACAAGACATGAAATTAAATGGTTGTGTGTAAGTTACCTTTGTGGGTCCGTTTCCATGTACAATGACAGGCAGTGTGTCATACAACACATTTCTGGCTCGCACATGACCATCCTCAAATTTTAATACCACCTCATCTGAAAACATACACGCACAAAACACACATACACGCGCGCACACACATGCGCGCGCACACACACACACACACACACACACACACACACACACACACACACAAATGGAGAAGTTTAGCGTATAACTAAAGCATGTGACCTTGAATTAAGATCCTTCAGAATATTTTCTGACTAGGCAGACTGTGCAATTCGCATTGATAGTTCCTGTTCATTCATCAGAGAATACCAGCGTTAATTTACTCAACAGATGGCACTGGGAGTGACATCATCATTATGCTGCCTTTGAAGCCTATAAATTGGTCCATTAACTTATATTTTAAAGTGAAATATTACTTTAATGACATGGTTACTTCCAGGAAAACCTGTTGCTGTGCTTGGTGGGTATCTATGGGACGAGATCATTTGCTTACAAACAGCAAACACACCCCTGCAAACACAGCTGCCCTAACTTTCCACAAGCAGTCCTGTTCTCTCCAGAACGTCTGAGAGAAGCCTGTCCCTTCCTCCCTCTCTCCCTCCCTCCCTCCCTCCCTCCTTCTCTCACTACCTCACTCCCTCCCCCACTCAGTACTGGTCTACGTGTGCTCAAGCACATCTCTCTCTCGCAGTAAACTCATACATTCCTTACACAGCACAGCCAGAGGAAAGAGAAAAGTAAAAGATTTAGAGAAAAGGGCTACCTCGAAACAGTCTGGCCCGAGTCTCAACAGACTTTGGACAATGGTAGCCTGTCATAATGTCCATCAATTAAATCCTTAACTCATTCATGAGCTTCTCTCACTGTTGGCCAATCATTATGAACAGGAAGGGAGAACAGAAGGAGGTCTCTCATTGGCTTTGATGTCTTTATTCCTGAGGCATCTACAGTGCACACCGCATGAAGGCAGCCAAATGCTACTCCACGTTTTACTTTCCACTCAGAGAGGGGGTCGGGATGCGTTCTAATAAAGCGTGAATAACCTTTCTTCACGTGGCACTTCCTAACAATGGTACAAAGTGATTTTTAAACAATAAAATGTAATTCCTACAATCCAAAATGATTAATATAACCATGGTCAATTACAACGATGTACAAAAGAAACCAGCAAAGCTACTGAATTTGATGGCATTGGAAAGGTCTGCTTAGTAGCTCAGGGCTCACACATTATAGTAAGATCCTTTGCCTTATAATGTGGAACAAGTATCAACATTGAAAAGCTTGTTTATTGACAGTTTTGATGAGAAATATAAAGAGAGATCATCAGTCTACACAAAAGAAGAAAAAAAAAACTTACCAAGAGATCCATGAAGATTCTGAAAAATTCTACATTTGTTGTCCAATGTGATATTTATGGATTTCTGAAGGCAAAAAAATAAAAATAATAAAATAAAAAGGAAAATAACAAATGTCAGCAGAGCCACATGTATTAATTATACAAAATGTTCTGTGTATTATTAAAAGATTTGTAGTGGAACTCCTAGAGATGTCAATGCTTCACCAGCAATAATCTATATTACTAACATCCATCCTATTGTAACACAAAATAAAAAATATATATCTCACTCTTTTCTCTGGGTTAATATAAATCTTGGTGAAGAATAGCTGATCGCTCTCACTGTCCTCTCCTGACCAATCGGCAACCAGCTCTTTGAGGTTAGGAACGTAGCCAATGAAACCTAGTGACAGAAATAAACCAGGAGAAATAGAAAACTATTTGAACAGGAATGGTGAACACAGGATGGTCTTATAAGTGACAGATTCATGCAAATTCCATATTTACATTAGGAAGTCTGTACCATGGGCTTGCTGGCATGTGGTTTAAACATTATCTTAACGTTACTGCAAACTCATACTTACACCCAGACCCCAAAAGCCCATGGGCTGTACCTACCCCCAGACCCCAAAAGCCTATGGGCTGTATCTACACCAAGACCCCAAAACCCCATGGGCTGTACCTACCCCCAGACCCCAAAACACCATGGGCTGTACCTACCCCCAGACCCCCCAAAACCCCAAGGGCTGTGCCTACACAAAGACCCCAAAACCCCAGGGATGTACCTGCACCCCCATGGACTGTACCTACCCCCAGACCCCAGAAACCTCCGTCCCTCTCTCACATGAGGATGCTTGTCCTCCAGGTGCCTATCTGGCCAGATCAGTGTCTCGGAGGAAAACACCACCTTGTGTTTAGCCTGCTGAAACTTTTTCAACAGCTCTCTGGGACCAGAGGCAAATACCACGTCATAGCTGCAGAGAGCAGGGAGAGGAAAAATAGAAGATAAGTTTATAGGAGGTCTGAGGTTGACCAGCATGAAACCCAACAGCAAATTAAAGCGGACTAAAAAGGTTCCCCAACTTGTGAAGGGCATCCTGTAGGTATCAGCCTTGAGAAAGTAAGGGGGGGGGGGGGGGGGGGGGGGGGGGGGGAGCAGAACAGGAGTGATTGAAAGTCAGAACAAAACTCTTCATACTAACAATGAGTTTACCTGTCAATAAAAAGAACAATTCTTTTCTCTTCTTTCATTTCCTCAAGAGCAGCTTTGAGGAGGCGCACTTTCTGGCCACCTCCTGGTGCAGACATGTAGCCCCCACCTCTCCATTTCTCTCCTTCACCAATAACCTTTCAATTCAAAGACAACACATTTATAACGACTTTTTCTAGTCATAAGCAAAAAAAAAGAAGCTATTTTTTTGTTTTATAGATAGTTTAGTTAGAATGGTGGTTGTGATTTATATTGAACTATAAAAAAGGTAGGAAGTTTAACTAGCATTTGTGCTTTAAAAAACAATTTCGATTACCTTGACAGTGTAATTGAAATGCTTAGCAGACCTCCTGAAACGCCTGAAGCCATCAGTCTCTTTAGTTGCAACAGTCACAACTAGTAAGTTATCTAGAAGACATACGGTGTAACAAATATAAATGAATAGAGGGTTGTATTGGCTATAGCTTTTTTTTAAAGGGTCTTCAGACTCTTTTGGTGTGATACAATAAAATATATCCGGACAAAAAAATAACAAGCATTTCATTAGGTCTAAAGTAAAAAAAAATATATTACAGATATCTACAGTTAATAGTAAGGCATCAAACTGTACTATAGCTTTAAATATTTTGTATATGGGCAGAATTAAGAAGAGTAACACTTTCCATTATAGACCAATACCAATCAATTGTGTTAGGGTCAAGGTGTATTATAGAACATCCTATTCAGACTTTTTACGCTCCTATACGGCTATGTCTGAGCAATGACATGTATCTACTTGCCCTCCTTTTTTCCGTTTTTTTTTCTTCTCAAATGATCGATTTCTGCCAAGGTGAACAGCTGAAAATAGCTAAGAATTTTCCATTCACTAATCTACTGAAAATAAGTCATACAATAAAAATTGCAAGAAGTTTCTGACAACGCACTGTATAAGCAATGTTTGAAGCACAACATGCTATAACTGCATTCATTCCGCAAGCCTGTTCAACATCCCTGTCTATGCGCTATAATGAAAACTGGTCAGCCAGTAAGACATACTTTGTAAGAGTTAAATTATAATGTGCAGTGTTTTAGGCTGTGTAGTTTTGAGTATGCAGTGAGAATTGGATAGCTGCACAACAAGTCCGGTCCACGTCAGCGGCATGGAAGCCCCGAGAACAGCCGGTGGCACGGAAGGATTGGGTGCCCGTTCCAGAAGAAGGTTTAGTGAATTGTCAGAGGAAAAACAACATCTTACATGCATAGTGCAGTCTGCTAGCCATTGCATAAACGACAGGGATCTGTCTTAAAAAGCCCCCCCAAAAAATCAAACTTATAGAAGCAGCCAGGGTTACCTTCGTCAGATTTCCTCTGTGGCTCTTCAGAACGTGACAGTGGCAAAAACGCAACGAAAGAAATCCCAGAGAGAACAAACAACGCCAAAGCATTCATTTTAGATTTAAAGATCTAAGCGTTTCAAGTGGTCTTCCTTAACACCCAGCAGACTGAGGGCCAGTGAATTCTGTTGACTATCCCCCGTTACATATCCATAAAGTTTGCGCTAGTTTGCTGGTGAGTGAAGACTACCCCTCCCATTGAGTGAAATCCCCCCTAACCAAAGATGTGAGTTGGGGCTCGGCTGTGGAATTGGCTATGCGGCTAAGATTATAATTTTTGAGCTATTCATTATTTAATCTAATTCTTATTAAATCCATGATAACTGAAGGTTGTAAAATATATTTAAAGTAAGGCCTACTATTTCGGAAATAAATGTTATTTAACCGATTATTTATTTATCACATTATGTAGCCTAGTTTGACGCTACACATTTTTTAAAGATGTCTAAGTTTAGTATAATTTTTGTATCGCAGAAATAGGCATCGAGGAAGTTTATTTATGCCATACATTTTGGTTAAGTCTACTTTGCAACCACCTTCGACATGTTGTGCATTTGTATGCCGTAAAATCTGTAACTAAGGCTACGACAAGTCTCGTTGCTTTCCATCCACACTTAACGGCAGTTTGATAAACCCAGAAGTGACAACCAAAGTGTGCAACGCAACATTGGTTGTTTGCAAACAACTAAATATATGCGTATTTATATCTAGCTGCCTAATATCGATGTATCAGAAGGACATTTTATCCATTATCCAAAAATATTTCCATCTAAAACATATGACACGGACGCTGCAACGCCAAAATGTGAGAAAAACTGCAAAGTTACACCAGATTTGCATTGCTAGCCAGGCAGATACTGCTCGTTAAGTAAGTTAGCATTCTAAGTATTTAGCACATTTACAGCTAGCTTAAAAGCTAACGTTAGCTTTGTTTTCTTGTGTGCTTTAGGCAGACCAGTCATCTGCCGTTAGCTTGCCAAATCAAATGCCAGCTAACAGGTTAAGCTAGAAAGCTAACGTTTAATAACGTTAGTCATTCAAAAAACACAAAAGTAACTAGCTAATCCATTCTGCTGTCACTCGATTCCATCACCAATTCAATTTGAATGCAGTGAATTAGCTAGTTAGAAAAATACCTTTCGAAATTTGAAAATGTGGCTTCAGCAAAGATTAAAGGGTCTCCCAGGCTTGCTTTCAAGCAGTTGGGCAAGAAGACTGCTGATAGGATTGCTTATTTTCTTAATCTTTTACTGGTACATTGGAGCAGACGGTGGCTTTAGACTTTTCAGTAGCTCAGGCAAGTCCGGCGGAGTTGCAGGACAGTGCCTACAGACTGAAATCCACAGGTGGAACTCTCTAGTTGAAAGAGGAGAGGGAATCTACAGCACGCCTCAAGAGAAAGTAGACCTGCCGTTTGTTTCAGGAAACGGACACATCTTGATGGACATTGACTCGAACAAGCTGTGGGTAGCCTCGTCATCTCAACCCGGCTCTGCCCCTGTCCACCAGACCGAGTACTCCCCGATAGTGGCCGTCCATCTCTCAGCACAGCGAGCTGAGGCCCAAGCCACCATGATGTGGTTTCGTAAAGGGTCTGTGCTGTCCGTCCGCTGTGTCCTGCCAGCCACTTCACAGTCGTCCAGAGACTGTGTCACCATCCGGGAGGAGTTCATCGTGCACCGCAGCCGACCCAACGTCTATCTACAGAGAATCCACGTCAATAATCCCTCCGACAGGACTGCCAACATAGAAATCTCCTCAGAGACTCCGTCTTTTGGGAGTAAATTCTCTGCCGTTGTGGAGAAAATAGAGGACAAAGAAGTAGGGCTTGCGTCTGGGAGAGTGTCAGTAGATAAGAAGCGCATTGTCCTGGTGGTGGTGGCCACCAGGAAACTCAACAGCCGGGTCCAGGTCCCGTCAAAGTCCGAGTACAAAGACAACGTGCTGTCAGTGGTGTGGACTTCAGAGCCCATCGACCCCTCTAAAGTGGACGAGACCTTCGCCAAGCTGAGAGAGGGAGTGAAGAGGGAACTAGGGGATCTGCTGAGGTCCAATGTGGAGGATCTGGTTCAAGATCACCAGAAGGCCTGGGTGGACCTCTTCATCTCAGGTGAGGAAAGAGCAGACAAGACAACAAGTCTTGTTGTTAAAAAAACAACATTGTAGATGTAATAGTGAATAATAATTGTAAACCTTTTTTTGTATAGCCGTTTTGTTCTGAGAGAAATAAAGTGCTTTAGCATCAGTTAATGCAAATGATACAGAAAATAAATAAATAGTACATTATAAACAATGAGACTATTAGTACAACAATTTAAATAAAAAATAAATACATTGTACGACAGTTATCATTTATGAATTGCTGCTAAAAACATATCTTTTCTAATAGATGTGGTGTGTTCTGTGTGCTTTACATCTGTAACAAAATACTTTTTTTCTTGCAGGTGTGGAAATGAGGAAGATCACGGATTCCAACACACCCTCCAGCAACACAGTCAACACCACCCTGTACTACATCGTCTCCTCCTCCGTGGCTCCTCTCCTGGACCGCAGGCTGGCCTCCGAGGAGCGTGCCCGCCTGGAGTCCAGCCTTAACTACGCCGACCACTGCTTCAGCGGCCATGCCACCATGCACGCAGAGAATCTTTGGCCCGAGCGCATCAGCAGCGCTGGCCAGATCCTGCAGCTGGTCAACCTGTGGACCCTCACCCTTCAGAAGAGGGGCTGCAAAGTGCTGGTGGCCGCAGGAGCCCACGGTGTCATGCAGGGGATGGTGCTCAGCTTCGGTGGCCTCCAGTTTACTGAGAACCACCTTCAGTTCCAGGCGGACCCCGACGTCCTCCATAACAGCTACTCACTCCGAGGGATCCACTACAACCAGGACCTGATTAACCTGGCCGTGTTGCTGGACGCCGAGGGGAAGCCTTTCCTTCACGTGTCGGTGAAACCGCAGGAGCAGCCGGTGCAGATCTACGCCTGTGAGGCCGGTTGTCTTAACGAGCCCGTGGAGCTGACCACGGAGGTCAAAGGGCACATATTCCCAGTGATGGTGACACAGCCAATCACACCGTTGCTTTACATATCCACCGATCTGCGACACCTGCAGGACCTCCGGCACACTCTGCACGTCAAAGCCATCCTGGCTCATGAGGACCACATGGCCAACAGATATCCAGGGCTCCCCTTTCTGTTCTGGTTCAGTGTGGCCTCACTTATCACACTCTTCCACCTCTTCCTCTTCAAGCTTATTTATAATGAGTACTGCGGCCCAGGGGCTAAACCTCTCTTCAGGAGTAAGGTATAGACACACACACACATACACACACATACACACATAAGTACATGCTTTGAACTGGAGGGAAATGAAAACTGCAAAATGGTGTTCTTTGCTTTCTTTCCAACTTTTGCGTGGTGGTGAAGATTTTCCCTTTTTCAATCCCTCTCTGGTGTGTTGATTTCTGTTCATCTGCTTTCTCAGTATGAGGACACTTTTCATGCGTGGATTGTACTTTTTCATCTCAAACTAAAATCAGTGACTTTCTTTTTCTATGTGTGTAAGTAATTGATTGGAATATATTTGAATACAACTTCACAATTCAGCAAAGAAGGCACAATTTATCTCTTATAACTGCATTGATCACTTCAAGAACTTGGTGTGTAAAGAATGGAGAGAATGAGTCCTAAGTGTAATTGAAAGCACCAGTATGAGTCTTTATTAGAGATATTGGTACACAGCACTAAGGCAGATTTAGCTTTTGATTTGCTCTAGGCCTAGGCTTATAAATTAGAAAACACACACTGCACAGTTGCAAAAAAAAATAACTTCAACTCCAAATTAGTGATGGATTTAAACAAACAAAATCCATAAAAATACAGATTGTGTAGATTTTGTTACACCTTATCCTTCAGTAGGTAGTTTTACTGGTGCCTTCAAACACAGTGCCACACCCACCGGGGGTGCAATTTTGTCCTTTTTGCAATTGTTTGATGGCTTCACTGAACGTTATTACCACCTTCAGACATAAGAAACATCATACAGATATTTCAAATGAATTGATAAATTGGCTTTAGTTATTATCAAAATTAGTCTTAACCTCAATTGGAATTAAACACTTATAGTGGGTGGTGAAAACTTCAGGCTTAATTGCAAAATATGACTTTTCTGTAGTGATATTCAGGACACTGAAGAGAAATAAGTCTGTCTGCTGTAAATTATATATTTTTTTGTGCTCACACAGAAAAAGTATGGTTCTTTTTTGCCTTCCTCTGTTTGTTTTTGATTGTGTTTTATATGGATTCACTCTTGATTAAATTAAGAGCAATCTACAGAATAACTCTGTCTCATTAATATTGACTAATATTAATAAAAAACTTACTGTAACTTATGTAGCCAATTGACCCTGCACCTTGCCTAGCACTGTAGGCTATATTATAGGTGTTACGTTCTGTCTTTCAGTGTTCTGAGGTTTGGTTAATTTATGTTCAAGCACCAAGTCACTGCATTCCTCAAATCATGAATCATAAGTCATACAGGCTTAAATCATCCTCTATTTCCTGTTTTAACCCCTCCCCCTCTGACTCCACCAGGTGGCCAAGACTAACGACGAAGGCACTCCTTAGGGAGGCAGCCATGACACCAGGTGCAGAACACAGTTTCAGGAACGCTGCACAAAAACCAATATCAAAACGTAGTGACAACGATTGGCTCAGTGTTTGTCAACGATTTCGTTTACTTGATAGCCTGTTGAAGGGTGGACGTGCTGGAGATGACAAGATAACGTGTGTTCCGTTCCGTGTAGAAAGCTTTGTCATCCACCATGGGCAAACAGATACCTGTGCATCCTCTTATAACCAACTTCAAGATGTACCAAGTGGACTAACGGACATGTTCCTCAGCCCTTCCTTATTTTTTGTTTGAACTCACCAATTTGCAGACAAGCATTTGCTTATTTGAAATCAGGCCCCCATATGATTATTCAAAATAGATCAATAAATATCTTTCCCCCAACGAAAAAGTGTAAAGAAAGGCTTTTAGGGTTCTACTTATGGGCAGGTGTTGGGTTTCACATCTCTGATAACTCTATACGTCCGTTGTGCAATTCTCAATAGTTGAACTTTGTCAAAACTCTGATTAACAATGTGTGGCTACTTTACAGCAATTCTTGTAGGTTTGCAGAGAGTGCCCTTACTGCAAACCCTCCAGTAAGCTTGTTGGCACATAAGTGTTGACTCCACAGATTTGTGACAGCAAGAAGGAGCCACATTGCATTCTCTATCTATGATCCTTAGAGAAGGTTTTGTTTGCTGACTCATCCTCCTCACTGTGTGTGAGGGCTAAATATAGCTACAGACATATCTTAATATGGAAATCACACATCAAGTTGTTTTTAATAAGAATTTTTAGGTGTCTCAGTAATTGTAATGCAGCTTTTTTTTAGAAGACATTTACTTTTTTCCCTTTGATTTATGTTTTGAGTTGAAGATTAGAGCAGTGAACAAAACTTTTGCTCATCTTTTATAATTCGTGCCAGTTATCCGGGATTGACTTTCGTATTAGCCCTAATTCAAGCAAGATGCTCCTAAATAAATTAAACTCTTCCATTGTTGCATATTCAAAAGTAGGGTATTGCTGCAAATGCTTTAAGATAGGTTTAGAAACTTGATTTTCTTTCCAATTTCCAATCTTGGTCTGTTTCAGCTTCTCGGTCTTTAAAGGGCTTCTTCCTGTAATTCTTCTGATATTTGAAACTATCTGAGTGTGCCTTAATACATTCATTTACTTCACTGATTTCACAGTTTGGTTAGATTGTACTTAATATTGTGTGATCATGTGAACACTGGAAGAACATTTTAAAAAGGTGTATTGATTTAAATTAACATAATTTCATAACTTTATGTAATAATGATGTAAATAATTTGAATTAAAATGGGCTTTTAGTTTAAGATCCAGTTTACTACTTGACTCCTGATTTTAATTATTTCCTGCAATATACGTACATTTAACACATTAAGGTAGGAAACGCTATGACAAAAAAAATTATGGATGTGCAACCTATTGTATTTTGTCTCATTCAGTTGTCTCAACTGGTGTTGTGCTACCTTATTGAACAATTCAAAGACTGTTCATTAGCAGCCAGAATGCATTAATCTATTATCAAAATATGTTGGCTATTCTGTATAGAATATAGATCTGTTTGCATTTTAATGTTACTGCGATTTTTCACTAAAAACGTTCAGATCAGCCCTATATCAACTCAAGTGAAAAGTGTTTCAGATTTAGGCTATACAGCAAGAGATGCAGCTATACAGTTATATCTCTACACCTTTCTTCAAAATGGCTGTTGAAGCTTTTCATAATAGGCTATCACTATTATGTTGCATAAAGTTACAACCAGCAAAGTAATTAGCATGAAAAATGCACTATTGTGAGTGACTAACAAATGTATTTATATAGCAAGGCAGTGCACCTCCCACGACGAGGAAAATATCAAGTTGTTATAGTAACAATCAGCTTCCTATTCAATAACCAATCAGCGACATCGGACAGGACAAAAAGCGTTCCGCTGGAGATGCTAACAGGAGTCCGGAGTGGCCAGACTGTCTGGTTTGCCCCAGGCTATGGGCACAAGCAGTTTTAGACTAGACTAGGTTATAACGACTACAGGAAATTAATCGTTTCCTACATAAATAGCCTACAAACCTGTCATAATATAGACTTTCATAAATATTTGTTTTTGTTTTGTTTTTGCTATTTACTGAACTTTATCTATGAGTGAGTCTCATGTCATCTTTGGAGTACATGAAAAAGGAATGTTTCGCATCTGGGAACTTGTCCTCGGCTTCTTTGAAAGGTACATTTACCAAAATTCATAACAGAAGACCCAGAACGGCGAAAATAGCACCTAATGCGCACGAGGAGACAGACAACGAGTGTGACTTTTGCAGGTAAATTCTATAAGGTAATTCATAAAAAAAATGCTAATACAATTATACAACGCTGGGAAAGCACATAAAACAAAAATAGCCATTTATTTTCAATATTTAAATAACACTTCTAAAAGTATTAGCGTTAGGCTACAAAGTGCTTGTCTGACCTAAGTATTTAGAATATCTCATGAAGCCTACGGCTTAGCACAAAAAAAGCCACCTGTCAGATAAACAACAAATCATTTCTGGCTTGGCAGTTAAAATAGTTGGTGATCTTCTTTTACTACTGATGGGCCTTTCCTGATTCCTGTCATTCTTATTACAGGCCTAAAAGGCTGGTGTGCCAAATCAAGCAGGCAGGTGCTCGAATTGAAATTTCGTATTTGTAACCTCACTGAAATCCATAGGCCTATTGATTCAACAATGTCATAGGAGAGAACAAGTTTTGATTAAGCAGTTTTAATGTTATAAAAACAAATATAACTAGCTTAGAAAGGTTTGTATCAAATCTACCAAATGCACCGTCAAAGCCATATCTGTTTAATTTATATGATTATTTATTCATCATTTTCAGGTATTCTATATCTCCCTGTGTTGGCGGCAACCGGACAGTTCGTCGCATTCTGACTGCTTGCCTTCTTTCTTTCATGGCCCTCCTCGGTGCGGTGTCTATTGACCTCCGCTCCAACCTGGACTTGTTACGAGCCACGGAGACCGCCTTTGAAGAATTAACTTCATGCAGAACTCTAGCTATAGTCCAACTAGTCAGCAAAGTTCAACAACTGAGAAGTCTATGCTCAAATGCCAATGAGACCTATAGAGACAATTGCTCGAGTCCGTTGTCTCTTCTTCTACCCACGTTTAAAGAACTATGCCTGGACATGGACAATTACAATAACAGCCAAGGGCTTTCATGCAGCTTGGAGTTAGCAGGCTTTTGTAAGAAGATAGGCGAGAACTTTACTGAATTTCTAAATGCAACATTGACAGAAGCTCAGACAAACCAAATTCGCACATGTATATTCTCCTTGTCGGCTGACAGACTGTTGTTATTTTGGGGGACTGTTGAGGAGGACATTAGCAAAGTCAAGCAATATTCTGACTGGGGAGATGTGCTGTCAGTAAGACTCCTGGTGATATTCATTGAACTCAATCACCAGTTAATGGACTTCCCATACTTAGCAACTCAACCTTACTTCCAGTACAAGTGGGCCCATACATTGGACCATCTCGCCTTTGCCAGGCTCATGTCGGACCGAATGAGCAGCTGCTGGCTAGAGAACACCGTACGGACATTGAACTCGACCAACGATTTAAAACACACTAATGTTGGGATTTTAACCGGGTGGCAGATTTCCGAATCAGACAGAGATATGACCCTCTCTGGGTCACAGAGCGCTATTGAAGCACTGAGGGACACGCAGCAGTGTCTGCTCTCCGCGGCCGTGCCCGCTCTGAGGTCTTCGGTACGAGTTCTGTTCTCAGGCCTCAGTATGAGGATCTGTCTGTTGGCCATGGCGTGTCTCATCTACCCGGTGGTGCTGGTCTCCTTCAAGCAGATGACCGAGTGGATCCAGAACTATGCTCGCAGCCTAAGGGAGAAAACCGAGGACCTGAGGCGACAGAGACAGCTGGCTGAGGACCTCCTTCACCAGATGCTGCCAAAGTCTGTGGCCAAGCAGCTCCGCCAGCAGAAACACGTGGAGGCTGAGAGCTACGAGAATGTGGGTGACACACCCATAGAGATATACCTCGATCTGTATGGACACACCTCACTACAGTAGCTTTAAACGTAGAATAGGTAAATACAATTTTAAAAAACTTAGCTTGGTCTACACCGCTTAGTATACCTCACTACAGTAGCTTTAAACGTAGAATAGGTAAATAAAATAAAAAAAATCGTAGCTTGTTCTACACCGCTTAGTACACCTCACTACAGTAGCTTTAAACGTAGAATAGGTAAATACAATTTTAAAAAACGTAGCTTGGTCTTTACAGCTTAGTACACCTCACTACAGTAGCTTTAAAAGCGTAAAGCGTAAAGATTCAGCAGTAATTCTGTAGTATAATAAGCCTTTCAACACTTCAGCTAGGCATATAGATTCTACGGTATATTCTGTAGTATAATAAGCCCTTCAACACTTCAGCAACGCTTAAAGATTCTACGGGACATACTGTAGTATAATATGCCAGCTGCAATATTCCTTGGAAATTATCTTATTCAATGCAATCAATTCTGCTATTTGAGGAGGTTATTTTATGTTTAAAACTTCCTCAATGTTTATCATTTACCAGGCAAATGCCCATTCGGCTTTATGATATTTTGTTACTTATTGGTGCAATGGACTGGCAAGATGTGCATACAGCCTGAATTAGTGCATTCGTTTGTTTTCTTTGTTGCTATTGTTGACATAATTACCTGTAATTACGGTGTTCCATATTCAACAGGAGATAAAACGGGTTACTTTGGTGAAAATTGGGGCTAGTGCATTGAAGGAGATTTGAAGCAGCTGGGCAAAACGCACTCAGCTCAAAGCTATAACTAAATAGGACTGAGACCACTGGTTAAAGACTGACAGATAATTCTAGAAGGAAGGTGGAGTATAAAGTAACTCAACAGTAGGTCTGCACAGCGGACATAGATTACATTAAATACTATAAATAATATGACACTGAATAATATCCTACATTCTTGTTTCATAGTGAAGCAAACATTCTGGAGTTGTCTGTACTTTAAACATATTCTACATATCATTCCCCATATAATTAGTAGAAAATAATATAAATATAATAAATCATAATATAAAAAAATTATATAAATATAGTATAAAATAATGTTTTGGGTAATTCTACTGTTTTCCTTGTATTCCAGGTCACCATTTTCTTCTCTGATATAGTTGGTTTCACCTCCATCTCTGCTTCCTGCAACCCTCTACAAGTGGTGGAGATGCTTAACAACCTTTACATGTGTTTTGACACACGCATTGATTCCTATGATGTTTATAAGGTACTGCTAATATATAGAAGTATTGATGGAAGTATTTATACAAACATATTAATATATGTTTTGTTGATTGTATATTCGACGCCTTTGTATGAGTTTCACTGCGTCCCCTCTGGATTAGTTTCACTGGATGAGTTTCATTGCGTCCTCTCTATGTGGGTTTGATTGTGTTCCCTCTCTGTGTGGGTTTGATTGTGTTCCCTCTCTGTGTGGGTTTCACTGTGTTCCCTCTCTGTGTGGGTTTCACTGTGTCTTCTATGTGTGCGTTTCACTGTTCTCTCTCTGTGTGGGTTTCACTGTTCTCTCTCTGTGTGGGTTTCACTGTTCTCTCTCTGTGTGGGTTTCACTGTTCTCTCTCTGTGTGAGTTTCACTGTTCTCTCTCTGTGTGGGTTTCACTGTGTTCCCTCTCTGTGTGGGTTTCACTGTTCTCTCTCTGTGTGGGTTTCACTGTTCTCTCTGTGTGGGTTTCACTGTGTTCCCTCTCTGTGTGGGTTTCACTGTTCTCTCTCTGTGTGGGTTTCACTGTGTTCCCTCTCTGTGTGGGTTTCACTGTTCTCTCTCTGTGTGGGTTTCACTGTTCTCTCTCTGTGTGCGTTTCACTGTTCTCTCTCTGTGTGGGTTTCACTGTTCTCTCTCTGTGTGGGTTTCACTGTGTTCTCTCTCTGTGTGGGTTTCACTGTGTTCCCTCTCTGTGTGGGTTTCACTGTTCTCTCTCTGTGTGGGTTTCACTGTTCTCTCTGTGTGGGTTTCACTGTGTTCCCTCTCTGTGTGGGTTTCACTGTGTCCTCTCTGTGTGGGTTTCACTGTGTTCCCTCTCTGTGTGGTTTTCACTGTGTTCCTATGTTACTATGTCCCCTGATTTAGTTTACATGCGTCTCCACTGTGTGAGGTTCACTGTGTTCCTATGTTACTATGTCCCCTGTTTTAGTTGACATGCGTCTCCACTGTGTGAGGTTCACTGGTGTCCTCTCTGTGTGAGTTTCCCTGTGTTCCCTCTCTGTGTGAGTTTCCCTGTGTTCCCTCTCTGTGTGAGTTTCCCTGTGTTCCCTCTCTGTGTGAGGTTCACTGCGTCCCCTGTTTTACTTGACATGCGTCTCCACTGTGTGAGGTTCAGTGTGTTCCCGTGACCCCAGGTGGAGACCATAGGTGATGCCTACATGGTGGTGAGTGGCTTACCTGAGAGGAACGGGGACAAGCACGCGGACGAGATCGCCAAGATGTCCCTGGATCTGGTGGCAGCCGTCAGACAGGTGCTCGTCCCTCACATGCCCAACAAGAGGCTGCAGCTCCGCGCAGGAATACACACGGGTGAGAACGGACACAGTACATAGTAATAATAATAATCATCTTTATTTACAAACCACCTTTCAGAACAAAATGTGCAAAGTGCTTTGCGGGGTGCCCCGGTGGCTCACTGGATTAAGGCGCACCACAAAGGATGGTCCTTGACGCAGCGGCCCGGGTTCGATTCCGACCCAGGCCCTTTCTCACTCTCTCTCAGTCCTCCCCTCTCTCTCTCCCAACTTTCTTGTCTGCCTACCGTCCTGTCCAATAAAGCATTAAAATGCCTCCAAAAATATCTTTAAAAAAAGAAGAATCAAACATACAATATTATTGATTTACCAACCAAAAAGTACAATAAAATAGGTGCCATCCACATTTCCCACGTACAAAAATCTGAAGTCTTGTCTAAGTAACAAGGTAGTCTTTTTAATGAAATGCATTGAAATGTGTGTGTGTTTATTCTATCTGACTGTCCGGTGTGTTTGTGTCCTTTCCTCAGGCCCATGTGTAGCTGGCATAGTGGGGTATAAGATGCCCAGATACTGCCTGTTTGGAGATACTGTTAACACAGCTTCCAGAATGGAGTCTACCAGCCTGCGTATGTGTACACTCCTTCCCATTCACACACACGCACATTTTCCTGAATGCTCAGTCAGTAACAAATATGATTTTTATAATATTTCAAATACGATACACCACTATACAATAGTCCTGTATATATACATATGTTATTCTTATAAAAAATGTGTGAATAAAATCAAAATTGAATTTTTGAAGTAACATTTTTTATGTTTATGCTTTATGTGTTTTTGTTATGCATGGCACTCCCCAGCCCAGAAGATCCACGCTAGCTCTGCCACATACCTAGCCCTGATGAAAGACAATGCCTATGAGCTTCAGCTCAGAGGAGAGATCGACGTCAAGGTACCAGTCACATAGAGAGAGAGAACACGGTAGTGTCTGTCTCTATGGTAACAGAACTCCTGTGTCTGTTTATCTTCATAGGAAACTACAAGGTCACACAATAATGACGTCTTCAATGCTAGTGGAGGCTCATGGAGGGGATGGTTGCTTAATGCCAGTTTTGTTTTGTACGAGGACCCTTTATGGAAGAATTTATTCCAGGGTCCCTAGCCCACACACATCCCTCCATGTCTTTATTATAAGGACACCTATATGTTTCAGGGTTTCTGTTCAAATACAACTTTCATCGACAACAAGTGGAATGCCATGCTTTCAGTGAACTCAAGATAGGCCCCTCTCAATATGTTTGATCCTCCACATAGCCTGCAGATGTGGCCTGCGGCTACTGCAGGTCCCATTGGCAGTTGACTGTATTGTACTTCTATTGTATACTGTATAATAGGGGTTTCACTTAGACTAAACTAAATGTACAAAGAGAACATAGCCTTGATCGTTTTATTTCCCAAGAAGAGTGAAAAAATCTCTTCAATAACTTAAGTGACTTTGTGATAAGTGAGTGACTTAATTAATTTCAGAGTGATTCAACCTAATCAACCCCTTAACTTAAATGAGATGAACATTGGATAATTTTGAAGTCCTTGGCCAGCACTTGTCTCTGGGATGTTAGTGTGACTGATATTAACCTCTCTAATTACCCCTGTGTTCAAGAGCTTAACTGTGACTGTGCATAAAGGCATTTTAGTGGATCACTGTAGTCAAGACATTCCCAAGTACTATTCAGAACCAGCACATTTTTAATAATGAAACAAAATCAGGAAAACGTGTATTTATCTGCCAAAAGTTCATAGTCATGGGTGCTTTTGACTGTTAACATATATTGTAATATAATAATATAATACATGTTTCACTATTATACCTTTCATACTTGTGTTTGAATGATGGATCAAAGGATCCTTCTACGTGATGGTCCATAGATACTACTGTACTGTCTACATCGGCACACCAAGTACACTCACACTCATACAACAGTACACCAAACATCAAAATTAGGAAAGCATGCTTAGTAACAGTGTGAGGTCTGAAATAAAAGTTAGTTTACGTCACTCTTTTGAGCAGAATGCCATAAACAACGTACCAAAAACTTTACTCCAAGGCCAATTCAAAAGTTGTGTGAAAGTCAACTTCGTCCCTCTTGCTTTACACTTCAAACTGTTGAAGATATTTTTATCGACACCCCGCTCAAACCAGGCAAATTCATTGATCAGATATCCCTCACCAAATTTTTTTTTATCAAGAGACTTGCTTGGGTCTGGCTAAGTAGATCAAAGCTGATTGGTGTATTGATGATCAATGAAGTTCATAAAAAACAAAACAATTTCTTTTCGTCCTTTACTCTTGTGCCAGGGCAAAGGAAAGATGAACACGTACTGGTTGGTGGGTCATAAGAACTACAGTGTCCAGAATGACAGCTTGGTGTGTCACTGGAGGCCAGGCTTGGCCAAAAAGAAGAAGACACTTATAGGAAGTGAGGACTCCATGGGAAATGTGAGTTGTGTTAAATCAATAACATAACCATTTCATGATTATTTTTACAATAAGTGAAAGATACGTATATTTATTGTTTGCATGGCATGGTGATTCATAAGTTTTGTCATTGTTAATACAATAATAATTATAACTTTTGTTGTATAACACATTTATTAACAATGTTACGATATGCTTTACAATGCAATCAGTTCATAAAATACAACATATAAAAAAAACATATTGAATAAACACAAAACAATAAAAAGTACTTTCGGAAATCGAAAAAATGAGAAAGTTGAACCATAGATAAAATTGATACCTTAGATAATTCAAAATAACTTTTTTTTATAAAAAAAATCTCTAGAAAAGCTGCTCACGTTTTCTTTCTTTGAGCTTCTCTCCTCCTTTCCGTCTCTTGTGTCCCGGGCACCCCCGTCTCACTGTCTCCACCTCTCTCCCCTGTGTCAGTCATGTGTGACGGTGCAGAGCTACAGGACAGAGAACACCACCACCCCCGTTTCTTTACTAGAAGGGTCCCCGGGCGGAGCTTCGGCCCCGGTTCCCCCGCGCTCTGAGGGCCCCGGGCTGAGCGTCTCGGCACAGGTAGAGCGTGGCGGCGCGGTCGGCTTCGGTACCCTGGGCTCCAGGCTGGGGGGTCTGGAGGGGGAAGAGCAGGCTCCTCACCCCGCAGAGAAGATCACCTACAGGGGTACTGGGGATAAACCCGACCTCCTACCTGGTTCTCTGCCCCACCTTTAAAGGCTTTGAGAATGGTGAAATGGCCTGGTTTGGATTTCATTAGCTATGTTTATTTTTATTGCATACATAACATGCGCAAAAATGCTTTCAAAACCTTTCATCAAAAAAAAACTTTTAGCGTTTGTGTTTTTCCTGTCGTAAAAGACTTCTAGACCAGGGACCTTGTGTCTTTGTAAACGGACGTGTGAAAACCTTGTATCTGTGATCTGTGATATTGAGACTAGCTTTTACACTGAACATTTCCCAGACTGACGGTACAGAAAGTGGAGTACAAAAATATCTGTAGCGCAATATATATAATTCCTTTCCCAATAAATGGCCTTTAAAAGTGGAATTCTCTAAATTATTATTTTGTGTTGTTTTGTTTTGGCTCAGTATTCATATTGCTCAAGGAGAACCATTAGGCCTATTCATTAAAGTAGGTGGAATGACTCCCTGGTTTATAGAACATGATTTGTTTCTGGAAAGTGGTTATTGTGTATTGTGTAGATGCATTTTCCATTACAAAGAGGCATTCTACGCAGAAGAAACCCAAAACTATTCACACTTCTTCTGTACTGCACAAAAAAATCACACTACAGCCATCTGCTTGATGTGAATGAAAAATATTTGAAAAACGTATGTAAATAAAAGTCTTTATATCATGTTATATTTGGGGTGGGACAACATATATTTTTACATTGATCGTTTGAATTGCGCGGCCTTATCAGTGTTTCAACTCTTGTATTAAAATGTCCACTAGATGGCACAACTGATTAACTAACCTGACAGTACAACAGGCCATTATTGTTCAAATGGGATAGATCTTCCTCCCTTTGACATGAGAATAGAAAACAGTCAATTGTTCTTGTGTGCTTCTAAAATGAACCCTCTGCTGATATATATATACAACGTGGGTGTATAGCCTTGTCAGTAGTATTCTAGTTTACAAACGGTACAGGAAGTGTTATTTTAGTGCACATGCATAAGTGAATAAGTGAGTATGGCAGTTTTAATCATTTCTGGCTCTCGCTGGCATCACATCCGATAGGATGACCAGCTATCTGTGTCAGGTTGAGCTGAGGCCTTTGGATGGGACATCATATGACTCACACACCGTGGCATTCTGTAAACACTCGAGTCGTTTCACCACATCCATGAGGTGACAGAAACACACAGACAGGGAGGCCTCCAAGAATAGCTTGGCTATTGGCGCGTGCACACAAACACACGCTTACTAGCGGCTGGGATCCTAAATGCTACACTAACAAGTTTACGAATGCTAGAACCAGGAGAAATGCCTCCTAAACGGTCTTGTTTATCTGTGCGTAATCTCTGCTTTAGGCAGAAGTCAGAATATTGATTAGAAAGCTGGACCAAATATCTTGGATGAAGCCAATATATAAAATATTTCTTAATATAAGATCAATTATCTTTCTAAGAATTTCAAAACACAGCAATATCAATAGCCTTTCATATTTCTATTGGCAGATCATTTTACTTAGTTTGCATTTATCTCTTAATTTCCATGTCATTTCTCATCTCTATTGAGGCATTTTTTAGCAGTGTATCAATAAGCAACAGTTCACTTTTATTAAAGTTTGTTTGAATATGATTTACTTCTTTAAATTAGTTTATTAATAAAAAATAAAGTAGTTTAATACTTTGCTTTAGTTTTATAAAATAACATCTCGATATGCTTTATTTTTCACACAACGAAGCTGGCATTTGAGCGTACTGTACCCTAAGTAGTGCATACCAAAATATAGGTATTTTATATTATGCACTGAGCCACAGAGCTCTATTCCGGTTGACTTTTCCATTTCATTTGTAGTGGAACAATTTGTCTTGGAAATTTTAATCGAGCGAAGCAGAGTGATCCTTCAGAACTGATTTTCCAATTGATGCCCCCTGACCTCCGAAGGAGTGTGATGAGAGCTGGTGTTTATGAGTAGCTCTCGTACTGCGCCCGCAAACCTGTGCTGTTCAAATGCCAAGCTGCCGTTTACCTCAATTACAACGGGGATGAGGCACAGGCATGCCCTTTGACCCGGAACCTAATTAAACTCGGTGGTGAGCAGCAAAGCCATGACAACGGACTGATGACATGTTGGAGATCATGACAAAGAGATGCCCCAGCACAAAACACAAATTGATGGATAGATTTGCTCATTCTAAAATGTACCAATTAAATACAATTTGTAATAGCTAAACATGACTTTTCCATATTATCAGCACGAGGCTTGTAAGGTAAGTTTAAAATAAGTATGGAAATACAAATGGTCCATCATGGACCACTCCTCTTGAATATCTTATTAGTTTAGGGATATGTTATTGCTACAAAAAAAAATCCTGCCAACACACCATGTACCTGAAAAGGTTAATTAAGAATCAAAGGCCAACTGAAACTGACATGTGGACATGAATGAGAACATTTCCTCTCTCCTCTCTTTGATTGAACTCGATATCACACTTTCCTTCCCATTATTTCACTCCTCTCACATCTCTGACTCCAATCTCCTTCATACACATTTTTTTTTTATGGCCTACCCAATTCTCTCTACTCGCTTCACTTTAACATCTACACCTTTCTTACTAACCACAACCCCCCGCCCCCATTTTTCTCTCTTTTTTTCTTTCTATTCTGTCTTGTTGTCGGTACTCCCTGGCTTCCTCCCACTCGAGGGGAGGCCAAATGTCAGCCACACTCACTTGTCCCGAGGTGTGGACTGTTAGTGAAAATGACTCCAGTGTTGTTGCCCACCAGCCCGACGATAAAGCTGTCACACTGGGGACGCCATTATGAGCTCAGTGAATAAGGTTGCTCTCTCCCTGTTTCTACATCCTGTTTTCCTTCTAACGACATCACTTCCATGTCATGTCCAGAAACAACTAACGGTCATCCCCCTTCCTCTCTTTCTTCTCCTTATCTCTCGACCGAAAAAAAAGATTCATAAGAACACGTTGTGTTTGGTCCCTGTTAAACTTTTCATTCTGCTTCTTTCCCTTTTCACTCTGTAAGCCAACTCGATCCCAGAGAAGGATCCCTGAAAGACAGTGTTGTCTACGTGAAATCCCCTGATCCCTCATGACAGAGCTGTCAGGTTTCACTTAATGTATATCCCACATAGATCTATTTTAAAGTCCGTACAAATCTTCTGTATGGCCTCAGTTGTGTGTAAAAACACGGAAACATTTAATCAAATCAGCTATCATCATGCCCTATTCTTATCATATGTTAATTTATTATTGTTATATTTTGAAAGAAAAAAATATTGACATATTTATATATATCATTATTTGTATTGAGGAATGATCTATCTTTCTAGACCACTTAGAGAATCACTTAAGAAAAGGTACCATGGCACAGAAGTGCACAAATCAATCCATTAGTGTTTACAAGTCATATGAACACACACTAACAATGACAAACATTATACTTGACTTGGCAGAAAGACTGTGGATGCTAATAGTCTATACCTATATTAGTCTATATCTGTGAAAAATAGCATTCCCTTTCATACACATGCTTCAAATTAACAAAAAAAAAGGTAATTTGCCATTCATACCAATATGTAATCAAGATCTTATGCCTTCTTGTGGTTTTTGCCTGGTCTTTGTCACTAATTACCAATAGTTTACACTCGTCAGGGGATCTGTGGCTTTCTGATTGGTTTATCTGTGTCAACAAGGAAAACACAGAGCGGGCCACATAAGAAGAAAAAAAACTACTCTCAATACATTGCATTTTAATGGCAATTTTTTCACATTTCAAAACAAGAACTATTTGTTTATTTTCTTCAAACTAATCTCTCGCATTGGTGTGAGGTCCACTTGTTGGGATTTGGCAGACGAAGGTGTGAAACCCTCCAACATGGCAGCCGAGCAGAGCAGACTGAGCTAGTCATGCACTCAGATACAGCTAGGCATGGGCTTAGTCAGAGGCGTTGTGACTATTCACACTCGGGGGGCACGTGCCCCCCCTCCCCCCCCCCTACACACACACACACACAATTATTTGAGACAATGGTTTGAAATAAAAATCTGCAATATTATGGATAATATGCTAAAGCTGCATATAGTCAATGGAGTTGTGAAACTGTGCCCCCTCAAAAAAACTAGGTGCATGATGGGCTTAGTCATACTCTACAATGTAGGCTGTTGGAATCACATTCAAATCAGAGGTTTCACATTTGTCTTACATGTCCTTTATTAGAAATATGAAACAATAACAAATGCAAGCCCTGGTACAGGTCAGGTTAAACAGACACCAAGGAATCAGGCTGGTGAGATTTAGGGCCATAATGTGTTCTTGTGTTCTTGAAAAATGTCCATTTCCAAACGACCTCCTTTTTTTAGCGGTGTTTCAAAAGCACAGCCGATTAACGGCTACCGGGGAGTTTGAAAACAATACGCCCCGGCCGTAAGGTGGCCATTTTAGCTCAGACTGTACACAAAAGCAAAATGGCCTTTTATGAGGATATATTGACGTAACCTGCATGACCAACAAATGATTCCTCTTAGACTTACCCGTGTTACCTCGGAGAAACTCCACATGACTTTCAAGGGATTCGTTCCGCGGGTCACCGACATCGTCAGCTCACCTTTTGAAAAGACACATGCGGCTTTTAGTGTGACTGTGACAGACCTCTAATGCTGAAAGGAAACTAAAAGGAAGCAGGAAAACGGCCTCTAGGAGCTGGAGTGGACAAAGCCCTTTCCTCATTAGAGCTTGTTGTTTGTGGTCTCCCCAAGCAGCCACGGGGGGCTAGCAAGGCCTGAGGTACTGCCATTGATATCTGTCAGAACACTGCGGCGGGCATCTGGAAGGGGGCCACTAAAGACATTTTAATGACACTGTAAGCAACTCAAGTGAATTTCATTAGGTATATATCTCGGAGGCAAGTTGCTCATGGAAACTAATCTTTAATGTATGTTGTATTTTTCTTAGAGGCTGTTATTTGAGTACAATTATGAAGTAAAGGGCTTGAGAATTTGTCAATTTCATTCAAACTCCAAAGTTTTCTACTGACAGTTTGTTGACCTGTAGTTTCTATATCATTTAATACATTGGATTTGTCAATTTGATACCGTAGATGTTTGATCATCCTTCAAACAATAGCAAACAAGCGCCTTGTATGATTACCCCAAGGATTGAAAATGAAAGCTCAAGAGTCCAGAACTATTGGAAGCACGCATGGAAACCAACAAAGAATAAAAAACTAGCAAATAAACAAGGTTTTATATTTCAGGCTACTTAATTAAAGAAATATCCTACTTTTTGAACCCTTCCACTGAGCAAATATAAAACTAGGATAGGCCCTTAAGCTAATTAGTGTCACACAAGGAAAGTGTTAAAGTCCGTCCTCAGAAAGTGAGTTGATAGATAATAATTAATACCTTCAACACTGAGACTGAAACACTATCTCTTACACATTAACACAGTTTTTATTAAATGTGGTAATCTTGATCGGCATTATGCACTTTATGAAGTCGGATACTAATACAAAGTTCTGGACGATATGAAGCAACATCTTCACTGGATGAGCAAGCTAATTCCATACAAGTCTTATCTGCCTCTGCTTGGAACTGGTTATTCATCTTTGTCAACCATAGAGAAAAGAAGATATCATTGTCTTGAGTGTATCCACCCACAAGAAAGTACCCAAATGAAAAATGTGACTATATTAATATTTTCATTTCAAAATTTGATAAGAAGAAGATATCATTGTCTTGAGTGTATCCACCCACAAGAAAGTGCCCAAGTGAAAAATTTGACTATGTTAATATTTTCATAATTCAAAATGAAATTATTCAAAATTTTATAAACCATACAAAAAATACACCTAATCTTATAATACACTGGCTGACACAAAAGTTCAGTCGTTAGGGTAAACAAAAGTACTTAGCCTTATTTTTATTTTTTTTACACAAAAAGGTTTGGACATATGAGTCATTAACTCAAAATATGTTTCCTCTACATGTGTATTTCAAACATTTGACTAAGTATATTAGAAAAATCCAAGCCATGGTTATTTTAAGTGACACAGGATATAAATAGAGTGAAGTAATGCTAAATATATGCAACCTGGTGGCTGTTGTTTAAAAATAGCCTTATCTCTATAAAGGTGGTACTACAGAGGTCACACATTACAGTGGACCTGAGGCAGATCCCGACACAGACAGGTCTCTTATGTAACGAATTCAGAGTCAGGGCCACAGCTAGGAGACGATAGGACAACGTTGCAGTGGCTAACTGTTCATTAGAAACGGGCATTTTAAATCTAACTTACTGTTTAATCAAACCATACAACTAACATAGGTGTGTGTGTGTGTGTGTGTGTGTGTGTGTGTGTGTGTGTGTGTGTGTGAATTATGCTCATATGTCATTTGCTCTCACCCCTTTTCCTCTGCCAGAAAATGTCAGTCCATTATCCAAGTCAACATGCAGCCCTCAGGGGTTGATTCTCATCTGCTTTAATTTTTCCATTACTTTCTTTCTTTCCAAGGCTCTTTACACTGTAAAGAAAAAAAAGTTCTCAATCCTTAAATAAATGTTTCAAAGAGCAAGCTCTGTTTATAGTCTAAAACAACCAGTAACCTACCTAAAACGTTGTAGACATATTGTCAGGTTAACAAATCACCCAGATCAGCAATGTTTATAGAGAGGAAAGTTGGGTCAGGTATTTATAGCAAGGTTGTCAATGATTGTCTGAAAGTGAAAGTAAAGGTTTATTTGAAACGCAAAAAAAATTTTAATCATTATTAGGAATTTGAGTGTTGATGCCATAGGAAAGGTACAGGAATTAAAGTTTGTTATTGGCATTGGCCGTCACATAGTATTCCAGTATTATATTTATTGATTACATACTAGTTATGATAGAAGAAAAAGGGGCCATCCAAGCCAGGAAGGGTACTGGCCCTGAGAAAAGGCGTTGGAACAGATGAGAGCATCTCAAGAGGCATGTTCCAGATCGTTTCATCCTCCACTCACTCTAAGAGGGGCCCTGCCCGCCTCACCAGGAGAAAGACGAGGGGGCAAATGATGAGCGATTAGCCTTCCATCCTCAGACGCAGTGCGGAGGGGGTTGGGGTGCGGAGGGGGCTGGGGTGGGGTGGGAGGTGGGGGGGGGGGGGCACAAAGGGGGCTAATTGACATTTCGCCAGCCTCTCAGCATAAGGAGCTATCAAGCCAAATTGACTCAGGCTTTAGGGCAGGGGGAACAAGGGGCTTTCCACCTGTTTCTCCCTCCATTTGAAAGTTCTCCTAACTAGAGTCTGCTCTTTCTCTCCGTGATGACAACATTGCCATCTTTGATGATTGTCAGTTAAAATCTGTAATTTTGCTGTTTTTGAACCGGCTATTTACAGTGTATGATAGGCCATCAGCCAATTAAACACATCCCTTCTCTGACTGATGGGCAACATTTAATAATAATAATATATATTTTTTTCATTTGTCTACAATATGTTCTTCTTCTAATTAGAACCACGTAGAAGAGATTTAACAGCATCCATAATGCAGTCCTGGGGATACCACACACAATAGAATGCAACCCATTCACATGGTGTGACATTTAAGCTCACTAAAACTGTCTCTAAGATAATAGATGTGTGGTCCATCTAACAGTGGGTCCCCCCTCATTAACAGCTTTAATTAGAACACGATATCCTCATCATGTAAACGATCCTGCTCTGTCACCCAGGAGGAGCCTGGAGAGAGACATATGGAGTGGAGCAGGTTCTACTGGTATCTTACACAGGGGAAACCTGCGGTAGACTTTCATTGACAATTTGGATTTAATCCTATGATCTTACTGGTCACCAACACATAATGATGACTGGCAACGTTACATCAGCTGGAGTCAGTCCAGGGTGTATTTGAGATTTAAAAAAAATAATTTAAAAAAGACTTATTGCATTGCACTTCCAACAGGGACAAATACAGTTTTAAATAGCATGCAGTTTTTTCCAAATAACGAATTCCTTTAATATTACTTTAAACAATATGTTTAATAGATAAATAATGAATGCATTACTGGTAACAATTCATTTGTGAATACGTTTTCCAATCACAAATACGGCCATTTATTTAGCCGTTAAAAGACACAGATTAGTAAAAGAAAGCTTTCCAAGAATATCAACTCCCGAAAAAAGCAAGCTAGAAGATAAGATCGAAACAGTTATGCCACTAAAATGTGGACAAAGTCAGTATCCAATTGAAAAAGAAACATATCAGCTTATAAACAACTAATATAACATGTTTTTGGAAAAGCTGTGTGTCCTTCTGTTTATCTTTCTAGCTGTTCCACCACCACTGGGATGACATAAACCCAAAGGTCCCCAAAATCAGCCTAAAGACTTGCACATTAGAGACTCCTTAAATGTGTTACGCATGGAAGGTTTAATATCTGTGGTAGAACTACATAAATCCACAAATTCAGGTGTAATATACATTGCCTACATAGTCAGTGTCCGTGCGACACAACAAAACTGCTAACATTTCTCGAATCAAAAGAGACCGAAACTTTACTAAATTGACAGGCAAAAAAGATTATTAATATCCAACAGAAACTAGAAACACAAGTGCGTCAAATTTCAACTGAACTACTTACAACGTGTAAACTACCCCTACCACATGTAACTTTTGGCGTCAAGTGGCCTCCCGCTTAGTCCACATTTGACATGGGGTTTGGTGAGAAGGGTAATTGGGTGGAACCCTCTTGGCATCACGGTTTAAAAAATATGTCAATTGAGGTTCAGCTTTCAGTCGAATTAGCTGTACACTCGGTCGATCCTCTCAATATTAGTCACGGTTCAACCTGCGTGACGAAAACAGGTTAGGGTTGATGGCTATAAAAGCGCACGTGGCGATGGAACGTTGCCAAAAGAACAAGTCTGTGAACGTCTTGCGCCACTGAACTAGCTCTACCAACAAAGAGAATTGAAGACCATATAACAGCCTAGATTAAAATGGTTTCGAATATCCCGTTTTGCTGTTTATCTGCACTTTTACTTCTAAACTTGGTAGGAGCCAAACCCGTGTCCTCTCTCCAGGTAAGTTGATTGAAGTTGATTGAAGAACAGACCTAAAATATACATTTGTAGCAAAAGGTAACACGTTTTTTTTCTCTCAATTTTCTTTAATTTAGAGTTTGAAACAACTGTTGGAGGAAGACAGCAATTTGCCATATTATGCGCCGGAGGAGACGGAAGTAGATGAAAAAGACTTCAGCATAGATAAGTCGGCATTTGGTGCAACAGAGGAGCATCCTTGGGGTTCGGACGCAAGGAACTCAGCGCTGGCAGGCAAAGATAATGCCCTCGCGCGTATGCTAACTGACATCATGACGACCTCCAAGCGCTCATGGAATCGGTACAAGAAGGGGGGACTGAGGAGCTGCTTCGGCGTTCGGCTGGAGCGAATCGGGTCCTTCAGCGGGCTTGGATGCTAATTGACATGTAGGCTATGTGAACTCCCCAAACCTTAAATTTTCCAGAAAAACTGATTTTGATTGTTAACCTGTGTCAATAGTCAAAGTTAAAGTTAGTCGAACATGTTATTTCTCTCTCCATAGATAGCCTACACTGAACTAAACTAAAACAATGCTTTTGTATTGTTACTGCAGGATATGATGAATGTGGAACAACTAGGAATCCACGCTGCCCCGGCTTGAATTTCACTCAAAGGATATACCTCTGCAAAGAAATTAAACAATAGCGTTAGCAATTAGGATTTAAGTTTGAGTGGTTTGCATTTGACTGTTTTTTAATTTCAAAACCATTAATATGTATTATTTAATGACATAAGACGTAGGATTATGATATGTAAATGTACATCCATGTATTTATGTATGTATTTATTTTATTTATTTTAAGATACATTTAGGATATAATGTTATTAGACTGTGTTGAGGCTAAATAAATATTTTGCATAATATCTTTTTGTGTGATACATTGTTTAAAAATTACTGTCGAGGGCAGCCTTAAGAGTGTATTGGAAAGTAAAAGTTTGAGTACATTTCTATCGCAACAGCAAAAACTTATTTTGGCAAAATTTGGACAGAAAACTTATATTCAATAACGCGTAAATCAACAGTTTCCACAAACCAGTCCAGTTGATGGAACAGCCAGGAGGATTACGCGGAGCGTTGCGCCAACCTCTCCAGATTACAGTTATCCCGTGAGGAGATTACAGCCTAAATGAAAGAAGACGTGAAATACATGTTTGTTACGCCATTCACTGCTTTTAGATTAGCCTATAGGCCGTCCTCTCTGTATTGGCGGCTGTCTGAGTCAAACAGATTTGCCGCGGCTGGAGTTGTAAGGGCGCAGAATGTCAGTGAAAATTATTTTGAAACGTTCAGCGGCAGGCAATAAATCATAAAACACGGAACTTATTTTCTAAGTAGCTGGCTTACGCTAACACCATCACCCAAAAAATACAACATTGTTGGCTCGTTAATGTTAAATCTTAGGCTTTTCTGGAATACACTTTAACCACGACTGCATGGGGAGATCCCTGTGGCTGTTCCCACGAAGTGTTTCACTTTCAATGTTTGCTATTCGTGCACGCTCAGGCTGTGTTTGTCACGTAAAACATGCAGCATAGCTCACTCAGTTTATCCACAAGTTACACGGCAAGTTTTTAATATCGTGAAGTGGCGAATACATACTTTACGTATCCCCCAAGGAGTAGATCTTAACTCGAAGACAAGTTTAAAGGGGAAACTATTTTCGTCTGGAGTCTGGGAAGTGGGAACGTTGATATAATCAAAGTGGGAAGCAGGAATGATTATCTCTATATAGTACACTAGATATACCAACGACAGGAAACATTGGTCATTTACGCGCTAAGTGTCTCTAGAGCTGATGACCCGTGTCACAGCGGAAGGATTTCCTTTGTTAGACAAGGATGGCATATAGTTCTGCAGGTGTTTCAGTAAACGCATTACGAGACTTAGCCAGTGGTGTGAACTTAGATGCGATAAAGAACATACATCACGAAATGATTAGCCAACA
The DNA here is from genome assembly GCA_017639675.1 of Aplochiton taeniatus. Classification (NCBI taxonomy): domain Eukaryota; kingdom Metazoa; phylum Chordata; class Actinopteri; order Galaxiiformes; family Galaxiidae; genus Aplochiton; species Aplochiton taeniatus. The sequence goes on along the minus strand of CM030174.1, from coordinate 4,365,379 downwards.
TTGCCATGGTGTAGCGACTAGACCCACAAAGCTCTATCTACATTTTGGATAAATATACAAAAACATAATCTACTTTTTGACAGGACAAGGTCTCAGGTGCGCAATAGCCAACAATATGCATACACGCGATTCTATGGGAATTAAGGTGAACAGTTAATGAAACAATTACATACATAGAATTGGCATTATTGCTCCTTTCCTGCAACACTTAAACCTTTTCAACGTTCTATGGCTCTATGAATTCACCAATACACATAAAAAAGTGTACACTTTGGACGTTGCCCAGTTGTTCCCTGTAGGTCTATAATGCATTTCTAATAAATTATTTATATTTTGGAAATATAGTTAACCAAATGAATCAACTACGATGTGGTGCAGTTGAGAGATATTTGTAAATGAATCGTGTATTTGCATTGCTGTGTATCAATGTCGAGTTTCATTGCACATACTCTGTAGGCATCTTCCCTATCGAAAAAGAGTGTGGCCATACAACACATGCCACAAGGCCTCAATCTTACATTAATCATAATACAGTACAATACTTTATCAAGGTATTAAAGTCAAGTCAATTAAAGGTGTGTTTACGTCGTCAGTGTATTAGCCTGATATCGTCCTTTTCTTCAAGAATCAATACAACATTGCCATTAATGTAATTAACTATATATGGAAGCACTGAAAATTAATTGATCCTATTAACATCTATGAGGGTATATACTTACACAGCATAGGTGATAAAGTATTGTGAATCAAAATAGGCAATATGTAAAATACCATTTTACGCATGCAGAAAGATGTCGGCCTGTAAAACCTGTTCGTATTCAGCCATTATTAGGCTGCATGACATCATTGTAGAGCTGGAATTGACTTGGAACTTCCATCAAATGTAGAAGCCAAACACTCAAAGCAAGGCGTTAGGTCTGTCACGTCCTCCACACTTGACTTTAGCCATGTTTAGCATCGTCCTGCTTTCCCTTCCCGTAGCTCAACGTCAACAATGTCACTTGTTAGAAACCCCATTCATGAACTCATGTTTCTAAAACAAAGTATGGAAGTGACCGTGTCATATGCATTCCACATATCTTCGAGACAAACCTTTAAAAGGAGGCAGTTTCCGACAGCGACTGTTATCAGGTGTCAGGAATGCAACTTCAATTCTTTGCATGACTGCGTGTCATGACTTAAGTATAAAAGACGGTGTCTGCCAAGGGGTAGGTATCGAAACCAGCTTCAACAACACGAAGAAAAAGAGCAGAACACTTACAACCGTACAAAAGAAATTAGAAATAATGAAGCTGTGTAACATTCCTGTCTTTGGCCTCCTCTTCTTCTTTAACATGCAGATCTTCAGTGCTTATCCAGTCAATGAGTTGATGACCAATGATGACATTGATCTCCTAAAGGTAAGTTTACATAGGCTACTGATTGTGTACACAGTTATCCCTAAACTTCGATAGCTACAGGCTTAACGGACATGTCACCTAACTGTCAGTCATTTTATTTGCAGATGCTACTTCATAGACTTGAAGAGTCCATTCCAGAACGGAGCAAAGTTGAACGAGTCCAGACAGACTTGTTTGACAATCTGAACGTCGATGAGACCAATACAGCCGACGACAGCCAACAACAAACAGGACTCGATGAGGCAGCAGTGCGAGACTTCCTTTCGGCGCGGAACTTGAAGACGACCCGAAACGACTCATCCAAGAGAGCATCGGGTTGTTTCGGGCGGCGGATGGACAGAATAGGTTCCATGAGCTCTCTGGGCTGTAACACAATTGGAAGATACAGTAAGTAGGCTTTAATTGTGAAAATGAAAGCTTGCTGATTCGAGCTATGGCACGCTGGGCTATTTGAGTTCACTCTGTCTGTTGTTGCCATTGTTGAGAGACTGACTATTGTTTTTAAAACTTTCAGGTCCAAAGAGAAGATGATGTCTTATCTGCGTTAGCCTGCAACTGCCACGTCTCAACTAATACATATGATTTTATTTATTTCCTTATTATTTATTAACTTTGTTTAGCCTGCTAATATTTACACTATTTATCCTGACCGATACAAGAATGTTGCCTTTTTTGCTGTTCTATATTTCAATAAATGTTTACATTTGCTCATAATGGTTGTTCATCATTTATTTATGACCTAAATCTATTTAAAATACCACCTAAATATATGTCCTATGCTACCGGAGTTGTTAATTTTGCGAGCAGTATAGGAAGGGGTGAGCAGATGAGCCGCTTCATTTAGTTAGGTCTACATATTTTTCAGAAAGGGGTTTTCAGGCAGCTGCTGTGTTAGAATGCTTTCAGCACCATGGAGAGCGAAAGATCAGTTTAGTTCAAGTTTATTCGTTACAACGTAACGTAATCAATTAAATTGGCTAGAGACAACGATCATTCTGTTAAGCCAGTGCACATTTTAATTTTGTGCTAGACCTAGGGGCTTACAACATGTAACTTCCCTTGAGCAGCCATTACAATTTTGCTGCTACAATCGTGTGCGTTCAAATACCTTATCCAGTGACCCGGATACAGATAAAAGATAGCCTATAGCTGTGGATAAACCCTTCAATAACGCTAGATATGTTACCACGATAAATCAATGTGTCATTTATTTTAATGCTAAAGACAATTCAAACAATGCCTATACATGGTGTTTGGCCCACAGACGTGTGGAAACGGACATTTTGAAGCACGAATTGAAAAGTGGCCCATGCTCAGAGCACAAGTGCAGTTGAGCCGAGGGTTCAAAAGAACTACATTCCATACCCCGCAAATACCCCGCAAAACCTCCAAAATATTTCACACATGGGTTAGGATTATGGTTGGATAGTAACTATGTATAGATTCACAACTAGTTTCCTTCATGTCCAATATAACAAAAGAGCTACAGAAATTAATATGTTATACATGGAAGGTAAGAGGATTTTCTTTTTAACCCACTATGGTAGATTGGGGGTTCGGAATGCAAAGGATGCCAGGTATTTCTGTGGTGGATGCATTCCCGTCTGTCTGAGCTCAGGCTCCTCATACTGATCCTGAGGTCATGCTGCGCTATCTGTGTGTAGTGTGTGTGTGAGCATTGCGAGCCTCACATCTGCCCACACACACACACACACACACACACACACCCTACCAACCACTTCAAAAGACATTTTTAACAGCAACCTTATCAATTGGAGGTGTTGGAATGCACTTCAGACAATCCCTAAAATGATGAGCCACTGTCACCAGACCGACGTCTGTTGCGGCGCTGTGCGTCCATGTGTGTGTGTTTGTGTTGCCCATTTCTTTGCCTATATAAGAACCTGTTGGGCTAACAACCACTCCTAGAACTCCCACAGAGGAACCAGAGACAATGAGAACAGCCATTCTATGGGGACTGCTGGCCCTCATTTGTCAGCAGACGCTGGTGCAGGCCCATGTGCTGGGAAGAGCCTCCTCCACCAGTGACCTGGCCCTGCTCAAGGTAGGAGACTACTAATCAGGTGTACACTAAGTTTTACTCGGATGGTAAAAAAATGGAGGGAAATGTTTAAAGCTGCTCCAAAGGTTTAGGCCACAGAATGCAAATGGTAGAAGATGCAATATGTTATACAGTATCTATTCTGTTCAACCTAAAGGCAAACAATAGTAGCATGATGATAGCAGGGAGATAGTTTAAAATGTTATATGATGTATTCCAGGGATTAAACTAACAGTATACATCATGATTTAGGAGGTAATAAAGCCAGCCTTGAAATGCTAAAATAATGTGAAGGTGAAATAATAAAAGTTAAAATTAAACAAAGCAGGAAAACTGGGTTAGTTGTCTTGATTATGTTTGGGATTATGTCTTCTTTGAGACATAACGACATTTTCCCCTTTCCATCCCCAGTCTCTCCTGCAGCGCTTTGAGGAAACACTGCTCACAGCGGATCAGGAGGAGAGCCCTGAGACAGACTATGAACAGAACCAACCGGACCCTGGACAGAGCCAGGCCAGCCAAGGATGGAACCAGAACCAGGAGAACCAGGGTGTTCCTCTGTCGGAAGAGCAGGAACCAGCAGAAGCGAGCCTGGGTCGGACTCAGAGCCAGAGGACCCGGCTGCAGAACCTGCTACTGGCAACCAGGAGTAAGATGTCGGGCTGCTTTGGGGCCAGAATGGACCGCATTGGAAACTCCAGTGGTTTAGGCTGCAACAGCAGGAAAGGTAGATCTCTTTGTTTATTTTAAGGCTGAAATAAGATAAGATCATGTTCACACAGAGATTTGTGATACTACAGATACAAAAGACTAACACTTTTGCTGGTCTCTGTGTGCTCAATTCATAGATAGACTAAAACAAAATACATTTGTTTCGAAACAGCCCTGTGAGATTAATAGTATACTTTTTGCATTTGGAAAGTAATTCTGTCTGTTGTCTTCAGGATGACCACGGCAGTGTCCTGGGCTATGACTATGAAAACACCTTTCATCTGTGGACCGGAGCATAATAAAGAAGATTGGTTAAAAACGACTTACCTAAATCTTGTTGTACGATATTTGATCAGAACGTTTCAGTGGTCTGTCATGACTGACTTTTTTGGGGGGAAGGGGGGGGTTGCTGGATCAAAGAGCCAACACATGGCAACACGCTTCTAACACATTTGAACCTCCGAAATAAAAACACTTTTTTATGACTTTGAATAGATACCCATTGTCGATGATTATTGACACAGTATGCCAATAGGCCTGTATAGTTTTAACCCATGCTTTCAAAGATTTTACTGAGATATTTCTATGGATATCAAAAACAGAAAATAATAAACAATGATCAATGATCAATATTTCTTAACACTGTCTGTGCGTTATCATTTTTCAAAATGTATGAAAGGCTAGGACGAAGCAAGAAGATGAAACAGAAGAAGAACCTTACAAAACCCTTTGATTACAACAGGATCATCAAGACCATCAAAATGAATGCAGAGATGATTGACTTCCAACTCCTGGAAGTGTGCTTCCTCTCTACTAAAATAGACTCTAGCATGTGATTCATTCATGGAACAATTGTAATGACCCATGTGATGTCATATGTGTCAGGAGTAGATGTGTTGTGACAGGCAGCGAGCCTGGGAAGCCCCAGTGTGGTAAACGAAAGCCCAACCTCGTCACACACACCCGTCCAGCTGGGTTAATCGTTAACAATTAAACTCCGGTAATATGATTTGCAGACGCATCACAGATGGCATCAACCAACAAGAAACAAGTCAACAAACTCTTGGAGACTTGTACTAGTATTTATCAAACCTAAAGTGACTTAAATATCTTCCATATATTGTGGTTCATATGTTGTGTGAACCCATGGATTTCTTTCAAAAACCTAGACATTTTCCTCGGCGTAAAGGTTATCAGCTTGATTAGTGCAGAGGAGAGACACAGGAAAGGTTTGTGTGAGGATACGACCACTGAGGAAAGGACTGTGCTGATTAGAATGTGGCACTTTGTCAGCGCGCGTGTGGGCTCTTTTCCCAGAATCGGTGAGATGTGGGAAAACTAGGACCGGAAGCCTGGTGGGATTTTCTTCGATCCATCACTGCAGACACACAGTGTGACAATGCGCTCATCTATTTCACTAGAAAACACAGGCGAAGTTCACAGACACAAGTCTCAAAGTTTCACACTATGTATCACTTTTAATATAAATCATTTAAATCATTTGGAAACTTTAATCAGATGAATGCTTCATTGCTGGGATATATATACACAAAACCAAACCAAGTGTATTTGAAAGAAATGTCAAGGCACAAGACCGCGGTCTATCTTATCGGTTTGTTTAAGATTGTTTTCTAAATCTGTAAAACCTCAAGAAACTTCGTACAAGGGCTAAACATCAGAAGTTGCTACAAAAAGGACCAACTTGTCAAAATGGATATTGGTTCTAAAGAAGCATGATACTGCATATAAGATGTACCTTTTCCAATTGTTTGGTCAATGATGGCTAAACTTCAAACAATAAGAACAGTGCTGACAACTAACATTTAATTTAAAACATTTGAGCCATAGTAAAACAAGAAAACCCTTCAAATAACATTTCATAAAAATAAACTCTTAAATAAAATACTGAAAAAACAACATGACAACATATGCAAAAACAAAAGGAATGCATGATGTACAATATAAATATGTGCCATAGTGGTTGTTCATAATTAATTATCTTAACAAACACATATACTATTATTTGAATTTGTGATGCACCGATTAGTCAGCTAACAATCGGTTTTGACTGATTACTTCTATTAAAAAAGCCGATTTGGCTATCATCTCGATATTGCTTGTTCTATTCAACTGTTTCTATTGACTTACTGCAGTTCTAAACCTGTTATATCATTGTATGTATATTACAAAGGTATTTTGCCTCTTCCTGGTGTGGACACGAGTGAATTTGTTATTGTTGTTGTTTGTTTATGTAATTGCGATCATCAGAAAAAAATAAACTGGAGCAAAATACAGAGTACTTTCACATTGAGGTGCAAGCCGTCGACCACAATATTTGGCCAATTGTGCTATGTGAACATTTTGCACTCTAAATCAGTGCATACCTAATTGGAATATTCTGAGAAACAATATGACGGTTTACTTCGTAGTCCCTGCTAAAGCATTTACATGATAATACATAATATCATACTCAAACTTTGATGAGGATATCTGACTATTGCTTAGCTTCCCTTACTGTCCAATAGAAAACATAGTTATGAAATCAAGCCAAAAAAAATTCAAACAGTATGAGTCATTTATAACTTCTCTACCATCCTTAAAATGGAAAGATAGTCACAATGCCTTTACTTTCCAGACATAGAAATGATAACATCACACCGCCTTAAATATTGAATGCTTAAAACAGTTACTCTTACTAAGGTCCAAGAAAGAAAGCATCATCTATTCCTAATACACACAATCTCCTTTCATAACTCACTTTTTACTGACTTAATAGCAGTTGGAATATTTGTCCCCTGCTAAGATTTTGTATACATCAATCCAATGCTATGGTTTAATATGTCCAGTTCTATAGGTCAGGCTATCTGTCACATTTCAAAATTTTTCATACAACTTGTTGAAATATCTTTCATCACGTGACAGTGAAATGGTTTTAGTGCACGTTTATAGAATATATTTACAATAAATTAAAAGAAAACTTCATCTAGATCAGTGCAGAAACAAAAGTGCTACAGTGATTAAGGATAGTAGGTAAACTAAAGAGGAAACACTGCTCTATGATGAAGAGACAAAGGTACAAACTTAAGGTAAAGAAATAATACTGTCAATTAATATCAATTGATATTGAAGGAGGGAGAGGGAGAGGGAGAGAGAGAGGGAGAGCTGTGTGTGTGTGTGTGTGTGTGTGTGTGTGTGTGTGTGCGTGTGCAACAGGAATGCACAGGGACATTGAATTCAGGCAGGACGATCAGACGGTGAGGCTCCCAGCGGCTCATGCATGCAGTGATGTCACTCATACAGTGACGTCACTCACTCATACAGTGTTGTCACTCAAACGATGATGTCACTCATAGGGTCATGTAGTGCTGTCGAAGTTTGACCAACAGGAACTCGTGAGTTAAATTGTGCCGCGTGATTATTCCCACAATCTGAAAGAGAAGGGAAGCCGTTCACAGTTACAAACAAAATCCTCCATCTCCATTTAAGACACACACACACACATACACGCACACACGCACACACGCACACGCACATACGCGCACACACAAATAAAAAGTTCTTTATTTCCCAGCAAAGCTCTTGCTATGCTTGGTGATTTGAAATAAAGAGAACTTAAGAGAGCAGATATGTAATGCCTGAATGTAAGTCAATGTCAAAATATGTAAGTGGCAGGCTTTATTAACGTGAGTCATACAATTATTTGAACAGAAAGTGGTTCACAATTCATAGTGTAAAGTCATTATTCTTCAACATTGGGTTTCATGGCCCCTTAAACAACAATGACTTGCCACTTCAGATATGCATCAATGACTCTTCTATTATCAGTACTGTTTACATATTTTAAATCCAACTGGGTAGCCAAGTTAATGGAAACGACTAACAATATATAAAGAATAATAACCTAATTAGAAATAGGATGACCCTTTTTCTTCGGGACAGATTCAATCGTTCATGGAATGCTGTTACGAGTTACAATTTCAATGCAAGCCTACTGTATGTTGTCTGGTGAACAAAAAAAAGTCGAAATAAAAGAAATATTAAAAAAGCCAATTTTGTCTGAGAAGTGACATCAGGAGCACCTGCTGGTAGACACCAGCGTTGAAACCAATCGCTTTACATGTACAATTTCTTGTAGGATCCAATCAAATCCAAGAGGCTATATAAACCTATAGGCTATGTGTGAGTAATGGGTTACCGGGGAAAAACAACCAGTTCGCAGGCACCTTTATCCAGTCTATTTTGGTTTCTCCTCACCTCTCCGACGGCGTTGACTACAGGGAGGTGACGAAGGCCCATGGTCCTGAAGAGGTTGAAGACCTGGGACACGTGCGTGTTAGGGGACACGGTGTATGGGCTCGGGTTCATATAGGGGGTGACGTCCTACAACAGACCCAGAAAACATCAGTACACACAGACTATCAAGGATAAATACAACCTCATACTGGGTTCATATGGGGAGTGACGTCCTACAACAGACACAGAAAACATCAGTACACACACGGACTACCAAGGAAATATAAAACTTCATACTGGGTTCATATGGGGGGTGACGTCCTACAATAGACCCAGAAAACATCAGTACACACGGACTATCAAGGATAAATACAACCTCATATTGGGTTCATATAGTGGGTGACATCCTACAACAACAGACCCAGAAAATATCAGTACACACGGACTACCAAGGATAAATACAACCTCACACTGAGTTCATATAGGGGGTGACGTCCTGCAACAGACCCAGAAAACATCAGTACACGGACTACCAAGGATAAATATATAACGTCATATCGGGCTTGTTTTGGTGACACTTCGCTTTCACGGTTTTCTCTGGAGTTCCATCGAGACAATTAAAAGCAGCCGCGGCCGTTGCTATGGAAACACACAACACCATCGTGGTCATGTAGGTAGGAGTGGGTCATACCACTATCATGCGGGGGTGGAGAAGGGCCAGGTCCAAGTCATGGATGTCTGGGAAGCGGGGGTAGTCTTCTGTCATCTCGGCATAGGAGAGTCTGGGCTGCACAGCACTCTGTGTGGGGGTAGACAGGATTAAATCAATCACAAATTCACAAACATACACATACTTTATGTTCTTTTCTTAACAAATAACTAAGTCAGAATAAAAAAAAACATCTATACAACTAAATCACTTAATCACAGAGTCTTGGCACACACACTCACAGTAGTTTAACATAGGTTTGGCGTCTGCACATGTGCACATGCGCACACACCCACACCCACACCGCAGACTAACTAAGGCTGGTCTCTCACTCACTCTAACTCTCTCTCTCTTTCTCTCTCTCTCTCTAAGTCACACACACACACACACACACACACACACACACACACACACACACACACACACACACACACACACACAGTACAGAGTAAGCGACGCTGGTCACACACACCGACTGGTTCTCAGCGTAGCAGACTCCCCTGATGAGCAGGTTGACCAGCTGGGAGCGCAGGATGAGGCCGTGGAAGGTGAGGGGTCTGAAACGCTCCTCCATGGTCCACTCCTCACTGGGGGACTGATCCGGGTACAGGTTGGGGTAAGGCATGTGTCTGGAACACAGCAACACACATAGACACACACAGACACACACACACACACACACACACACACACACACACACACACACACACACACACACACACACACACACACGTGCCAGAACAGAGACACAGCCAAAACACACACACAGGAGGGACACGCACAACCCGGAAACAGTCAAACAAAGTCGCCTCAGAAAATTATGAAGAGGAGATATCTGTAACAACATTCCAAACAACTTGTCTACCATCCACATTACAATCTAACTATAGTAACTATAGTAACTATAACAGCCATCCATATTAAACCATGACTCAACAAACTTTCAAAATACATTAAAGAACACAATGCCTCATCTGCTGTCTGTCAGAATGAGAACAGCATATCCTTGAGTCCTAAAAGACAGCTTTCAAGGCTGTGGCAGTTTAAATAGCATTCTAACGTGTGTGTGTGTGTATGTTTTTTTTTTTTTATGTGTGTGCATGCGAGTATCTACTTGTGTGTGTGTGTGTGTGTGTGTGTGTGTGTGTGTGTGTGTGTGTGTGTGAATGTCTGCTTGTGTGTGTTTGTGTGTGTTTGAATGTCTGCTTGTGTGTGTGTGTGTGTGTGTGTGTGTGTGAGAATGACTGCGTGCATGTGTGTGCGTCTGCATGTGTGTGTGTGTGTGTGTGTGTGTGTGCTACCTCCTCTCCAGCATCTGCTGCAGCATGTCCTGGCCCTCCTCCGCGGGCTGTGCCAGTGGGACACGCTCCTCACACATGTTCCTCAGCTCACTGGAGGGGTACGACTTCATGGACTGGGAACGCCGTCGCTGCTCCCCAGCACGCGTCAGAACGCTGGACTTCTACACGTGAAACACATACATACATGAACCACTAGAACATTAGTTATAGTAATAACAATGATGTATTATCATAATATACTATATATATATATGATACTCACTATTATAATATTAGAAACAAATGCTAGGAGAGAGTACAAGCTCAATCAATTCTCAGCTATGAAACCCCGTAGAAAAAAGAGCAAGCTACAACTACAAAATATCATTCCGAAATCCACGCCAACATGAGGAAAATAAGAAAGATGAATTTGCTTTTAAGGTCTTATTGACAACATATCAAATCAAACAAAGGCTGGGCTTTTAATCTGTACTTCATCGACAGTCAGATAAAGGAGAACAGCTGAAAGACCCAACGTGTGGTAAATTGATGATGCAGAGAAAAAACAAAGAAGATTGTTTGTCTAGAGTTCAACAGGCCTCTGTCTCCCCCTGGTGGTCAGAGTGTGTCAGGGCGTCCTACCTTAAAGCGGATGTTGTTGCTGACCAGGATGTTCCCTTTCATGAACTCCTTCTCGTTGTCGCGGTTCTCTGTGACCACGGGGAAGGCGTGGTAGACGGTGGTGCGCAGGATGCTGACCAGAGACTGGATCCGGGTGTGGGGGTACACGTAGGTCAGGTTAGGCTCCATAATGTCACTGGCTGTCAGTCTGGGTAACCAGAGAGAAGGAGGGAGAGAGTGAGTGGGTGATGGACTCGAATAGAGAGTGGGAGGGAGAGAGTGAGTGGGTGAAGGACTCGGACAGAGAGAGTGGGAGTGAGAGAGTGAGTGTGTGATGGACTTGGTCAGAGACAGTGGGAGTGAGAGGGTGTGTGTGTGACGGAATCGGACAGAGACAGTGGGAGTGAGAGGGTGAGTGAGTGATGGACTACAAAGTTAGTGAATGGGAGTGAGAGAGTGAGTGTGTGATGGACTACAGAGTTAGTGAATGGGAGTGAGAGAGTGAGTGTGTGATGGAATCGGACAGAGACAGTGGGAGTGAGAGAGTGAGTGTGTGATGACCTACAAAGTTAGTGAATGGGAGTGAGAGAGTGAGTGTGTGATGGACTTGGTCAGAGACAGTGGGAGTGAGAGAGTGTGTGGTGATGACCTACAAAGTTGAGTGTGAGAGTGTGACTTGTGTGGACTTGGAGTGAGAGGGTGAGTGAGTGATGGACTACAAAGTTAGTGAATGGGAGTGAGAGAGTGAGTGTGTGATGGACTTGGTCAGACAGTGGGAGTGAGAGGGTGAGTGAGTGATGGACTACAAAGTTAGTGAATGGGAGTGAGAGAGTGAGTGTGTGATGGAATCGGACCGCGAGCAGGTGAGAACGAGGTAACATATACGGCCTAACACACCCAGGCCCCCCCCACCCCCCCCCACCCCCACACACACACACACGTTTCAATTCTTATTTCCAGTTGTAGTTCCTTACTTGTCCATCTCCACCTCTGTCTCCCAGTCCAGCATGGGCACTCCTCTCAGTGAGATGTGGATGTCATAGATGCCCTTGTTGAAGAAATCCCCTGTCCATTTGGCCACCTGAGAGACAACCAAGTGCTTAAACACCAATACGTTTTTTCTAACATTGCAAATCGTTGTAGTCAGCTATGTGTTTATGTGCTTCACTGGACTGTGAATTGAGTAAAATAATAATATTATGTGATACATTCTATTCATATTAATTAACATATAACATAGGAACTGAACAAATGTATTGCTTACTAATTGAGTAAATATATAAACATTAACATTTTATTGTAATAGGAGCAGGAAATTAAATGAAGTGGTTCCAGCAGGAATGTGTGAATTACTCCTTGTAAAAATACTAAGTTTGCTTTTATATTGTAATCATTTTAAATATCTGACCATCAATGTTATCATAATAGGCAGCCCATAAGTGATTTCATTGGTTGATTCAATCAGAATGACTGTCAGACTGATGGTCATTCTGACCACACCCCCGAGGAAGGCTGCTGCTCCAATCAGAGCGAAGGTCCCTGAGTAGACGTCCAACCCCAGGTTTCTGTTAAAGTGACGGACAGAATTGAGAGCCAGGAAAATCAGGAAAAGGCAGCTCATTAGAACATCTGCACACAATATGGTAAAACTATGAGCCAGGAAACATTTGTGAAGTAAAATAAAGAATAAAATCTGAGATAAAAATCATAAAAACAGCAAACTTGTTTTAGTTCTAACTATGGTTCAATCTCTATGGTTCTGTGTCTAGAACTCATTCCTACCGGGTATGTGCCTGTCATTAGACCTTACTGTAGTATGGCTAATGCTAACATCGATTATTCCTAGCTGAGTGGAATTCAAAAGGCAGCCACCGTCGCGGACAGTGTATGTAAAGTAAAGTGTCCAGTCAGCAGATCTCACCATGACAGGATGTTTGGGGGGAAAAAAAAAATGAAAAAGAATCTGCTGTGTCGGCATTTGGAATCTCTGTTACACAAACTACAAGCGCAGAAGAGGTAGTCAGTTTACATGAATATAAGACGATAAATAGAACCACCGGGCCTTTGAGACAGAGACAGAGACAGAGAGAGAGAGAGAGAGAGAGAGAGAGAGAGAGAGAGAGAGAGAGAGAGAGAGAGAGAGACAGAGAGAGAGAGAGAGAGAGAGAGAGAGCTGATTGAAAGAGCGCTGCTTCTGCTCTTACACTTTGAGCAGGTTGGCGACCAGACGTCCAAACGCAGCCCCACAGAGCAGCGAGGGGACAAACAGTCCGCTGGGCACGGAGACCCCGTAGGTCCAACAGGCCAACAGGAAGTAGAGGAGGAAGAAGACGGACAGGGTCACCGGGCTGAAGGTGCCTGGAGTTAGAGAACACATTCCATTACTAACCCACAGCAAACAATAGGCAACTCAGCCCAAACAATTTCTGTTCAACGAGGCATAGGTTTTGTTAAGGTCGGCAAAGCTCTTTGAATTGAACATATTCAAACGAGGGAAACTTTTTTTTTATAGTTATAGTAGTACATTACAGTAACTGACCGTCTTGGTGGAAGAGCTGGTGGATGGCCACCTCCTGGGGGTTGAAGAAAAGAGTGGCCATGTCGTTGTAGGTCTGGTTGGGACAGAAGAACTGCCGGATGGTCGAGTTAATGTCTTCATTCACCTACAACATAACATCACAACTAGGGTTAGGAAGACCATAGTGTATCAGTTATGCATAAGAGCAAAGTGTTAACATCAGTTCTGGATGGTGGGAAAAGTGAATCCTTGTCTGTTGACTAGAGAAGGGAGAGGGGGCAGAAAGAGGAGAGGGAGGAGGAGAAAGCGGAGGAGAGAGTAGTGGGAGAAGGAGACAAAGGAGAAGAAAGAGGAGAGGGAGGAGGAGAAAGCAGAGGAGAGGGAGGAGGAGAAAGCGGAGGAGAGAGTAGTGGGAGAAGGAGACAAAGGAGATGAAAGAGGAGAGGGAGGAGAAGAAAGAGGAGAGGGAGGAGGAGAGAGTAGTGGGAGAAGGAGACAAAGGAGAAGAAAGAGGAGAGGGAGGAGGAGAAAGCAGAGGAGAGGGAGGAGGAGAAAGCGGAGGAGAGAGTAGTGGGAGAAGGAGACAAAGGAGAAGAAAGAGGAGAGGGAGGAGGAGAAAGCGGAGGAGAGGGAGGAGGAGAGCCGTGGGGGAAGGAGAACGAGGAGGAGAGGGAGGCAGAGAGAGAGGAGAAGAAGGTGGAGAAAGGGGAGGAGAGAGAGACCTGAGATGACCAGACCCACCTGTACTGAGGTGTTATGGGTTGTGGGGGAGGACAGAGAGAGAGACCTGAGATGACCAGACCCACCTGTACTGAGGTGTTATGGGTTGTGGGGGAGGACAGGTCGCGACACTCGCCCAAAGTCATCGATGCCACAAATATGACCACTGTCGTTACCAAGGTAATTAGGAGACTCTCCAGAACCCTGGAAAGGGAGGGTAAGGTTGTAATTAGCCCCCCCAAAAAAAGTATGAGGCAGAATTCTCCGAACGTTGGGTGAAGTCGTTCCAGGTCACTGAGGTGTTAGAATGGCGAGGGGGCCTATCTACATAGGTGTCTCTTTCCTGCTGCCGCTGGCCTTTTCTTCAAACCAAAATGAGACTACTGACCTTTCCAAATGGTACTAACAAAGCAAAGAAGTCACACATCCTGGCATTAGTGCTCACCTGACGAACTTGGGCTTGGGGTGGACGTGCTTCATGCGGTACTTGGCCAGCGCCTTGTTCATACAGTTAAAGAGGGCGCCTAGCAACCCCCCCACGACGCCCATGAGGACAAAAAAGGCCAGGTCCACCACCGTCCACAGGTGGCAGCTCGCATCCTCCTCCGGACACTGTGGGAGAGGACACTCATCAGGCTCATCAGAAACACGGAACGAGCACTTTCAACACAGCAGAGGAGATAGGGGGATATGGGTCCGCTGGGAGGTCTGACCTTGAACTCTCCAAAGTTGAGCAGTCCTGGGAGCTGGAAGGAGCCCCACTTGTTGTAGTTGATCCCAGAACGGAAGAAGTTGAGAGTGAAGGTGGCGGACATGGAGCAGAAGAGCTAGGAGGGGAAGAGAGAAGAGTAACAGCTCACACGAAGACCAGACACTAAAACCACTACGGTGCTCCTGTTCCTTAATAAACAATGTTAAACCATGTATTAATAAAACAAACAACAACAACAATAAACAATGGGTTGATTATCAATGATAAACAATGTATAAATAAACAACAATAGATAATGTATTAATAAACAAGGATAAACAATGAGTTAATAAACAATGATAAACAATGTGCTAATTAACAACGGTCAACAATGTATAAATAAACAACAATAAACGATGTACTGATAAACAATGATAAGCAATGTGTTAATAAACTATGATAAACAATTTGTTAATAAACAACAATAAACAATGTACTAATAAACAACAATAAACATTGTGTTAATAAACAAGGATAAACAATCGGTTAATAACAACGGACGGACGTGGACCTACCACTCTCCATGTGAGGGCCTGGTTCCAGAAGGAGGACCCCTCCTCCAGGCTAAAAAGAGTGCCCCCTATGGGCGCCCCGAAAGCTGCTGCTACGCCCGCCGCCGCCCCCGCCGACACAAAGTCACGCTTGTCCCTAGAGAAGAGGGCAACTTTAGTTACATCGTAATTCATCTACATGACTGACCACATATATACTGTATATATAAATATAATGTGTGTGTGTGTGTGTGTGTGTGCGTGTGTGTGTGCGTGTGTGCAGTACCTGTCACTACGAAAGTAGGGGAAATCAAAGTGGATCTTCTTAAAAGTGATGCTCTGAAACTAAGTGGAAAAGTTTTTAGTTTAGTTTACATGTTTTGGTAAATAACACGCTGGCCCCATAATAATGTTACATTGACTGCTTTATAAAACATAACCTTTTCTCCATGGGATCTGTGCATGGTCATACCCCAAATGACTAAGCTTGGCTTTAAGATATTGATTAAACCATTCTGGTGTGCTACCAGATCATATATATATATATATATATATATATATATATATATATATATATATATATATATATATATATATCTTTAATGATGTCTAGCATCTCGTCTGTACAGCGAGGGCATGAGAACAGCTTTCTACTAATGAATGTAAAGGTTTTACCTGAGGGAGCCCGGCACCGACAATGGCTCCACTGTGTATCATCGGCCCTTCCTTTCCCACAAACAGCCCTACAGTAGAGATACAAATACAGAGGAACAGCCAATTCAAACAACCCTACAGCTAAGATACAAATACGGAGGAAGAGTCCATTCCAACAGCCCTACAGAAGAGATACAAATACAGAAGACGAGTCCGTTCAAATAACCCAACAGTAGAAATGTAAATACAGAGGAACAGTCCATTCAAACGGCCCTACAGTGCAGACACAAATACAGAGGAACAGTCCATGCAAACAGTTTTACAGCAGATACAAATGAAACAGTCTATTCAGACAGCCCTACAGCTAAGATAAAAATACAGAGGACCAGTCCATTCAAACAGCCTGACAGATACAAATAGAGGAACAGGCCACTTAGACACAAACAGACAGTGATAACCCAAACATGGAGTAATCGAATCGACTCATAGATGGAAATTGAGTTGGAATTTATAAAAGTAGAGTCCTACCTCCAGCTACAGTGAATAAGACTCCAATGGCCTTGCAGAGGAAAGTACGTAGTCGAACTATCCCAGGAATCTTCACTCCGTTTAGGTAGCATTTGATTTCTGGGATCCCCGAACCTGCAGCTATGGGCTATAAGAACATGTAAAACAATAATTCACATAATGTGTGCCAACATACCTGTATTTCAAGAGGAAGTTCTTATTCGAATGTCCTGTCTCTGTGTTTTAAAGGGGGCTGAATGAACTGAGAAACCTAACTTCATGTAAATTACTCGTAACTTTCAATCAACCGATTATTTAATCACTTGAATTTCTGACACCTAGGTCTTTGCTATTAATTAGTGGTTAATTCCACAGCTCCTCATAATTTGAAGGACATACACTATTTTAATTGAAAGGTTAGTAACAAACTCCTGATCAGTATCCATTAGTGCTAGCATAGCCCATTCTGCATCACAGGAAACTGGGACTAAGCAAAGTTCCTCTTTGCAATTTCTTGAAAATAGCGCCCTCTAGGTATTTGGCTTACCTCAATGAGAACTAACACACTGGCTATGAAGATGAAGGTCATATTAAACGCCAGTAGCTCAAGGAGAGATAAAGCTAGGCAGCCTTTCTCACTGCATTCCTCCACAGCTGCAAGAATTATGATAAGGCAGAACAACACCTGTACATCTTGGCAACAACCAAATGTGACTAATAAGTAAGGTTTTTATGTGAATTATTAATATTCAGCCTTCAAAAGGATACATTGTCCAACCACGGTGAATTTGAGTTGGGTAAAAAGTCGTACAAAAAAGTCCACAAACAGTCCAACCTTAAGGAGAGAGGAGAAAATAATAACTAAGAGCCACCTGGTCATGTCTGTGATAAATAATGTTATTTACTGTGATAAATCATGTTATTTACTGTGATAAATCATGTTATTCACTGTAGAACCAGCCTTGTCATGAGTGTGATAAATCATGTTATTTACTGTGATAAATCATGTTATTTACTGTGATAAATCATTTTATTCACTGTAGAAGCAGCCTTGTCATGAGTGTGATAAATCATGTTATTTACTGTGATAAATCGTGCTATTCACTGTTGAAGCAGCCTGTTATGTTGGTGATAAATCATGTTATTCACTGTAGAAGCAGTTTCATTTTAGTGATGAAAGTAAAAATATCACCATGACACTCACCAAGCCAACTGAAACTCCAATGCCGAACACAAGCAGCCACCGGACAGCCTCATAGCGTTTAGCTTTCTTTTTAAAATAAATGAATAATCGTATAAGTGTTAGATAACAATAAACGTTATTACATTTGAAAGGTCATTAATATAATCAGACTTAAGGTTACTAATAAATGAGACTGTAGATCTAAAGAACTCTGGAATCATTTCAAATTACATATAGTATATACTTGACATGATTTAAATACAAGAGCAACTGAAATTCAGTACACTGGTCACTTTAAATACCTTATTGTCTAATCCTTCCAGGACTTCAATATAAGGCTCATTGATGCACCTGTCATAATCCAGGCTCTTACGAAAAGACACAAATGGAAATAGAAGTGGAAATTAATACATTAAACTAATAAAGAAAATCTCCTTATAAGCTGGCATTAAGCTAAAACAGTGATATCTATAGTTAAATATTATGGGCAGACATACAAAACAACAATGAGTCTGAGTGACAGTGAACTAGGCTTAATCAGGGGCTGGACCAGAGGTTACCATGGTCTCCTAAGGGTCTAAGTGAGTTGATGAGCTGCTGGGAACTCCACTGGGTCTTTTAAACAGTTATTACTAAAGTGAGTTGAAACTGCAGGCTACATTGTTCCTGTTAGTCGGTCAAGAGTCCAAGGTAAAGGAGTTAACAGATAAACTCTCTTTTTGCAGTGTCACTTAATCACAACTGTCACAATAAACGGGTTCTTATTCTACTTTGAACCATTAGTATCCCATGAGGGGCTGGCCAGTATAAAAAAATTACTTTAACGTTTAGAAAAAGCTCCAAGGGAAATTTACAGGTAACACTTTAATTTAGACAGTTTATTGAAACATTTCTCACCTCGTAATCTTTCCTGGGTTAGAATCTCCTCCTCTTCATCGCCTGTGTCCCTAAGATGTCTAGAAAAGAGTAACACGTACTAAGCCACATGCAAAAACATTTCATTATGGTTGTATAGGTAACAAAGGTATATATTTCTCCTTAGGACTAATTTCTCCATGCACAATCATTATGGATTCTGTATCTACTCTACATGTCTGGGCACTAAGTTTCGAACCGCAGATGATCGATAATAAATAATGTGACTTTTACTGACTGCAAGGCTAGTCGATTTACAGTAGAAAACACCCCACTGTAAACACAGCATATTAGGCAAACTGTAGAAGAGATCATGACAATGAGTCCCTTCTCATTGAATCACCAATGCGGTTGCAATGGAATAAATTCAAGTCATTTACGAAATGTCTGCAGTTTGTGGAAGGCTAACATATTATCCACTGGATACAACTAGCTAGTTTGATACACCTAACGTTGCCTGGAATGACCTGTCGGCGAGGGTGGAGCTTTCTGGATCGGATACATCAGCCCATATTAAACTCCTAGCGCTGCCATTTTTTGATATTTCTCTCTGAATGATTCAACTAGTGCGATTTGCCCGTGTACCCCTTTTTTCGTACCAGTTCCTCTGGAGTGCGAGTTTCTCCATCCCTGCAGCAGCAGTGGCAACAAAAACAGTTCCCACAACACGCCATCTTCGTTGCCTCAGCATCACATTCACTTCCCACAATGTCATGTGACCAACAAAGACTATTCAATACTACAACTTGCGCAAAATGTACACATATTATTTATCAATGTAGATGTGAATCCCTCTATGTCATGATTTTAATAAATATCAAACAAACTGTAAATATATTAGCTTTGTATTTCGCAAGACTAAACTTACAAAACGAAACAAACGTAGGCTGTCTAAAATGTGACAGATGAATGAAGAACCTGCGTAAACACAGCGCAACTTTCCCCCCTTTAAAAAATAAATGCGACCGTCTTTGCACATTCGAGCTGCGCTGAAACATTGTAGAAAGATAACGTGTAACATTGCATGAAGTGCTTCTATATTGGCAAACTATGAGAAAGTGGTCGCTTTTCGTAGGTTGAAGTCGAATGCTGTGGCTGTGTGGAGAGGGCTTGGTTAAAAAGACCTGAGCAAAGCTGAGCATGTAAGTTTCTTTTGCTTTTCAGCTGCTGCAAAAACTGAAAGTCACAGAATGAGGGTGCTAGTAATCATAACTTGAAGTCAGAACAATGGAGCTATTTTCATGCCACAACGTTATTTGTATTTATAACTGGAAAAAGGGAGTTCACGCCCTTACCTATTAAACATGTAAACTTTAGTTAAAACTTCACGCAAAACAACATTTATACGTGTGAAATATTGCTGGCTAATGTATCGCTAAATGTATTTTTAATATTTTATAAAATTAACTCTTGGTCTTCGTAGTGGGTGCGAGAAAACTGCGTGCGTGCGACTCACACACACGCACACGCAACCGTATAACTCGTTGAGGCCAAGTAAGTTACGGTTTCATATGTTTATTATTCATATTATGATACAGATACCATGGTGAATCAAGTTCAACAGAACGTGGACGGGAGCTGGCAATCATGCAAGAGCGACTCAAGTGGAGCGAGCAACAGTGGAGAGAGCAGCAAGGATAGCTCGCGCAGCTCTACCCCAGTCCTAGACAGCGACCGCACAGACCGACTGCGAGACAAGATGCGGCGTAGGACGGAGTCGGGAGACCACTGGTTTTCTCTTGAGTTTTTCCCACCAAGGACGGCTAGTGGGGCAGTCAATCTCATCTCAAGGTCTGCATGGAAATTAAGAGACTTCTTAAGATGTAGATATTTTTCATACAGTTGATGTTTACATAACTATCTACACTGTATTCTTGCAGGTTTGACCGTATGGGTGCTGGAGGGCCACTCTTCATAGACATCACATGGCACCCAGCAGGAGACCCAGGCTCCGACAAGGAGACCTCGTCCATGATGATCGCCAGCACAGCCGTCAACTATTGTGGCCTGGACAGCATCCTCCACCTGACCTGCTGCAACCAGACCAGAGAGAACATCACGGGCTACCTGAACAAAGCCAAACGCCTCGGTCTCAAGAACATCATGGCTCTGAGAGGAGGTAGGCTCCATATGTATGATAATGTTAAACACACCTCTGAGCCGATTTATAATGATTCTTTTAGGCAGCTATTTGCCTGAAGTGAATAAATTGAATGGGACAGAGTATGCATGTTATCAGTGTGTGTAAACAAAGTCACGGGGGTCATTTGAAGATAAGCAAAGCCAAAAAAACGGGATCAAAAGAAGTGGGAGAGAGAACCATCTGGTATAATGTGTTCAGCAACAGGCTATTACATATGTTACAGACTATCTATTACGTAGTCTTGACTATATCTATTGTTCTCCTCTCTCAGACCCGATTGGTTCAGACTGGGAGGATGAGGAAGGAGGGTTTAATTATGCCACAGACCTGGTCAAACACATCCGATGCGAGTTTGATGACTACTTTGACATCTGTGTTGCTGGTAAGTTCATTATGATGTATGTTCTCCCATGAAAACAGTTGTCATGACTGTTGTACTACACAACGTTCCCCGTTAAATAGGCTGTTTGTTTTATTCAGTGCCCCGTGTGGTCCCTATTTCATCCTTATTGACAAAGTTACAAATTGCTTAAACAAACAGTTTATTCAAATAAAAGTGAAACAAAGAGACACAAATGAAAGTAAATACAATAATAAAAAGAAGGAAGTAAATTGTGTTGCACAATCAATCAAAATAAATCAACATCCGTTTGAGTCGCAACATTCTACACGAGGTGGAGGTGGAGGTGGAGGTGGAGGTGGAGGTGGAGGTGGAGGTGGAGATGGAGGTGGAGGTGGAGGTGGAGGTGGAGCGATTCGATTCAGGTATGTTCGGTGCGGAGAAACTTTGAGTGCGTTTGATCTGTGTTTAGGGTACCCCACGGGTCACCCTGAGGCCGACAGCTATGAGGAGGACCTGAGACATCTAAAGGAGAAGGTGGATGCAGGAGCAGACTTCATCATCACCCAGCTTTTCTTCAGAGCCGACACATTCCTCAAGTTTGTGCAGGACTGCAGGCGAATAGGCATCAACTGTCCCATCCTGCCTGGAATATTCCCTATCCAGGTAACACACCGACCAACGTCTGCGTAGCTTTTCATTTTGTGGAGAGGAGGAATTGCAGTAACTTTGGGAAAGCCTGAACGGCTCCTGTTGAAGAACTTGCTGTGTTCCTCCAGGGTTACCAGTCTCTACGCCAGCTAGTGAAGCTGTCCAAACTGGAGGTCCCCGAGGAGATCATGCAAGTGATCGAGCCCATCAAAGACAACGACGCTGCCATCAGGAACTTCGGTATCGAGCAGGCGGTGTCAATGTGCCGCGTACTGCTGGACAGCGGGGAGGTGCCCGGCCTCCACTTCTACACCCTGAACAGAGAGGTGGCCACCATGGAGGTGCTCAGGAGGCTGGGTCTCTGGGTGGAGGACCCTAGGTCAGTCAATACATCCTCTCATCCAAAACATTCTCCCCTCCAACACATCCCCTCCAACACATCCTCTCCTCTAACACATCCTCTCCTCTCCAACACATCCTCTCCTCTCCAACACATCCTCTCCTCTCCAACACACATCCTCTCCTCTCCAACACACATCCTCTCCTCTCCTCTAACACATCCTCTCCTCTCCAACACACATCCTCTCCTCTCCTCTAACACATCCTCTCCTCTAACACATCCTCTCCTCTCCAACACATCCTCTCCTCTCCTCTAACACATCCTCTCCTCTAACACATCCTCTCCTCTAACACATCCTCTCCTCTCCAACACACATCCTCTCCTCAAGACATCCTCTCCTCTCCTCAACACATCCTCTCCTCTCCTCTAACACATCCCCTCCTCTCCAACACACATCCTCTCCTCTCCTCAACACATCCTCTCCTCTCCAACACACATCCCCTCCTCTCCAACACACATCCTCTCCTCTCCAACACACATTCTCTCCTCCAACACGCATTACTGCATGATTCACTGTATCTTCTACAGATAAAAATGTTTTCATAGTATGCTTATTTGAATTCAAAGCTGCACACTTATATTACTCTTGTTTAACGGTTGACCCTTCTGTCTTTGGATCTCTGTGACTGGCAGACGGCCTCTTCCTTGGGCAGTCAGTGCTCACCCCAAACGGAAGGTGGAGGACGTCAGGCCCATCTTCTGGGCGTCCAGACCTAAGAGCTACATCTACAGAACGCAGGACTGGGACGACTTCCCCAACGGCAGATGGTAAAATAAAGTACCAACCTTAAGATACAGCAGAGGCACAGTAAGATAAAATACAAACAAACAGTAAGATAATGTACAGACATTAAGATACAGCATACGCAGTAAGATAAAGTACAAATAATAATATAAAATACAAACATTATGATAAAGTAGAAGCATTTCGATACAGCACACACAGTAAGATACAGTACACACAGTACTCAGGGTAAGATAAAGTAGAAACATTAATATACAGCACTCACAGTAAGATAAACTACAAACAATAATACAAAATACAAACATTAAGATACAGCACACACAGTAAGAGACATCGCTCACTCATTAACTTAAAAGGCCAATGGTCACAGATTGAAACCTGTTACATTACTGCTGTTGTTGTCGCTGTGTTCAGGGGAAACTCATCTTCTCCAGCCTTCGGTGAGTTGAACGACTACTACCTTTTTTACCTGAAGAGCAAGTCGTCCAAGGACGCTTTGCTGAAGATGTGGGGCGAGGAACTGACCAGCGAAGCCAGTGTCTTCGAAGTGTTCACCAACTACATCAGTGCACGTCCCAACCGCAATGGACACAAGGTGACGACCACCACATCAAAACACACACACGGTCTACACCACAGTAACCAGCTTGGCTCTCTTCTACACCCCGTGTTATAAAGGGGAAAAGTGGTTGGTACATTGACCGGAGCTATGCTTTTACCACGTTTTATCCGGAAAATTTTAAGTCCAGTCTATGTCCCCAAAAGCTACTGGAAATACTCGGGTAGACCAAGGGATGAGTCTTATTATAGTTTTAGGACGTGTCCGCCTGCCTTGGTACTGCTAAAGCTGATGTTTACCAGCAAGTGGCTCAGCCTTCCTCCCAATGCGGTTTGAGATGCTAATCTGAATGGACAGTGGACCTTTAGAAGGGGAAACAAGTGTACCGAATGAGGTTGTCTTTACAGTGGATCTCAATCCAAGTTGAATGTCCCACGTCCTCCATTAGGTGACGATGTGTTGTCCTATGTCTCCTATGTCCCCTATTAGGTGACTGTGTGTTGTCCTATGTCCCCCATTAGGTGACTGTGTGTTGTCCTGTGTCTCCTATGTCCCCCATTAGGTGACTGTGTGTTGTCCTATTTCCCCTGCAGGTGATGTGTTTACCCTATGTCCTCCATTAGGTGACTGTGTGTTGTCCCATTTCCCCTGCAGGTGATGTGTTTACCCTATGTCCTCCATTAGGTGACTGTGTGTTGTCCCATTTCCCCTGCAGGTGATGTGTTTACCCTATGTCCTCCATTAGGTGACTGTGTGTTGTCCCATTTCCCCTGCAGGTGATGTGTTTACCCTGGAACGACGAGCCTCTGGCACCAGAGACAAACCTTCTGAA
This sequence comes from Aplochiton taeniatus, assembly GCA_017639675.1. NCBI lineage: Eukaryota > Metazoa > Chordata > Actinopteri > Galaxiiformes > Galaxiidae > Aplochiton > Aplochiton taeniatus. Next base: position 4,340,954 of record CM030174.1, on the reverse strand, counting down.
AGATGAACTGGACAAAGTGAACCAGCGAGGAGTCCTCACTATTAACTCTCAGCCCAGTATCAACGGGAAACCTTCCTCTGACCCCATCGCTGGCTGGGGCCCACCTGGGGGCTATGTCTTCCAGAAGGTAACAATGAAGGGGGGTTGACAGGGTTTATGATGAGATTGTAAAGATGAAAGCAAAATATTTAAAGCTTTGTATTGTTTTTGTTGTTGGTTCATGTTGAACAAACGCTTTCAAAAATACTACTTTGTGCCAAACCAATGTTTTGCTGTTCCTGCAAACCCACCAGGCATATCTAGAATTCTTCACCTCCAGCGAGAATGTAACCGCTCTTCTGAAAGTGCTCAAGAAATACGAACCTCGAGTTAACTACCACATTGTCAACGTACATGTAAGTTCTCATTTATAATATTGCTTGTGCAAATACAACAAAATATCGATGATGTTAAAATGTATTAAATTAATGAGATGGATTTGTTAGTGCTGATTGTTCATAAGAAGACATATATTTATTAATTCATTTATTTATCTAGCTGTTTTGTTTAGTGCTGTAACTACTTTGGGTTTTCCCGCCCTCTCTCTCCAGGGTCGTAACCTTACCAACGCCCACGACATGCAGCCCAACGCCGTGACGTGGGGAATCTTCCCAGGCAGGGAGATTATCCAGCCAACCGTGGTCGACCCCGTGAGCTTCATGTTCTGGAAGGTAAAGGGTCGAAGGTCACCGCCAGTGTGAACCTAGTCGAATTAGGGTCCTGAATTAAAATGACTATTATTAATAATAAAGGGACGGTCGATGGACAGTGATATGGACTTCAGCTGATTGGTCTGTACCTGTAATACATTACTAATATTATGATAATTATTATTACATATTACTCCATTAAAGCATAAACATCATGGTAAGATGAACGAATGAATACATATATAGATATATTGCCTTTCATAACTTTTTATCATTGAAATTTCATGTTTGTTGAATTTAAAAGAATTCATTGGGAGTTTCTTGGAAAGAGAGATTGCTTCAGGTCTATAAAGATAAGACACTGTTGAAATCAGTGGAGTCCCCCTTTGTGACATGTCACCATTAATCTCTCTGCCAGGACGAGGCCTTTGCTCTGTGGATCGAGCAGTGGGCCAAACTATACGAAGACGAGTCTCCGTCACGAATGATCATCAAGTACATTCATGACAATTACTTCCTGGTCAACCTGGTGGATAATGACTTTCCATTGGATAACTGCCTGTGGCAGGTCATCGATGACATGTTTGAGCTTCTTGATGCACCCCCAGAGCCTGTTGAAGATTCTTCTGCAACTGTTTCCAACTGAAACATTTCAAAGAACATGTTCTTAAGGGAAAAACACATCAACATTTTTTTTATTCAGTGCTGCTATTTAAAGCAAGGAACTTTTGTGGACTTTTTATGTTTTAATTGAATAATGAATGACAACAAATATAGCATTAGACCCCGTTTGAAACCAATTTATAACTCGTTTATATAGTAGGCTTTCTAGATACGAAATATTTTTGAGCACTTGTGAAGCAAAGGATACTGGGGAACTGAGTACTGTTTTTAGCCATATTTTAGTGTGTGAAGAGTTTGGTAAATCGTGCAATTGAGTGATGTTTTAAGGTGTGGTGTAAGCTGACTGTCTTTAAGCCAAAGTTTGAAATAAGTAACTCTAGAAAGCATGGAGTAATTCCCAAAGCATGGGAATATTTTATCACATAAGATAACTAGGGGCCTTAGTGATCACCATTGATGTGTACTGCAATGCATTTATATGTTAATTGTTTTACTATCACTCCTCTGCTGCTACTTAGCCACTTGTCTAATGACCATTTGTTTTTGGTGGAAAAATATGGCCTTAAAAACATTGGTATGAATAATGATCACTAGTTAAGCAGTGATAGTGCTGTGAATTTTAACTGGTCATATTTCTGTTTGTTTTTATTTTGTATCATTTTTTTTTAAAGCTTTAATAAAACATCTTATACTTTAAATTGATCCTCAGTTTATTATTAGTTTTCTTTGCCTAGTTCTCGAAACATTAGCTGGGGTGACTTAAATGTTGGTTTGGTCAGAAACTCAAAACAGTGGCACAACGTCTACGCATTGTGGAGAAGGCTTTGTCCGGAGCAGAGACCAAGGGTAGAAGGAAGAAGCGCAGTGGCCAGAGTCTGGGAAAGGACATCGAGGAAACGAGCTACACCAGGCTGGGGCTGGCTGGTATTCTCGCGTAGAGGCGGGGTTTCAGCCCCATAAAAGACAGAGTGAGAATGAGGTCGATGAAGTCGTAGAAACTACGATACTACTTGGCTCTCTCCGCAGACCACAGTCACACCATTCACGATCGGCGAGAAGTCGGGATCTATACTAAGGACGACCGAAGACTGCTGACAGCGCAACCTCAAAAGAGGAATCCTATAGTCAAGAAGAAATGTTTTGTTGGTTTTATCCTTCACTCCCTCCTTCGACCAGTGACCCAGTCGTTTATAAACCCTAATATATAAATATATATATATATATATATATATATATATATATATATATATATATATATATATAAACTGTATACCCTGGCGTCCTAAATCACCCGACCAGTGCACCATGGTGGCGTAGAAGTCACAGCATCTATATATTATTATATTTGACGTATTATTATAAAATAATAGGCTGTAACGTGACATAACAAGGAGTCAGCATTCGAATACTAAATATGAAATATTTTCCAGGCTGTTTATAATTTTTTGTTTTGTAAATGTAGATGATCAATATGCAATTCATTAAGTAATGTACAGTAGTCTTTTAATGTTACTGTAGTCATTACATAAACAGGTACAAAAATGCAGTTAAGAGTTTGAAGATAAGATCATTTTATGATGGCATGAACCCATTGACAAATGGTGTTTTTTTCCATTTGACAACAAACCATTAGAGTAAAGGTCATATCTAGTGCAGAGCTTCATGCATTGCCACAGCTATATAGTAAGACTTGATGTCATACTATTTACTGTAACTGTTCAGTACACGTTGGAACCCTTATCAACTCGACCTACAGGCACTTGGCTCTCGTCCAGCTTGCTCTAATATAACCCTGCTTCTCCTGTTACTGCCGTGGGGCTGAGAGACCAGTACCAACATGACAGGTCGCTGTAAACCCAGCTAGTTCAAAATATTGATTATCTTTTGTGTGTGGCCAAAAAACAAGCAAACCTTTCTGGATTAAACATAAGCTATACTGTTATATTCTGTTCTATGAAGACTATTTGAAAAAGGTTGACATGTTAGATTCAGATTCTGTCTCTAGTTGGAAAATTGCACCTTCCAGAATAATCCAGGGTAAACAGTGGAATTCCCCTTTTAGAGGCGAGATAAAGACCGATAGGGTTCGATTTGTGTATTTCTGGTCAATCCTTGAACTTTGCCTCATTTGGATCTGCACAGGAGCCAAACTGACATGCTGAAAAGGCAAGGCAGGTCACATTTTGTAACCTGACCCAGGCAGGCTCCTCATCGGGCTGGAATCCAGCACTGCAATGTGATAGCAGGGGAGCCACAGCCTTGCATGCACCCACCTCACCCAGGCAGCCAGCTGCTGCTCAGACAACTCATGTTTTCAAAGGGCTCCACTGTCCTGAAACAACCCTCAGTTCAAATAAGAGGCTTATTGTTCAATGTCTGAAAGGCTATGTCCAATACGTACGCTTTCTACTCCAGACAAACGTAGAATAAAAGTCTTCAACCTAAAACCTAACATTTTTATCACATTAAATAGATAAACTAGAGGTAATCATTCAAAAGAAAAACATAGGTACCCTTCTCCAGACAAACATAAAAAATATGATAAAAGATAAGATCCAAGCTCAAAATAAGTTTTGCATTTCAAAGTTTTATTATTAAGTTTCTTCAATAAATACAAAATAAATGTCCCTTTTCAGAGGAACTTCCCGGAAAGGCCTTTTTCAAAACCACAGGTTTATAAGCAGAACATCTCCCTGTCCAAGAGGTCTCTACTTTGAACGTTACAAAAACTTTTCATGTCAAAGTATTCGATGGCAACCACTTTCAGAACCCCATCCGACACTAACCAGCTTGGTCAGCAGAAACAGGGTTCACCACGGCAGACCCGGCCTCACTGAGGTTATAGCTCTTAGGCCTATACCTATACTGAGGTCTGAGGTTAGAGGTCAAAGAGCAAAGAATAGATACAGCAGGCGACACCCCAAAGGTCACGCATTGGAATGAAGGTTCCTCCCAAACACAAGGCATCTCCAGTGGTCAAATACCTGTAACACACACACACAGGAAGGATCCTGAAGAATGCACACACTTTTAAAACCTATCAGACAAGTCTGTCTTTGCCTAACCTAGTTTCACAGACACAGCCATCTAACATGTTAGCTGCTGGTAAGGGTATGCACCAGCTTCCTCCAGTAGTAGTTCAATTGGCATTCAATCTTATTCGTCACTTTTTGTTAATATGGAAATGTCTCAATAAAGTAGATTACAGTATGGCACTCTTTAGGAAGCAAAACTATTTCTGCTCTGCTTTGAAAGAGCACTTACTGTTCAATCTTTACGCTCTCACCTGATTGAGCAGCTCACTGTTAAATCTTTATGCTCGCACATATCTTGCTGTTAAATCCTTCTGCTCTCACACATCTTGCTGTTAAATCTTTATGCTCTTACATATTTTGCTGTTAAATCCTTATGCTCTCATATTTTGCTGTTAAATCCTTCTGCTCTCACATATCTTGCTGTTAAATCCTTCTGCTCTCACATATCTTGCTGTTAAATCTTTATGCTCTCACCTGAAGAAGCAGCTCTCTTTCGAACCGTTCTGCGTTGAACTTGGCCACCCGTGTCCGGATCCTTCTTTTCCTCCAGGTGAGCCATGTCTTCTGCTGCAGATGGTCAGTGGCCTAAAGTACAGCAGGGCAGAGACAGGACCTCTTCTCAGGTGTGTGTGGAGGTGCTTAACACTACAGTACTGCTGAGTGTGTGCGTCCAGTACACATTATGTTGAGATGGACGGTAGGTGTGTGTGTGTGTGAGTTGAGGTGGACGGTTAGTGTGAATATGTGTGTGTGTGTATACAGTACACATTGTGTTGGGATGGATGGTAGGTATGAGAGAGAGAGAGAGAGAGAGAGAGAGAGAGAGAGAGAGAGAGAGAGAGAGAGTCACCATGGTTCTGAGGAGCAGAGCTGCAGCGGTCTGGTCTCTCCAGCTGGCCCACAGAATCTCAGTGTGTCTCCTCCGGAACCTACTCTGACCAGTGTACCATCGCCATTGACATACACACTCCCTGAAGAGGTGTGTGAGTGTGTGTGTGTGTGTGTGTGTGTGTGTGTGTGTGTGTGGGAATAATGGTAATTGAGTAAAAGTGAGAGAGAGAAGACAAAGTGAGAAACAAATAGTATCAGCCCCACACACAAACTGTGCCTGTTTGTTCTTTTTTCTTCACTGTATTAACCTCAATCTGGCTGTTAGGTGGTTTCTCCTCTCACTGCACTTGACGGACACCCTGTGAGACCAATAGGAGAAGTACCTCTGAGCGGGATGGAAGGACCGTCTGTAGGCTTTGATCTGAGGGGTGGGGCACAACAGGGGGAAAGAACAAGGGGGTTCTTCATATAAAATGCATTTATGAATTCCATGCAGAAAGATGAGTAGAACTAACCTTCTATTAAAATGATTACTGTTAATTAATTTGTTAACATAGAATATATAGATCAGTGGTTCTCAAACTTTTTTGGGCCAGTGCCCCCCTTTCTTTTCTCCAGGTTTGCCTCCATCAAACAAAATGCAGACTAATTGTCTTATACATACACATATACATACACATATATATATATATATATATATATATATATATATATATATATATATATATATATATATATATATATATATATATATAGTAGACTGCATACATATCCCGGAGTTTACAACCTTAAAACATGACTGACAATAACATTCTGGGCAGGACTCACATCCCCACTCCAGGCGCAGAATGATGATCTCAGCAGACTCCTGTTCTGTCGGGCCCTCACTCTCTGAGCCAAGTCCCCTAGGCCCAGGGCATGCCTGGAAGCCATGCGCCTCTTCCACACACTGAAGTAAGATTGCATCAGCAGGAGGTGCAGCTGCTTTTCCGCCCTCTGAAACTGATTTCTCCTCTGATTTACCACCACTAGCCAGCCCAGAATAGACCTGCGTGGTATAAAGATTCACTGAATAAAACAGGCAAGTTGTGAGCTGGGCAGAAATGAATCCCTATGATGGGCCTTGCACGCTATAAATGAGTGATACAGGCACGGCGCTACACCGGGGCTAGGGGGGTCTATGGCCCTGTCACAAAAGCCCCAGTTAAGCCCCCTCAACCATTTCGGTACTGTTATTATTACTTTTAATGAAGAAATATGTAAAAGCTAATAACCGGCCAATCTGTTCCCAATCGGATCCCTAGCTGCTTGCTCATCCCGTGCTTGTACCCTATGATATGTGTGTACGTGTGTGTGTGTGTGTGTGTGTGGGCACATGGCTACCTTTGTTTGAGGTGGTTCTCTCTGAGCTGGGACGCCTGCATCTGGAGGCGGTGTGCTGTGATCCACCGCTGGAAGGCCATAGAAACTAGCCTGCCCTCCAGCCAGAGACCCAGAGCCTCTGCCATCTGTCTTTGGGCCCTGGAGCCAGCGCTGTCTGGACAGAGACAGACACATTTAGTCGCAAGCTTGATTTTACTGTTGGCCGACTCATGCGCTTGTTTTTAAAGATCATTGTCTTCGTTAAATGTCCGTACTTTTTATTTATTTTATTTTGAATATATTTGTGTTGAGGGTTTATCATGCTGTCTGCCACTTGGCCAGGTCACCACTGTAAAATATAATTTGTTCTCAGACTCACCTGGTTAAAAAAAAGATTGTTATTATTATTATTACATGATGAGGAGGGGGAGACCAGGGGCTGCCTCGCCTCAAAGGTGTAGTCATATCAGCAAACCAAACCTCTGTCCCCTCACCTCTAGTCCACTGCCTCCAGGTCAGCAGGATGTTTTGTTTATATTCAAAGTCTCTCTGCAGGCACAGTGTTGTAACTGCTTTGGAAGTAAGAGTCCTCTTCCTCCAGAGGTAAAAACACTAAAACACACACACACCATACTCTTTGTTAATGTGACAGTTACAAACAAGTGTGTGTGTGTGTGTGTGTGTGTGTGTGTGTGTGTGTGTGTGTGTGTGTGTGTGTGTGTGTAAAACCAGGCACCTGTTGGAGCTGTCTTGTGTGTAATCTCCTGAGGGCAGCGCTCCCTCTTGTGGCTGTTCTCCAGTAGTTCACTGTGACCTCAGATAGCCTGGAGTTCGTCCAGAGGAGCCTTTGCTTCAGGGCCTCATGCAGGCGTCCTACCCGCTCCAGCTCACTCCTCCACTGGGTGAAGCACCGGGTCACCACCCTGGATGCTCTGCCGGTCTGGATACTGGCACACTGCCGCCTCTGCACCCTGACAGCCACAGTGTGTGTGTGCCAGTACTGGAGAACACTGCGGGAGAGAACGCTAAAGCATGAGCACCCCATTGATTTCTAATGGAGGATTCTTTTCTACAGAGCCCCAGCACTGTGAGAGTAAATCCTACCCGAGGCTCAGTTTCTGCTGATGGAAGTCCACACTCTTCCGAGAGGCCCCGGACACTTTGACCCAGCACACAAACCTCTGGGCCAGCTCCCTGCTCTGCCTCTGCCGGAGGAGGGCCAGGGCTCGCTCCTGGTCCCTGGTACTCTGCCTCGCACGCCTCGCCCAGTCCGCGCCCAGCTGGCGCGCTCGCTGGCGCCTCCGTCTGCACTGGTCCAGCGCCCGTGTCCACAAACGGAACCATCGTGACGTCTGCTGGAGCGCGCGGCGAGCGGAGGCCCGGCGCTCTAGAACCATCCCTCTCCAGCGACGGGCCGCTGCCGTGGCAACGTCTCGTTTGCGAAGGAACCGCTCCTTCCAGGAAGTGAAAGCGTAACTCAAGGACCTCTGACTGCGCCGCGTTTGCACGGCCGCTACGTTGTTTTGTTCCCTGGCGCTGCGTTGGGGTTGGAGGTGCCATTGTTGCATCAGCCTTGAGGAGGAGGTGGAGGGAGAAGGCGATGGTTGAAGAAGACAGGTCAAACCTAATCAGCGTCATATAGACACTACGGAAGCTCTAAAACGCTGCCGTCTCGAAAATTGCGTTGCGTTTTAAAACAGTTTGATATAATAAAATAACATTTGGCTTGGCGTTTCCTGTTTTCAAAGTAGTTTATAGTAAATTAGCAGTAAATTAAAAACCTTTTCGCTACGAATTAAAACGGACACTTCTAAACAAACCTTCTAAATAAACATTTATGAATTGATTTTTATGAATAAACGTTTACTAAATAACCAAAACCTGAAGTTTTGACTGTTCAATCACTTTCATAATCGTGAGAACGGGTTTGACCTGCTGCCTATAGTTTAAGTAGAAGCAACACACTGACGATGCTCAGAGCCCTCTATGGCACCATATCTGAACTCTCCAAACCAAACAGTCTACTCTACTAACCTGTGCATGAATGTCCGTCGGTGAAAACCTTGTGATGCCGCCATCTTGTCTGTCTCTCTAACCCAGGCAGTCAAAGTCTTTGTCTTCACGGCGACCTCTTTAGTCTCCAGATGTCGACACAGGACAAGTCTCAGGCAACTCTTCTCTGGGAACAGAGCACACACCAAAAAGACATGTAGAGACACACAGATCCATACATCCTGTCATAAACACACTTCCTGTAATTCTACAATGTAAAGGCATCCTCGCAAACACAAAGACATAATACAAAACATCCTGTACTGTACCTGAACCGCATCAGTGTTTTAACAAACCAGAAACACCCAAAATATCCTTCTTATTACACAGTCTATTTTTGAAGAGCTATTTCATTTTGTATCTTGTTTGTATTCCTTACTTTTTGTTACTGTAAACTAATCTAAAGTGACCTTGAATGTCCTGAAAGGCGGCCACAAATAAAACGTGTTATTATTATTATTAGTAGTAGCGGCCTCATGAAACGAATAAAGTAAACTTCCTACTGTGTGCGTAGTGTCTCCAGCTCTGTAGGGCCTGTCTGGACAGGACAGTGAGCCTGTCCTCTCGTCTCCTCCTGGCCTCCAGCAGACACGCTGTGGACCGTCTCCAGTGGGACAGGGTGCTGGCTAGCCCTCTGCGACGGAGCCAGGCCTGGGCTGTGCCCCGCATCTCCCACTGGGAATCCACATGGCACTGCCACACTGCAAGCACTCTGGCACCCATAGCACAGGAGAGCACCGTTATTACTACTGTGTGTGTGTGTGTGTGTGTGTGTGTGTGTGTGTGTGTGTGCAGACTACCTGGTCAGTGGTGTGTGTGTGTGTGTGTGTGTGTGTGTGTAGACTACCTGGTCAGTGGTGTGTGTGTGTGTGTGTGTGTGTGTGTGTGTGTGTGTGTGCAGACTACCTGGTCAGTGGTGTGTGTGTGTGTGTGTGTGTGTGTGTGTGTGTGTGTGTGTGTGTGTGTGTGTGTGCGTAGACTACCTGGTCAGTGTGGTGTGCTGGTAGAAAGCTGCGACGGCTTGGTGCTGTCTGAACCGGGCTCTCCAGCAGGTGAAGGTAAGGCGGGTCTTCGCTCGCTCTCCTTTCCTCCGTAACCATGACATCTTCCTCACCTGTTGAGCCCTGGCCTCCGGGGCAGGTCGAACAGGGGTCAAAGTGCGCTGGTAGAGAAAGAAACAATTATTTTGTCACTAATTGAAGAGTTTAAACAAAATACTTACTTTTGCGATGGAAATTAAACACGTTTTAATCCAAGTCATTCATAAAATATGAATTCTTCATTGAGTCCACACACCTTCATCTGCCATGCCGAGAAGTTGCGACAGAGGACTGTTTTGTTGTGGAATTCCTCTGCTTTTACCCGCATGATGACCTTTGACCTTTGCAAAGCTGTGACCCATTTCCAGTGGGTCACACAGGAAGCAGTACATGTCATTTCCTGTTCAATAGGGATTTAATAATGGTGAATCTTGTGAAACCAGCATAATGAACTAAAATGTAAAAACTAAGTCTTAACTAAACAGCTGCCAATAAGGGGGGGGGGGGGGGGGGGGGGGCATGCAGGTATTTAGGTTCTCTTTGTCATTGAATCTCATGTCCCTATGGCCAGAGGAGCATCTGAACAAGTAAAGTGCAGTCCAGTGCAGGTGAGGCGGGTTCAGGACAGGACAGGACAAGTGAGGCTGGGATAGTCCGGGACAGGTGAGACAGGTTCAGGACAGGACAGTACAGGTGAGGCTGGTATAGTTCCCGGAAAGGTGAGACAGATTAAGGACTGGACAGGTGAGACAGGTATAGTTCGGGACAGGTGAGAATGGGTCAGGACAGGACAGGTGAGACGGGTCTAGTCGGGGGTAGGTTACACACCCTGTGTCTGCTAGCCAGTCTGTAGCGCTGTGTCTGTCTCCTCCACTCAGTGAAGGCACTGCTCAGTGCGGCCCGTCTGCAGCTGTTGGCCAGGTGAGCGGTGACACGGCGACGCTCCCAGTTGATCCGCACATAATCCCTCCACTGGCGGAACGCCATGCTGAGAGAGGGGTGCAGCATACGCACCACGGCACGCCCCAAAAACACCTGGGAAACCAACAATGTCTTTGGGAGACAGTGTCACGTACTTTTGATAATAATAGTAATAATAATAATCCAGCTAGGGCTTATGGACAGGTAATGTATCTGATTGATTGACAGGAGGCTGGTCATCCATCATGTCATTGTATACCTGCAGTGTGGAGCTGCTGCTTGTGTTGAGGTGGAGGTTCGGTGGAGAGGGGGTGTCAGAGTCACAGGTCGCCCCACCCAGAGCAGCCAGTCTCTGCTTAAACCTGAGCACCCTGGATGCCTGAGCATCCTGGGAAAGCACATGCCACTGCTGGAGGACCGAGCGTGCCAACCGCCCCGTCCCGGCAACAACACGGAGTCTGAGAGGACCAGAGAGGTCAAAGGTTGACAGATTGTTTGACAGGAACGCATGAGGAATGAAACAATAGAGAAACGTCAACAGATACCTGGGTAGACGTTTGATCTATCCCAATACGTGTGAGATCTGTAAAGTCCCGAAGCAGCTTTTTTTACCTGGCTAGGTTGAGTTTGTGTCTCTCCCTTCTCCAGGTGTGAAAGGCTCTCTGGAGCAGCAGGCTGTCCCACGCTTCCTCCGCTGTCCGTGGACAAGATGTCCGCCTGGCTGTCCAGTCCATCCCCCAATAGCCCAGTCCTAAAGTGGAGCGAGAACAAAGCTGGCAGCAAACAATACAACCCTCCCGATGTATAATGTGCAATACATAATAAATCACATTTATTCCAGATCCAGCAACAATCTCCACTAATGCACAAACTGCCACACAAAAAAAGTTCTCTCAATCAGGCTTTCTGCCAGTTAATTGGACGGTGTTCTCGTTGATGAACTGTGTTCTCCGAGGCTGGGGAGCTGGGAATGAGGGCTGATGGATTGGCAGCGACAGGCGGCCTTTTGTTTTCCGTGTAAACAGACGGCTCCCCCCCCCACCCCCCCCCCCCCCCCCCCTCTCCCCTAAGGAAACCCTCCGGCTGCCGGCCTTCATAGGCCAGCAGGGAACTGTACCAACCTGCCCCCTCCTCGAGCCCCCCCGCTCTCCTGCTCTCCAGCAGGTGTGCGAGGAGGTGTGTGTGTAGCACACGCCGCTCCGTGGCTCGCCTCCAGTGACGAAGCGCGCGCCCGGCTGTCCATCTCAGCCCGTTGCCGCGGTAACGCACACCTGCCACCCTCCGCTCCACCACACAGTGCCAGCGCCGCAGGACGCTGAGAGAGACAGAAAAATGTAATTAACGAACCACCTGAAACAAAACACACACACACACACACACACACACATAATAATATTCTCACAAAACCTACTTTTCAAGCAGAGCTGCCCTTTTTCTTTCCAGTAGTATCTTGGCCCCTCCCCAGGCTTTGGCTCTGCTGAGCCAGTACAGAAACACAGGGCGTAGTTTGACTCTCTCCATGAGGTGGCGCCCCATCTGCACTTCTCCACGGGTGGTATCCAGCATCTCCTTCTTCTGTCGCCACCTCCTAAAAGCCACTAGTGACAGCAGAAAATAGATTACAGCAGTTCTGAAGGGAGATAAATCCGTTATCACAGTAAGCTGAAATAGGTTGATAGAACTGTGGGGGATGAATCTAATAGCATCTGCATCATTATCAAACCTTGTTAGTCACAACGCTGCTGTCAGTTACAGCTGAATTGGTGCTTTGTCGATGGAGGCAAGTATTCCCTCGGTGTGTGTGTGTGTGTGTGTGCATGTGTGCGTGTGTGTGTGTGTGTGTTTGCGCTGGGACTTTGAATTCAGAATGGGAAATGGTTTGGTGCAGTTGGTTTGGGCCCACACACTCACATGTTAACACGTGCCTGGAACGCACCTGGTGAGCCTCGGCACACACACGCTCCAGTCTGCCACAGTGTGTGTGTGTCTGCCAGCGCTTCACAGCACTCCTATTGGGAATAAGGATTTATAGAAACAATGAAGGGGGGAATAAATATTACAATATATTACCCTATCAAAGTTCCTTCCCTTGACCCCCCCCCCCCCACACACACACACACACACACACACACACACACACACACACACACACACACACACACACACCAAAGTAAATAATAAATATATTTCTGAATGAATAAACAACACAATGACATAAACTCTTTATGAAAGGATCACAGACCTTACAACAACAAGAACTTTCTTCCTCTCCTCTCTTCGTCGCCCCGCCCTCTCTTGCCAATGGTGCAAGGAGCGCTGCGATAGGCTGTTGCAGTAAAAAGCTTTGCTCTGATTGGCCTGGTGTGAGCGTAGCTCCTCCCTCAGTGTGGTGTGGCCATGCCAGCTCCTCCACGCTGCAGACAGACTGTGTTCTCTGGAGGTACCGCACAGAAACTAGATCACACCATCTTCAATATATTAACAACCATCAGTTTACCCTTAACCCTAACCCTGATCACACCATCTTAAATACATTAACAGCCGTTAGTTTAACCCTTAACCCGAACCCTAAGCCAGATCACACCATTTTAAATACATTAACAACTGTCAGTTTAACCCTTAACCCTAAGCCAGATCACACCATATTTCATATATTGAGAACCATCAGTTTAACCCTATCCCTAAACCAGACCACACCATAGATACATTAAGAACCATCAGTTTAACCCTTAACCCTAACCTAGATCACACCATATTAAAAACATTAATGATGGTCAGTTTAACCCTTAACCCTAACCCTAAGCCAGACCACACAACCCTCAGTTCTCTTCAGAGTCCAGGGCTCACCAGGAGAGTATCCAAGCCATAGCTCATCATCACAATGGGTTTAATCAGGACTCTTACGTTAGCCTACACCTGAACCCAGTCAATGTGATGGTGATGTCTCACTGTACCTGTAGTGTTGGGTACATTAGACTAAACCTGAACCCAGTCAATGTGATGGTGATGTCTCACTGTACCTGTAGTGTTGGGTACATTAGACTAAACCTGAACACAGTCAATGTGATGGTGATGTCTCACGGTACCTGTAGTGTTGGGTACATTAGACTAAACCTGAACACAGTCAATGTGATGGTGATGTCTCACAGTACCTGTAGTGTTGGGTACATTAGACTAAACCTGAACACAGTCAATGTGATGGTGATGTCTCACGGTACCTGTAGTGTTGGCGGGCCTGGCCCGCGTGGCTCCAGCAGAACCTCCACGCGGCAAGGGCCCGTCTCTGTAGTGTGGTGTCCCAGTGCAGCTGGGCCCCCTGCTCCAGCCTGGTTGAGCTCTGACGCCTGGCCTGTGACCGCCTCCAATGCAGCCAGTGGCTACACAGCACACTGAGGCTATGGAAGGTAGAGAGGGACAACTCAACAGTGTCTTAAGCTTACTGAACATCCAGGGCTGGTTTCCCGTACATAGATTAAGCCAAGTCCTAGACTTAAAAACATTTTCAATGAAGAATCTCAATTGACAGTGAGATTTAGTCTAGGACTAGGCTTAATCTATGTATGGGAAACTGGCCCATAGAGAAAAAATATCATCGACATTCATGCAAGACAGGGTCTATTTCGAAGAGGAAATAGAAAAACAGAGTGGATGGCTTAAGCCAGTGTCCTCATGGTTCTCGGTATGTGTGTAGCTGCTAGTTTTACTTGTAGTGAAGGAAGGCTGCTCTGTGGAGCTGGAGGCCCTGGGTTTGCCCTCTCGAGGCCCAGCAGGAGGTCCCGAGGACCAGGCCATCACAGGGCTGCGTCAGCCTCCTCCGGAGGGAGACCACCTTCTCATTACACAGATAGGCGGAGCCTTCATCGTAGGGCTGTCTGCGCTCTGCAGTACGCCTCCTCCACTGGAAACAGGAAAAAGGAAGTTCAAGGGGCTGATCACCCCATACAAGAACACAGCAGAGAAGGGGAAACGTAGACTCTCTCTTTAACTGCAAAGGGACTGACAATACTGCACGCACGCACACGCACATGCGCACGCACGCACGCATGCACGCACGCACACACGCACACACGCACACACGCACACACGCACACACGCACACACGCACACACCTTCTAAAATGGTTTGATTTTGTGTGTGGTCTTTAGTTTTGCTGAGAGAAAGGCATGCCCTTGTTAATTCCAGTCACGTTCCAAACGGGAAACCCGTCAGCACAAACTAGAACTCAGGAGGACGTGCTACCTGATAGAAGCATTGGGCCAAGGTGAGCGCATCTCTCTGGCGGCCCAGGACCTCAGTCTGGGCCCGCAGGGACAGGAGGCCGGATCTGAAAGCGGACAGGCCTGTGCTCTGCAGGTGTCTCCTGTAAAGGAGTCTGGCCTGGGAGAGGGTCCCCCACCTCCGGACCCAGGCCCTGAAACACCGGAGCTGGAGCCGGAACAGGTAGAGCGCCTCAAACCTGCGGGAGGCCGCAAACAAATTGAACCACGAAAAAAAAGGATGCTAGTCGTTTAAACCAAATACCGTTTGCTGTTCTCATGATTTAGACTGTTGTCATTTATCGTGTCGACTAAACCGCACACAGGCCAGGCATTCGTTTGCTGTGAGTTCCTCTCACAGGGTTTAGCCTCCAGTTATTACCAGCGACCTCCAGTAGCCGGGGAAGTTTATGAGGCACTTGACCCTCGTCAGTCCTCACCTGTCTTCTGTTGTCTCCTCTTCACCGCGGCTCCAAGCCTCTGAGACGCCCGGAGGCTGGGCAAACAAAGAGAGGGCTTTAGGAGGCTTACTGAGGTGGGTGTGTGTTACTGTGTTCTCTCGCTCTTGCTCTCGCACACGCACACGCACACACGCACACACGCACACACGCACACACGCACACACGCACACACGCACACACACACACACACAGACAAAAGCCCCTGATCCCCACTTGGGAAACTTACTTACCACCACTTTGGAGGTAGGAGGGGCAGACAGACGTTGTCCTGTGCAACATGTCCGTTTGCTTCCGACAGAGAACACATCGGCGGGATTTCCCCTCAGCGTATGGGTGGCTTGTAAAGTAGTGAGATGTGTGTAGGAACAGCACCCCTCAGGCAATGTTGACGGAGATATTACACTTTTAAGACTCCTTTCCACGCCTGCAAAACCCTCTTTGTTTTCATTGGCTTTTGCATCAGGGGTGCACTCTTCAGGATATACTCGTTTGTGCACATGAAGCACTGTGTCTTTTACTGCATGTCTCTCTTCGTAGGTCAGAGACTGTGGCCTATGCGAGGTTTGTGTGACTTGGGGCGCATCGAACAATGCCTCGCCGTAATCCGCTTGTGTAGTATGGGGCAGAAGACCAAACCTGTTATCACACAGGCTGGAATTATAGTGAGATTTTTCATCCTTCACAGTAAAGTCCCTTTCCTCAGTGATGTTCCGTTTACATCTCAAGCTGTAAGAGGTAATATGGGTCTTGGGTAAAGATGACTCATTTGAGGAAAGCTCCACGTCATAAACGGTTGGAACCAAAGCGTTGTATTTTGCCTCTCCTTCTGCCCTCCACAGCGGCTCAAAATGTGTGTGTCCGTGTAACAGATCTTTTGTTGTAAAAAGTCCTTTCACAAATGGAACCTTCCCTGATTTAAGTTGGGAAAATTCTGTTCCTGCACTCTTTGAGACCGCCCCCTGGTCGACGTATGAAAAGTCTGTTTCCAGATCGAACATGGACTTATGTAAGACGGCAGAATTCAAGGAAGACTCTAAAAGGTCCTGAAAAGTGGACACACTTACTTCCTGTTCTGGAAAGATAAAGTCGGCACTGGTTAAGGCTTCAGCTGGTTCAACTTCATGTCTGTCGAGTAAAGCAGATAAATGGGGGTACGGATTAGGCTTTTCAGGCAACGTGGATGTGAATAAAGGAGGAGAATAAGGGTCTGTGTGGACCTTCTTTGCTGGGTTAGTGTTTACATTGAGTTGTGCCTCTCTGGTAACGTGCTGTAGATCATTCGGCCCGTCCACTGGCTCATCCAGGGTTTTAGAGCGGGAGGAAGTGCCCTGGTCTATGATTCTGGTGGACAAGGAGGAGAGACCCTGGTCCATGGTTCTAATAGAGGAGTAGAGATCCTGGTCCGTGGTTTTGGTAGAGGAGGGGTAGAGATCCTTGTCCATGGTTCTAGTAGAGGAGTAGAGACCCTGGTCTATGGTTCTGGTATCGGAGTAGAGGTCCATGTCCATGATTCTGGCAGAGGAGGAGAGACCCTGGTCCGTGGTTCTGGTAGAGGAGGGGTAGAGATCCTTGGCCATGATTCTGGGGGAAGAGGATTCTAGAACAGACTCTGGTCATTCGTTCTGGTGATGAGGGGTACAGACTCTGGTCTATCGTTCTGGTGGAAGAGGGGTACAGACTCTGGTCATTTGTTCTGGTGATGAGGGGTACAGACTCTGGTCTATTGTTCTGGTGATGAGGGGTACTGACTCTGGATTGTCGTTCTGGTGATGAGGGGTACAGACTCTGGATTGTAGTTCTGGTGATGAGGGGTACAGACTCTGGTCATTCGTTCTGGTGATGAGGGGTACAGACTCTGGATTATCGTTCTGGTGATGAGGGGTACAGACTCTGGATTATTGTTCTGGTGATGAGGGGTACAGACTCTGGTCATTCGTTCTGGTGATTAGGGGTACAGACTCTGGTCTATCGTTCTGGTGGAGGAGGAGGAGAGACGCTGGTCCAGGGGTCTATAGGAGGGGGAGAAACCCTGGTCCATGATTCTGCTTTGTGACTGGCTGCCCTGGTCCATGGCTCTGGTGAAGAAAGGGCTGACAGGAACTCCTGTAGCTCATCCACATGGTCCCTGCAGGCTGTGGACCACAGGCCTTCTGCGTCCTCTTCCACATCTCCTCTTCGACTGCCAATCAATCTGACAAATCAATGCATGAGGCACATGACAACAGACAACTGTGTTAACAACGAATGAGGAAAAACAAATAGGAATAGAAACTACACAAAAAGGGAGGGGGATCGCTCAGTTTAATCGCATACGAAAATGTGGAATCGTTAACTGCATTTCAAATTGCACGTACCATAATCTGAGGTCAACGGAGCACAGCTATTCCGTTTGACATTCTTCGATGTGCCTCCGTCTGCAGCCAGCTTGGTCAGATGGCTGCAGACATGCATGAGGCTCCTGGGGCTTAGCGGATCAAAGGGAAGATTACTGGCTGGCCTGCAAGAGGCAGCGCGTCAGAGCCACAGTTTTCCGCACGTAGCGCAAACGGTGTTTCCAACAAACTCTAGTGTCTAGGAGGAAAACAAGGACAGGTAGGCTAAGGAAGTTACCATTTATTTGTCATTTGCAATTGTTTATACACCTTAAAAACAGGTTTTTAAATTAAACTTCAGTTCGCTCATATTTTACAACATGTAGGACTGATACAATCCATAACAATGAAATATCCAAAGCAATTACATATCCGTTTCAAATGAATATATATATACATATACATATATATATATTTATGAAAACAATATTCCAGTGAAATAACCAATATCTGACATTTGCCAGTGTACAGTACTGTTAAAACGAGAATATGTAATTTATATTAACCAAATTAATCATATAAAGGCCCTACACATTGCACTTTGAAAATAGTTGGTAACATTTTATTATCAAGTGAATAATGAGTCCCTTCCATGTTTATAACAAATAACTAAGAAATGAATGGTCAGGCTTTTAGTTTTAGTTAGTTGTAGTTTCTTAGATAGACCAGGCGATGAGGCTGAAACTTCTCCCGGCACAATGGGCACTCAGTCTGCAAAGGAATCACACCAAATCCTTGGTTTTAAACATCGACCCCAGGACATTAAAACGTATCTAAATAGGAGACTGGTTACTTCAAGGTTTATTTTATCGTATGTATGGGGTAAGAAATAGTGGGCGTCCATACGTCAGACTTCACTACCTGAAGCAGTGCAGGTCTGATAGTGTAAGCAGTCGTGTGATGCTCTCACCTTAGTGTTGCACCACTCCGTAATACACTCCCAGCAGAACAGATGACCACAGGGGGTGGAGGTGGAGTGTCGTCTGACCTCCAGACAGAGGATGCAACGAGAGGCCCGGGGAGAGGCGGGTTCTACAGTTCTACACACACCCACACACACACACACACACACACACACACACACACACTGTTAATTTATTGACATCCTACTATAAAAGTTGTGTGTATTGTATGTTGCACCATGGTACTTGTGTGTGTGTGTGTGGGGGGGGGGGGGGTAAGTCTCTATGTGATCTCGCCTAGGGCAACAAATGAGCCAGAAACACCACTTCGCACACACACGCGCACACGCACGCACGCACACGCACGCACGCACGCACACGCACACACACCTAAAGTAATAACTTCTACTAGGACAGTTGGTGCATTGAAGTGTTAAGACCTCAACTATCTATAACTCAATTTGATCTATTTGCATAGAACTTCTTTAATTGACTATTACCTAGGAGACAGGTTCCCATAGCTCCTTAGTAAACCTAGGACACAGAATCCTACAGTTCTTAGTAACCATGACCTAGGAGACAGGTTCCTATAGAACTTAGTAACCATAACCTAGGAGACAGGTGCCCATAGCTCCTTAGTAACCATTACCTAGGAGACAGGTTCCCATAGCTCCTTAGTAACCATTACCTAGGAGACAGGTTCCTATAGCTCCATAGTTACCATTACCTGGGAGACAGGTTCCTGTGGCGACTCCACTCCTGCCTGGCTCTTTGTCTCTGTCTGTAGTTGTTGAGCTGCAGGGCCAGTGTGACGACCAGCTGCACCAGGGAGATGGCCCCCAGCAGCCTGTAACTGTTCCTGACGGCGTCCTCATCACCGCTGACCCCACGCACACGTAGCTAGGAGGGGGGGAAGGAGAGTGAGACAGTCACGTCAGTCACATACTCTCACGATTTACTACCTATAACGTCGACACATATAAACCTACATCAACTAACTACACACGCCATGGTTTACACGTCACAGGAATGTGGAACTCACATTTTCCACAAAGCCTTTAAGAAAAATGTTCTTAACATCTCACTATAGTCAGTTATAAACTCTGGATAGAACTATGATTTAAGTCCGCAATGGTAGCGTAGGCCTTTTAATATTTCCAAACATTAACACAGACCCTTATTTTTGTTGTTTTGCCAGACTATTTGGAAATATTAACCCGGCACTTACTATGTTGGTTTGAGAGCATTTTATTTTCATTACTTTGACCGGACAAATGTAAAAACACTGGGATAACACCTAATCCCAAGTTATCCTATGCACACTTACATAGCCAACACCAGCTGCCCTCTTGGCCAGATGGTAGAAAGAACCGCCGATGTAGAACAGTGCAACATGGAATCTGTGTAGGATGGTGAGGCCTTGTTGAAGGGCAAACACAGCCGGCAAGCATGCTTTCCTCTGGGGCTCCGAAAGCATCTCTACCACCTTCCTCAGCCAGGCTCTGGGGCTAAACGGGCTGGGCACGGTCCTCCTGCGCCCTCCTTCCCCCTGGTAGTCCTCTCCAGCCTCCAGCTCGTTCTCCAGGCAGACAAGGACCTTGTCGAGTAGGTAAGGCACAAAGGTGTGGAAAAGAACGAGGAAGGCTCGTCTGGTTCGGGATGGAATCCGACGTTTGGTGGGGTCAACTTGAATGATGCTGACATACTCCTCACCCAGCGTTTGGTAGCCTGCGTGACAGTGAAGCAGGGGCTGAGTTAAGCATGGCAACTCCACTAGCAAAGGAACTGATGTGGGGCAAGGTGAAAGTGTTTACCTGAAAATGTAGTCAATCCGTAATAAGCCAAGTCTGACAAAAGTTCTATCTCCTTCCTCCAGTCAAGCCATTTCTTGGAACCTGTCCAGATAAGCAAAAAGTAAACTCAGAATAGACAGTATTGGTACATGCGCGTACTCCAATAATTCTATGTCTCCGCCTCTTTTTGGGGGCAAACTAAGTCGAAATGCCATAGCAGTCAATACATTATCGATACTTTTAAAAATAAGATATTTAACGATTCTTGCATCGTCATCGATTGTCAATCATAAAATATGGAAACGCATATCTAAATATTGCTTTCAACGGTGCCGCTCCTCGAAGGTTTGTGTTACATAGATTAATTACGTTAAATTAAGTTGGCAACAGTCAATCTTAACCATTTACTCTGCTTTTCCTTCGCTTCAATCCAGAGCTGGACTAGCATAAAGTTAGCTAGCAGTTAGCTACTGGCATATGATTAGGTACCGCTAGCAATGCACACTGATACGTTTAAACATTTACCTGCAAGAGTCTGAAAAGCCTCATTTGCGTTATTCCTCAGACAGGTTTGATAGTATTCGTCCTTTTGACTGGAGCGAATAAGCTGAGGCTGATTTGCAGACACCAAAGGCATTGTAAGCTATCTCACTGCTTTCATCACACATATTCTGCACGGACAATTGGTCAAAACAATTACATCCCTAACGGCATAAACATCTAGCCGTTGGTTAGCCAGGAGAACGTGATCGATTATCCCCAACTCTTAATGTTAGATGAACTGTTAGCATGTGCAAGTTCACTACCCACTTTACTAAAGAAAAACAAGATATCTTGAAACAAGGTAATAAACGCTACAGCGCCACTTCGTGGTGGGATGAATCCCACACATTGTCCACCGCTAACGTGATCTAAACTTTGAGGAAAGTCTTTGCTTGCCACTGTAACAGCATAAATTGCGTTGTTTTACGTCATTATAGACTCATATGTCTGGAATCACAAAGTATTGAATCAGCATTAATTATTAAAATCTCAATATCAAAAAATTATTATATGATCTTTTGTCAACCAGGCTTTTGGTTTCATTCGATGTTTGGGAAATTTGGTGTTTCATTATATGCTGTAAGCTTTTAGGACATTTTGCTCGCCTCTGTATAGAAATTGAATAAAGCCATTCATTCATACCCGGCCTAGAAAGTTAGACTGCCGGTAAAGTTGCAAAACCAGTTTCTTTGTTTGGTGAGTCAGTCAGTGTGTGTTGCGTAAGGACTAGGATGTACACCACCGCCTCTGATCGAACTCAACCCCGTTTAATGTAATTTATAGCAAGACGCCCTCGAAAATGTGACAATGCCAAGCTATCTTAGGAAGTAGCCTGTGTAAAACTGTGTTTACTGAAGAAGGTGGAGTATACTTTTTACATTGGTTGACACTTGGGACTGTTTGCAGATATGCACATAAACCAGCGCGTGTGTGTGTGTGTGTGTGTGTGGGGGGGGGGGGGGGGGGGGTATCATAGTTGTGTGTCTCATCATGTTTCTTTAAGACACAGCCTCCTTGGACCTTACATACACAATGGAAATGATTGGAAGCATAGGAGCAGGATGACTCCTGCCAAGAAGATGAGGCAGGCTGTTTTTGTGGAACACCAGTACCCATAACTCCTTTGGGTGGCATCTGCTAGTGATACACTCACACTTTATGTCTCTGCTTGAAACAGCTGTAACTGTTAAACTCGTCATCTAACATTGTTGTAAAATACGGTGATGAATTACAGACAGACCACTGTTGGTCTTACACATTGGGACGTGATCTAGATAAACTTTGTTTTTTATAAATTAGTACACCTTTATACAAGCTTGATTACAGTTTTGTACCGTATCAATCTGGTCCCCTATCAGCTTCAACCATCATAAAGAAACGCTTATTGTCCTTCTAAGGTAGTTTAAAAGGGACTTTACCCTTTTAAGAGGGCCACATGTTCCATATGTATGCGTGTCCATGCTGTGTGTTGTAATGTTTTCAGCCAAAGATGCTAAGCTCTGTGGGAAGCTACTGATAGGCAGCCCTTTTGGACAACTCATTTTATTGTAAGAATTATTAATGCTACTGTATATACAGTAATACGTGAGTATTCAATTCAAGACGATATTGTTGGCCTTCCCAGAAAGTGCATAAATAAATCTAATTGTCTATTTTCACAGAAGCTTTAATGTGGTAAAACATTTAAATTATGAAACTGAAAGATAGCATTTTAACGTTATAATTGGCATGTCACACACACATGTCCAAATCTAGAAATGAAAAAGTCAGTTTTGTTTCTCTATATATTTTGAACGGGTCTATTGCGTTGACCTTTTCCCCGCAGCGATTCATTGCCTTTTCCTTTCAACAAACCATGCGGTTTGGAGTTTATGTGACCTTTTAAAAAGACTTGATCGTGACTCAATCAGACGTTACCCGGGACGTGGGTGGTGGGTTGCACATAAAAAGGTAAACATATTCTGATTTGAAAATAATCCATAAGGAATCTCCAAGCTAAAAATGAGAAAGAAGCATCCATATTCATGCACAATAAATTAGCCATGATTGAGGCATTCCCCTCATGGCTGATTGATATGAATAAAGAACAAGACAATGGTGTTTGTTGGAGGCTTCACGCACTTTGACCTACCCATCCACCCACACACGTCCTGTTAAACGCCCATTTCATGAAAGGCCTATTTGGCCATTACATACTTAAGTTTTAACCCTAAACGGGGCAGTATTCTGTGCAGGTTCTCTAGTGACAAAACAATAATAATTGTTATTATTATGACACTATTTCAGCCCTTAAACATACATTACAGTGCATTAGATATGTATTTTGGATTGGGGTCAAATTGTGATAATCACAAAGGATGTATCCATAATGAATGAACTGAAGACTAAGCTAATCTTGAATGTCCTACTTGAGGCGGCTGCCTGGCTAGCACGTAGCCGATAGCAAAACTAGAAGTTACAGATACATTTCATCTCATCATGTCTCAGATACACCTTTTCCAACACACACACACACACACACACACACACACACACACACACACACACACACACACACACACACACACACACACACACACACACACGCACACACACACACACACTGCCCGGTGAGCTCACGGTGAGTAGGTTAGTTTGGCAGAAGGCTCACCGCACCCTGCGGCTCATGCACACAGTTACCTGCTGTCCCTCTCCCTCCCCAGACCAAACCCTGGGCTTTGCCCCCACACGTCCTGGCTTTGTTTACGTAGCAGGCAGCAACACCCACCCAGTGGACTAAACGCTTTCAAATGACATGTGCAACTTCCTTGAACTGCAGTGGAACGAACACATGTGTGAGTGCGCGTGAGGAGAACGCTAACATCATGCGGACTTTAAAGTAGTAAAGTGTGGAGAAGATTTGAAAGGGTCAAAAGTCAAGGGGTGCGGGCTGTCACGTACTTCAGAGGACACACTAGCAAAGGTAATTCCCTTTAGTCCAAGAGAGTTTTTATCTTATTTCTCTCTCTCACTCTTTCTCTCTTACTCTCGCTCTCTTTCGCTGTCTGTCTGTCTGTCTGTCTGTCTGTCTGTCTGTCTGTCTGTCTGTCTGTCTGTCTGTCTGTCTGTCCGTCCGTCCGTCCGTCCGTCCGTCCGTCCGTCCGTCCCTCTATGTACATGGTTGTCTTTCTTTCATTCTCTCTGATAAACTTTTTGCTGTCCCTGATTTGAAGCTATGATTTAGGAAAACCTGTTAAAAACATGTTTGTTAACTATTAAAAGTTTTCAATTGTGGACATTACGTACAAAAAAAAAGTGATTTTAACGTTTGGTTAACCTAGGTCATATCAAACAACATGGGATAAGAGGAATTCTTGATAGAGAAAGCCGGTTCCAAATCCTTTTGTGTAGCTGTGCTGCCTTTCGCCAGAGCCGGTGTTGGTTTTCAACCCTTTGAGCTTTTTTTGAGGGGGGATTTCAGAGCAGTGAAACATGACACCTTACCTGGGACCAGGACCAGTTTAATACTGAGAAACATGAGCCCTCAGGAGGGGGATAAACAGTTTATTCAGGATTATCCCTTAATCACAAAGTCTACCTTAGACTATTCCCTAACAGATCCAACAGTGGAGTCAATGTAGACCTGTATGCGTCTTTTCTATTCAACGCATTTCTATGCATTGTTCTATTAATTACATTTCTATCTGAGCCTTCTGTGATGTTTAGCTGCCCTTTTTCCCTTGTTGTATACAACGTTCTCTCTGCAATAACCAGTGTCACATAAAACTAACTGCTAGCATGTGTCCAGTGGCGCTAAACATTACCTTCCAGGCTTACGTGCACCAGATTGCTAAAGGTGGATCCTACTCCCTGGCCATACATCAGAAGTATAGTTAGTCTGCTGTGGTGCTGTCTGGGGGTATTGTTCTTTGTGGCGGAATGCAGTGTGATGACAGAGAGAATGGAGAACGTTCCCATGAGTTTGAAATTAGTTTCATTACGTACACGTGCTTTCCAATACAGCCTTTATAGGCAGCCTGGTTGTTGACAATAAAAAAACTTTGTTAATGTTTTGGTCTAAAAAGTGATTCATGTTTGTCTGAACTACCATTATTGGCCGGGTAAGATGGAAGAAAGGAACAATATGTCAGTGGAGGGAGATGGGAGGGTGTCAGGTCAGAAGTCTACAGAAAGCAAGACCATTGAGGAGGCTAACTTTCTGACATGCGTCCTTCTTGTGAATAAAATCCATTTCATTTTACAGGCTACAGGCCTGTTTAACGAAGAGATCTTTTTTAGTTCAGGTTTGTTATTTTGTGTTAAACAAAGGACAACAACATCTTTGTTTCATAGTCTTGAACCAGAACATGTGGTAAGAAATGGAAAACAATTTCCATGACCTTCCTGTAAATTTGTGTTTCATTTAACCTGCTTGGCATAAAAAATAGTGTTAGCTCAGGTTTTTGAATACAATGGAACCAGCTACAGTTTATATGATTTCAACATACTGTGTAATTACGGAAGATAATAGCCCTGTTTCAAATCCTTTTGTATTAGAAGCTAGCCAAAGACAAACCCTGTACATCTGTCTGATCTGGTTACGTTGAGGGTGAAGTCATCGACCCCAGAGTAATAAAAAATAAAGAACGTCAAACTACTTTAAAAAACTTGTATCATTATCTTGAAGTCTCGTAAGTGATTGAAGAAACATATGTTGCAGGGCATGATTTAGTATGAAAGGATTATTGAGGTTTGATGCCAAAGTGTCGACGAGGATGATTCAAAGCTTGTGCCACATTTCCCAGCATGAGTGAGAATGTGTTTACCTGGCGGCTAGGAGGACACTTGCTGGTTTGTCAGAAAGGACACTTCCTAGTTTGTCAGAGAGGACACTTTCTGGTTTGTCAGAAAGGACACTTCCTAGTTTGTCAGAGAGGACACTTCCTGGTTTGTCAGAAAGGACACTTCCTGGTTTGTCAGAGAGGACACTTTCTGGTTTGTCAGAAAGGACACTTCCTGGTTTGTCAGAGAGGACACTTCCTGGTTTGTCAGACAGGACACTTCCTGGTTTGTCAGACAGGACACTTCCTGGTTTGTCAGAAAGGACACTTCCTGGTTTGTCAGAAAGGACACTTCCTGGTTTGTCAGAGAGGACACTTCCTGGTTTGTCAGAGAGGACACTTCCTGGTTTGTCAGACAGGACACTTCCTGGTTTGTCAGACAGGACACTTCCTTGTCTGTCCCTTACAGACACTTCCTGGTCTGACAGAGAGGCTTTTCGCCCCAGGTAGAGATGTGTCATAATCTTGATGCTCTGTGGGGCTAGGTGAATTTCCCAAACACACACACCCTTAACTGCCTTCATACCACACACACACACACACACACACACACACACACACACACACACACCAGCTAGAGTCTAGAGTCCATGCTATGTCCATAGGTGTGTGTGTGTGTGTGTGTGTGCGCGTGCGTGCGTGCGTGCGTGCGTGCGTGCGTGCGTGCGTGCGTGCGTGCGTGCGTGCGTGCGTGCGTGCGTGCGTGCGTGTGACCGAATCATGCCTGGGCCTGCACCCAGACAGCCTCTGGCTTAGTCTGACTGCCCTCCATTTTAAACAGTTCTGAACATGCCCTGTCTCCCCCTAACCCTAGCACCTCACACCACTCCCTCACATTGTTCCCTCAAACCACCCACCCACACACACACACACATACACACACACACACACACACACACACACACACACACACACACACACAGGCCCTACCTGTTCAAACAGTTCACAGGAAACTCTAAAGGACACCTTTGTGAAATTACGTAGCTTTTCCTCCTCCAAGCTTCTCATGCTTGAGTCACTTTGAGGAATTTGTTGGCCTCCAGGCGGCTGCTCAAAGGTAAGTAAACAATTAGTGAGAAAGCGTTGTGATAAAGTGTAACAGTAGTATATAGCGACGGTCTGTGTACCATGTAGCCTGTGGATCCTAGTGCGAGCTGAGCCAACTCTGTTTGTTCCTAGAAGTAGACATTTATTACATGCTGTAAAGCTGTCTGTGGTTAATGTTATCTTTCAATATCTTGCCTGACAAAAAACAAACAACAACAAAAAAATCTAACACTGATTGCACTTGTAGCAGAAGTACTTTTCTCTTCCAAACCCCTGGCTCTGCATGTTAGCCCCTTGTAATATTTGAGGCCTCCAGCAAGGCTTACACACAATAAAGCAAACAGCATACCAACAGGGAAATAAGGCTCAGCAAGCCATCACAGATTAAATTAAAACACAAACCAGGTTAAAGAGATGTTAGGAGTTAGTTGCCAAACTGAAGTAGCTGAGACTATAATTGAATCAAGAGACCCAGGTATTGGAACAGAATGTATGTGTGTGACGTGTGGGGGCTACAAACAACTCACCAGACATTCAAGCCATATTCAAGCTTACATTACATTACATTACATTATGTTACAGTAGCCAAACACCCCACACAATCAAGCTATAGTCAAGCTTACGATGCCTAAAGGAAATTAAGTCAAAACAGGACGGGATGTTTTGATTAGTGAATGAGGTGGCACACTGCAGACTGGAGAGGTGGTTTCACTGTTTGGTAAACCAGACAGTGATTCGACTGCAGTGCCGACACAGGAAATCCCCAGTTATCCAGTGACTCTGGATGTCTTGTGTCTAAACAGTCTCTTCTGAAGAGGACAGGGGGTCAAATCTTTCACCTTTTTGAGGCTGACAGATTATTCCCTACCCAATTATTATATTGTGCATTCACTTTCCTCAATTTATTTATCTCTCTGTCCTCACTGCTGTATTTCTTACGTTGTTTTATTTTTCTCTGTCTTTCTCTTATGTTTCCATCAGTGTTGAAACTCTATCAGAGATTTATTATGGTCACCTACAGTGCCACATGCCTTTCAATTAGACGTAAGTGAATTTGTTTCTCTGCCGAAGGGGCTGTCTAGCCAAAAGGCTTTTAACGATACCATCCGAACAACACAGGGAAGGAGAGAGGGAAGCAGAACATTAATTTGCCACCAAACTGATATGGTTTGCAGCATGACATGTGATGTGAGTCTTCAGGGGTTGTGAAGCGTATTTCAAAGAGCTGTCAGCGGTGATGAAGATACTGCGAACGCTTTTTACTAAACGAAAAAAAAGGAGAAGGAAAATGTTATTTATCAAATGTTGCCGTTCTATTGTTATTGCAACTTGATGGATTGGCCTTAAAGATATACTGCATGTAGCATCAGTGAATATGCACTCCTGTTCTTTAAACGACTCTTTCATCATTTGATATGTGTGGGTGCTCGTGAGTATGTGTAGTGACTAACATTTCCCTGTCTGATCCACAGGTGACACTTCAGGGAGCTTCTATCTCCTAGTCTTGCTCAGCTTTTGGTTTGAGACACGTCCCACTCTCTCCCAGCCCTGCTCAGCTTTTGGTTTGAGACACGTTCCACTCTCTCCTAGCCCTCCTCAGCTTTTGGTTTGAGACACGTCCCACTCTTTCCCAGGTCAGCTTTTGGTTTGAGACTGATCAAACTCTTATAACAACCTACTGTAGAAAATAAGTGATTGCAATAGATGGATGCCAACATTTTTCCATCGCCATCCACCTCAAAATGAAACCTGGATTAATAAACTGAAAGCAACTACTTTTCTTCACGACCTTTGAACTTTCACCTTTGGGTCTTCACCTCAGCAGCTCTCTACAAGCTTTGTTACTGTGGCAACAGTAACATCTGGAATAGTCTGGATTGGATTAGGGTCTATCACTACTCATTCATCAAAAGATTTGAATAACTGGTGGATAAAATACATAGGCGTTCCTTCCGGATCAGGGACTTATCCAACTCTGATGGGATTCCTCTGGAAATGTTCTGTGTATTTTTTTTTTTGCAACAAATAGCCAAGCCTCGTAACCAACCTAACCCTGCTATACGGTAGTGATGACAGCCAGTATCAGGGCCACCATGATCACTGACTCCCCAAACCCGTCCCTGAGTTCCAGCACCAGCCCGTCCTTGAGGTCCAGCATCACCATGGCCACCGACGACCAGTCCTTTGTGAGCACAGCAAGCCTTCCCTGCTGCCACTTCCTGTCGGACAATGTCATCACTGTCGGTAAGTGCACAACTTTACGGTTTATTTTATTGTTGTATAATGGCCGGGTGTCGTCGCTGTAACTGCGAGTGAGTGTGTGTGTTGCTTTGAGTGTGCGCCTGTGTGTGTAGAGAGGATTAGTGATTCGATCGGATAATGAGTATTAAAGGAATATCATTTAACAACCGTATCAGTCTTCTGGGACGGAAAGAGGATTTCATATTGTTTGTGTGTGTGAATGTCTGTGGAGACGGAACGAAGCACATGTTTCAACGGAGAAAGGAAGAGTTCTCTGTAAGTGTGTGTGAGTAGAGCAGCAATGGCTCTGTGCTTTAATCTCTGGTCACGTAACACAGCGGTAGTGGTGATTAGCCCCTCTCCAGCCTCAGTAGTAAGAAACACCTCGAGCGTTCAGGGTCTTACTGAACTCACCTGGTTTACCCTCAGAGAGGCCCAGAGGGAAAAATGATATGTCTCATTGTTGTCTCAGGAGAATAGAAATGAGTTCTTACCCTTGTCTGATTTTGTAATTGTTTTTCTGACTTCTTGCTCCTAAAGCCCTCTTAGGAGCAAAAGAAGGTAAGTAAAAGAGAACTTGATTTGGAGACTTGGATGAGCTTTGAGATGAATATTCAAGAACAATACTTTTCATACAAAGTTGGAGATGCAAATAAGACTCATTAAAAACAATTCTTGAGAGCTCCCAAACTGCTCAGCTTATGAAAAATGGGAGATTATGTGTCACTATTTCTCCTGAGGAGATTTTGAGAAATAAGAGGCAAATCTCAAAGTCTCATCTAAGTATCGTCCTTGTCTCATTTGTGCCTGTAGGAGAAATAAATCTGATACTAATGAGATCTCATGTTTGGAAATTGCTTTCCTATGTGGTGGGACAGAGACAGAAACAGAGACAGACACAGACACAGGTAGATCATTCGTTTCCCTATCCACGCTTGTATGCAGAGAATGAAAGACCAAATATGATCTTACACTTTACTGATATAATGTGTGGTCGTTTTGAATCATTATCTTTGACATGGTTTTGTATTTTACTGGTCTCAGTCTGCAGTTCTTGGCCAACACCTTTTGGAATATTATATTCTAAGAAAGACACTCCTTCCCACAAGCATCTCTTTCATTCTTTCATCTCTTTTCCCATCCAGTTCTCTCTTTAGCAGAACCTGTTATTTATTTGATTGGGGTACCGTCCCAAAATATTTCATACCTCAAGGCCAATGATGGATTTATAGCAGCAGTGCTTTCTGAATTCCACTCTTGCAGGCCAGTGCAGCCCATTGGGTTTGAGTTGTCTGCTTTTTGAAAGCAGAGCAGTACAATAAAATAATATCCTAACAAGATTCCATTAGGGATTAGAAAAAAGAAACTAAACAAAATTAAAAAGAAGAAAGGATTTGCCCCTTATGGGCAGAGGATAAATTACTATGCAGACATCTCATAAAACATAAATAGTCTAAGAGCCCTAATCTTTGTCCTCAGTTTGCCTAGTTTTGTGCAGTCAAAATGTGTAATTAGGGAAATGACCCCTTTCTCTTTTTTCTCCACGATTTTTATTTTTATTTTCAACAAGGTGTACATGAACAAGCAATCTCTGTCACTGACATGCCAGATACTGTATGTATGGCAGGGCATCACCCCTTTCTTTAGAGAACATAACTACCCAGAGACTATCTGTCGCTCTGTTTATAAATGTGACCATCTGACTACCTGACTGTCTTTTTTAAAATAGATCTTAGCAGATTTTTGCTGGGAAATGCCATGCACCGTTTAGAGTGAGCATGGCTTAGCTAAACAGACCCTAATTCTAAGTGACCATAACTGATAGTTCACAGGATAAAAACAATGGCTTTGCACTTCAAGAGGTATAATACATCTTCCTTTGGGTCCCGTAGAGGTCACAGGTTTTTAATCAATTCTCCACATTCATTTTCACTTTGACGTTTGAGTATATTAATGCCAGTGACATCTTATTAGACAACACGGTGGATTTTTTTTTCGTCAGGTGCCCTTGGGGTTGACTCTTACACTCCCCCTCCTTCTTAGGAAACACATTCACACACTGCCGCCGCACTGTCTCACCACAATAAGGAAAGAGCTTCATGCGTTGGCATAGCATAGCATAGCATAGTATATCATATCATATCATATCATAGCATATCATATAATTTCATAGCATAGCATAGCATTGCATAGCACAGCATAGCATAGCATAGCATAGCATAGCATAGCATAGCATAGCATATGAATGACCTAACTTTGACAGTGTATTAATCCCGTTGTTTAAAGAGGTCAAATTCAATTTATATTCCATCTCTTTTACAGTTTGTCCCTCACAACAGTTTAACACGTGCATGCATCTGTGTACCATAGAAACGTTTTTACAGTACATACACTTCCATTTTACTCAGACTTAGAAATAAAACACAAACCTTATCTCTAGTGTTATGGTGTGGTGCACTTTTTGTCCTGTAGAGGGCAGTACACATCACTCACCCCATAGACCTGTGTGCAATTGGGTTGGTGCGCTTTACTGAAGGGGTAGAAGTCGCATTGAATCAGGCCCAAAGATATAAAAAGGTACTTAATATTCGTAAACAGAAGTCTCTCTCACCTGAGAAATAATAAGAACCTATTCTTAGTTCTGATATGATAATGGTGATTTCCTTAGGGATTGTCCCTTGCATCATTCGTTCATACATCATCTTCAGTCAGAAAGTGACCCTGGGTTAATTAACTCATATAATTGCTGTTTGATCACAATCAGCTTTGATTTGAGAAGTCGAACCAACGCAAATATAAGGAGCGTATTTCTTTAAGAGCTATTGAGAGGAGCCCGGTTCTTTTGCTAGTTAAAGGTGTGCTCTGTCAGTGTGTCTGTGTGTGGGGAGAGGGGCGTTGGATTTTGGTCTGTGTGCGCATCCCTGTTCCCAGCTTCTATTTCACGAGCTTATAACAGCCATGCCGAGATTTAGCGGGAGATAAATTATGCATTTGTGTGTGAGAGAAATGTTAAGTGTGATTGTTTTGTAAGACTTGCGTGTGAATGTGTGTTAATGTGTGTGTAGCCCCCCTGAGGAAAGCCCCCATAGTGTTCACATCGCCTTATTATTCATCCAGAGCCATTATGAGCAGCAGCAGCAGCAGCAGCTCTGCCAGTCACATGAATACCTTTGTTTGCCAACCGCCCCGGTCGCTGCTAATGAATTATAGAATGGTTCATGGGAACTACTCCTAGATTGGGACTTGAAAGCCCTTTGAACGCAGATGGGAGAGATGGATAATGAAGAGAAAGGTAAATGGCGGGAAGGCATTCGCTGTAAGAATCGCCTAGAGCACACAGAGGAGCAGAGAAAATGGCCTGGATGACAAGCCTGATTTAAAAAAACACGTAGTGTGTTGTGCGTCTACTCGTGCGTTTCCGCACTTATCTAGGGGAATGTTGAATGCGCTTACTGCTTTAATCAATATCGCATTGATCAGCTTATTTGTGTAAAAAAAAAAAAACGTCCATTTGAAATGACAAAGGTAGGAAAATCAAAACGTGATTTTACAAACTCCAGACCCTTGAACGAGACCTTCAGACCGACTGAACTACTTGTGCTCCCTCGCTCCTCAACGCCGCAGTTGAATTAGGCCGCAGCTGTTGCAGCCATCCAAGAGGCAATCCTAGCAGGGTCTGATTTGAAAATGTCTTTCCTGTGGAGCTATGATCCCTCCACATTAAGGTGTTAATATGCAAAGTCCCACCGCCAACCTCAGCCCACCCGGGCTCATTATTATCGTCATTATTTCAAACTGAAACGGATTGCTGACAAAGCTAGGACGGGCTACGGAGCCTGGCTGCTGAGGAGGCGAGAGTCGAGAAACAGAACAGAGGGGCTAAAGAGGCGGGAACCCACCCACACTCTTGAGGATAACAGGTGTTTCTAAAAGGCTGAGTCAACACCCACACATCAGGACTTACAGGTGTTTCTAAAAAAGCTGAGACCAGCAAAAATCAATAGGAGTCGGAGAATCTCAAACATGGGGAAGACGCAAAGTAAAAGACGAACGGAGAAAGCATCTGAGAGAAGTGAGAATACGGAGGGAGTGTTTTCCGTGCCCTCCGTGCCCAGGGAGGCTGCGTGTAAGTGGGGCAGAGCGAGCAGTTTGTCCTCAGCTACACCACGGGGTTTGGTTTCCCGCGGAGAGAGCGGGAGTTTGCCTTAGACGGCCTCCTTAGAGGGTCTCGTTTGACTGTGTTTGTCTTTGAATATTCATACGCTCATTCCACTCTGTTTACTCCACATTAACACATCAAGTCAACTCAGATCTAACAATATTCAAATATATACATAGATATATATTTTAAAGTTGATGATTAGAATTGTATAAATATTCTAAATTAAAGGGCACGGAATCATGCAGGCAGCAATTTTGTTTCCCTACATTTCCTTGGGGTGCAGACCCATCCAGCTTATGGCCAGAGGGCAGACCCTTCAGATAACACAAACAGTAGGCCGACCGTGTGCCACAGAAAATAAGGCAGAATGACGCGCTCTTACATTAAAACCTGAAAGAATCCTCTTCGATATCAAGTCAGTATGTTAATATTTTTGGATGTCATGATTTTTTTCCCCACATTTCTGGCTTTGAGTTTTCCATTCTTTTCCGTGTGAAAAGATGTAGTTTGATGTAAAATATGTTTGATGTAGTTACTAGTCAGATAACGGTACATGTATAGATACGCTGATGGTGTTTGATCAACAAAGTAGCTGCTTAGTGTCTTTAGAGAGAAGTAGAGAATAGAAAGAAGATAGAAATGCAACCTTAACAACACGTAATTAGCATATGAAAGAAGCTGTAACCCAGTTTACAGTGAAAAACAAAATAACTATTCCAGACAAGAAATAATACTTTTTCCCCCAAGTGAATCAAAGATGAGAATCAACGGAACTTAGTCTAAACAAGAAGTGCAATTATAGTGAATGCAAGGTTCAATGCTGTTGAATCAATCTAATAATTTAGAAGTTGTGTGTGTGTGTGTGTGAGAGAGAGAAAGAGAAAGAGAGAGAGAGAGAGAGAGAGAGAGAGAGAGAGAGAGAGAGAGAGAGAGAGAGAGAGAGAGAGACTGTGTGTGTGTGTGTGTGTGTGTGTGTGTGTGTGTGTGTGTGTGTGTGTGTGTGTGTGTGTGTGTGTGACAGAGATAGAGAGAGTCTGGGCAGCCAATCAAAATAATACCTAAATAAGTCAAGAGCTCTCCTTCAATGTTTCTCGCTCACCAGAGCAGATAAAAACAAAGCAGGGCAACTATTACGGAGTGAAAAAACAAGACCGGTTGGCTTAACTTAAAAAAAAGGACCACATGTTATGCCAGCCCTGTCACATCGCTAGAGTAGGCGGAAATGTAAGAACAGAACAAAAACATACAAAAACAAACTTTAAATGAAGTGAATCAGAGGTGCCAAGTTCTGGGAAACCAAATGCTGGGGTCCGGAACTCATATGCCCCACGCTCAGAAGCATTCTCTGATGTGAAGAGCTATCAGTCTGCCTGCACGGCTGCCACAGACAATATGCCTCCGCTCACTTGCGTAAAAAAAAAGATTGACTGTTGCCCCGTCTGGAGAGGTTGTAGCTACGGCGACCACTGCGGAGCGGGAAGTAACCCAAGGAGCGCAGTGTGTTTCAGAAAGCAGAGAAAACACGTCTTCCGGTGAATGAGGCATCCAAGCGTGGCTCCCTCACTCGACGTAAAATTAGACCAAACGGAGAGAAACACTCTGCAGCGGCCTCCCGTTGGTCTGGAACCTCACGCATGGCCTGAGCCCCACACACCGTGTGACGGAGGGGTAGGGGGGGTGGTCTTTGTGTGTGTGTGTGTGTGTGTGTGTGTGTGTGTGTGTGTGTGTGTGTGTGTGTGTGTGTGTGCGCGTGTGTGTGTGTGTGTGTGTGTGTGTGTGTGTGTGTGCGCATGTGTGCGTGTTGGAGGGGTTCTAATAGTTTCACTGGGGAATCTTTGTGGTGGAGGCGTTGGGGGGATTTATGATGGTTTTACATGGGGTGTCTCTCTGTGTGTGTGTGTGTGTGTGTGTGCTGGAGGGGTAGAGCGGTTCTAATGGTTTTACGGGGGTATCTTTGTGTTGAAGGAATAGGGCGCGTTATAAGGGTTTTACTGGGGTATAAGACATAACAGAATAACCATGTCAAGTCCAACAATAGTAGCTCACATGTTACAACACTCAGCAATCTTATATTGTTTCAGTCCGTTTAAATCTAGAAAAAAATTGTGCGCGGACCACTGAAGTGCTTATTGGATGACCCTGTATCTGTTGGTGCTTCTCCTCACACACACACACACTATGCTACGCTGCACACGAAGACATAAGACAGAAGTCTTTATCATACACTCTCCTCTACTGTGCATGAGCAAGTTTTACAGTGGATAAAATACATATCCGGACCAAATACTTGCAGCCTGACACGGAAGTGTTTTCTTACACACACACACTCACTCACTCACACACACACACACACACACACACGCACGCACACACACACACACTCATAATACAGGGTAAGTCACTCAACAACAGGTCAAATCCCCCAAAGCAAAGTGTCTTTGACAGCAGCTCTCTAGCAGGAAGTGTTTGAAACGCTGTCAAAACAGAAGCTCTCGAAAGCCAGATGCCCTTTCTCCTTCTCTAAGCCCTCATTGGCACATGGCGCACAGAGGATGGCAGGTTTATTCCAATCCCCAGGCTAAAACATCGTGTTCAGCTTCCCAGGTATTTCGACTGGCTTTGTCCATGTTTTGCTGTTGCTGTTACAGTAAGAGCTAAATTTAGGTTGACTGAGGGTAGACATCACTATGTTATGATTCGACTTAAATATGAACTTTACTAGCTACTAGACTTAGAGCATGTTCTGAGTCTAGCATACCGGAAATATTCTAAACATTTCATATTAAAGCCATATATAGTTAAG
>CM030174.1:4297500-4300000 GCA_017639675.1 Aplochiton taeniatus | reverse complement strand
GCCAGTGTCACGGAGACAGAGTAGCAGCTGGGTAGCTGTGCTGGAGTGACAGGAGATAAACAGGTGGAGGTAGAGGTCCGACCAGTAGCATACAGAACATGGAAGAATGGTTTTGATACGAACGCCGACACAAATACAGATAGACGTCTCCCATCTCCCTCGCCCTGACCCTGCTCTTAAAGACGGGCTCTCACTTCAATCAGGGCTTTATGTCTCCTGAATGCTAAGGGAAGGTGGTCTGGTGCAGCCACTGAGATGCTATGTCCTTGGACACAATTCGAGAGGGAGGGTTTAGATGGTTCCTTTGGGCTCACAGTCACAGTCTTTGTGGGAGGGGTGTGGTAGGGGATGTTAGACGCTGGAGTTACAAAGTGAATGTTGTGCCTTCATTGTCTATTGATCCATAGAGCGGTTCTCTACCATCCCCCCTAACCCCCCATCCACTCTCTAATCCTTTCCCCTTTGATTATTGAAGCTGGAAAATATCTCGGTTCAAATCATTTCTGGAGTCATTCATTTTGATCTGTTTTCACACTTAATTCATTAAATTGAACAGGATCCTATTGTATTCCACGGGAGTTCTCTAGAGCTCTTACATAAGTTTAGGGTTTAGCCTTTCAGCACTACTGCTTGTGGACAGCTCCCATGACTTGGATCAGGGTTTAGGCTTTCAGCACCAGTATTTGTGGACAGCTTCCATGCCTTGGATCAGGGTTTAGGCTTTCAGCACCAGTGCTTGTGGACAGCTCCCATGCCTTGGAACAGGGTTTAGGCTTTCAGCACCAGTGCTTGTGGACAGCTCCCATGCCTTGGATCAGGGTAGCACCAGTGCTTGTGGCACTACTGGGATCAGATTAGTAGAGAGAGGCTGGGGTTTGCTGCGCTTAGTGAGTGGACTGTCAATTCCTTTTGGCTATTGTTATGTAATTCTGCATTATATACACACACAAACACACACACCTGCACGCATACAAAACTTCACACAAACACACACACACACAAACATACACAAACACACACACACACACACACACACACACACACACACACACACACACACACATACACACACACACACACACACACACACACACACTCACACTGTCTAGTCAGAAAGATAGTGTCATTGTGTCTTTGACACACAAGGAAACAGTTTGAAGGGCTTGGTGAGTGTTTCCTGCCTCTGAGTCTGGATCAGACCCCAGGTTGTGAAAAAAACATAATTATAGAAACCCATTCACCATGACACTGATCAATAGAAACATGATAAAAATCGTATTATCAACCAGAACTGGACAAAATATGTGTCGAAATGTATGGTTATCACCGAGATAATCTAGACAGAAAAACATGAAAGCAATAAAACAGATATTCTGATGGATGTTTAAAGGGTTTCTAAAAGCGGCTTGGTTTGGATTCGGTATTATTTTGCCCCTCGGTGTGTCGGAGGAATCTTCATTTTTCTGAAGCCTCTCAACACAATAGGTGGAATCTGCAAAAACTAAATTTAAAGACAGAGAACGAGAGAGTGAGCTGGGCGAGATACACTCCCCTCTGTGAAAATAGATGCAGGCTTCTCACACTCCCCTCTGAGTAAACTGGACACTGGTGGACACTGTGATTGTGCTTGAAACGATGCGGCAGAATTTCACAGCTCCTTCATGCACAGACTCATATAAACCCGCATACATACAAACAACCTTAGACATTTAAACATAGACACACACACACACACACACACACACACACACACACAGAAACACACACAGACGGACAGAAAGACACACACACACACACACGCACACACATACACACACACACACACATACAAACAACCATACATGTTTAAACGAACACACACATACATACATGTTCACCAATTCAGGTAGTGTAATTTGTGTAGCAGCAATGCAAGGGAAAGACATGGCCTTCCAACACACAGAACAATGAGCCAGGGTTAAAGAAAACAAGAACACTATAAGTTATTAAAACCAGAAATCTTTGTTCTACTAAACCGTGCTGCAGATAAAAATAGACATCTGTATCTGCATACGTTGGAGCCACAATCATTCAAAATTCCACCCTGAATTCTGAGCGCTCAAAAGTAATTAGGCGATGTCGTTTGAGCTGCTTTAATTTTCGCACCATCTTCACCCCAGACTGCCACACCATCGCAGAGCCTCCCACAACTTAGAGCAGCGCGCCAGGCAGCGTCGGTAATGAAGATTAAATGCTGCCATGGAGCGGGGCGATTCTAAAGGTTTGAAGCTTAGCATGGAGCTAGAGGAGAGGAGTAACATCTATAACAGTTCCATTCTCCTTAGTACTCCAGTCCACGCATACGTGTCTGATGCCATTAAAGTTTCAGCACCTTGCCAGGGAAGTGTGTGTGAAGTGTTCCCTGCCAATGTGTGTGAGTGTGTGTGTGTGTGTGTGTGTGTGTGTGTGTGTGTGTGTGTGTGTGTGTGTGTTTGTGTGTGTGTGTGTGTGTGTGTGTGTG
>CM030174.1:4292500-4295000 GCA_017639675.1 Aplochiton taeniatus | reverse complement strand
GTTTGTAATCACAGGGACTCCCTCCTTCTCCCCATGTATCTACACAGAGACGTTGGGGCCATGTAAGCTCGGGGTTAACCTTTGCACAGTGCAATATGGCTTCAGATGACTGGACACTGGCAGCGTGGTGCTCTTGTTATTAATATAGACACGACAGATAGCAAAAGGCATGTTGACCTTTCCAGGAAAACAGAAATGGAAAAAAAGTATTGAAAAGGCCAGTTTAAGAGGACTTTTACTGAACAGCCCAAAAAAAGAAGAAAAAAAAAACAATTTTCTCTCAAAAATGTTTGTAAAGTTGTATTTTAAAAGGATGACACGCAATGTTCCGTAAACGTTTTAGAAAACCTATTAATGCCAAATGATAACAGTCAAATACAGCGTGAATTGCTGAGATAAAAAAGGGATAACGGAAAGTGAGTTATGTGGAGGCTCCAACATCCCTCTCTCCAAAGATATCAAAAGTGTCAGAAACCTCTTATTAGGTGCAACTAATGCTAAGGCTGCACTAATGCTAAGACTCCCCCAGTGTGTTCAGATATTAAACTCCTATCCAAACCAAAACGAAGCTCATACCGACTGTTTAGTATTCTGAAATAATGTTCCAATATAATAATACAAAAAGGATAGGCTTTTAAAATCCAAAAGTCTTCCGGAGCAACGATGTATTCTCCGCACAGACAGGCCGACAGTCAGCAGACTGGGCGGTCCCCTCGGCAGTCAGTTTGTCACTCATCTCCTCGTCAGAGGCGAAGCCCGGTGGCGGCCCTTTGCTGGTAAAGCCGCGGAGAGGTTGGGAGAGAGTGAGAGTAACTAACAAACGTATCTGGAGAGTGGATCTCTCTCATTATGCCAGCTCAACCCCGCCGCAGGAAAGCGGATCTCTCATTATCCCCAACCGGAGAAACACTTCACGTCAAGATAAGAATTCTCAATTCGGTAATTGTGACGAGGCTGCAATTTACCGGCAGCCGAGCGAAGAGAATTTTGTTGTGCTGTGAAATTAAAAAGGCCCGACAGACTCTACAAACGGCTCATGGCATCGCTACGATTTGAAGTTACAGAAGCAGCAATTGTATATATTTTTTTATTCTATTAATTTGGAGTTTTGCTTTTTTTGTGTTTGGAACATTTCCTGTGCTGTGGCTTTTAAGAGGAAAGTAACTCAACTTTTAAAATTGTAATTTCTTTCTCCAAGGGCTTATAAAAAGTTTGATTAAAGGAAGCTTTTCAGAGAACAAAGTTTACCCACACAAATACCTAACTAAATTAAACTTCGCCCACATAAATACATCACTATAGGGGCCTATTTTTTTAAACAGTCCTCATTTTTCTGTTCATTCCCTTTTTCTTCTAGAACAGAAATAATGAGTCCCTTTGCTCTAGTTAAACAGCTGGGGGTTTTAAAATGAAATTCCCGACGTTAGCTGGCATTCCCTCCTGGTAGTGCAGCTAAACAACCCAGCAGTGTCCACAAACCAATCAAAGATAATACATGTGTGCTACCATACAAGACACAATCTATAAGAGGAACGATTTAGTTGTGGAAAATAAAATGGACCCTCACCACTACGCTCCAATGTGTTTCTCTATGTTAAAACTGTATTCAAGGTGATCGTGCATTAATATCACACAAGAAATACAAATCTGCCGCAGCCATTAATCACACCACTACGTCGTATTGATATAACCATTTGAAAGATGAAGGTGTAAAGCAGATGTTCCTCTAATAATCAGCCAATAAGCCAAGTGTAGGCCATTAAATGCACTGCAGCACGCGCGTGTCTGCTTTATGGGGTCGTTTTTCTTAGGTCAGCAGGGAGGCTGAGGGAAGGTCACAGCCTTCGCGTTGGCTGCACGGTCTGGGGGGAGTCACAGCCTTCGCGTTGGCTGCACGCTCTGGGGGGAGTCACAGCCTTCGCGTTGGCTGCACGGTCTGGGGGGAGTCACAGCCTTCGCGTTGGCTGCACATAAAGGAGAGGCTTCCGACGCCAAGTTGATTCAAATGCCGATCCTGGTTCAAAGACAGAGACCTTGAGTTCCAAACGGTCACATTGAAACTCTATAATCATAACAAGAGTGGTGATCAGCATCTTGATCTCAACTTACTGTGAACCCATATCGTCACGGTCACGCATTACATTCAATCGAAATAAAACTAGTCTGCTTTTAAAGATGCAATGTGTCATTTATTTTCTATAAAAACAAACACATTACACTATCGGAAGAAGAGGCAACTCGCTGCAACGTTGTTGATTTCAGGCCTGGAATATCATGGACACTTTAAATCCCATCACAGAACGTCATACATAACGTCTAAAGTGTCATCTAATCCTTCAATAAAATTATGAAACTACGTTGATCAAAGTTTTTCATAAGACATGCACTTTTCATTTCGAGACTATTCTAATTATTATCAAGTGGTGTCAATATTAAACTGTAACAGCACTCTTAATGGACAACGGGAGTTAAATCTTCCCTTATCGTAATGGCCGCCATC
>CM030174.1:4282500-4287500 GCA_017639675.1 Aplochiton taeniatus | reverse complement strand
CCAACCTTTGACCCTTTGAACTGAGCATCACTTAACCTTCCACCTGTCTGCTGCCCCACTGCGAAATAGTCCTCACCGTAACTAATGTTACCCATAGATACACTGCATAAAGTACACGAAGACTCAAGACATATTTCCTTTACTTCCAACTCCACAAGCAAACCTTCTGGGGAATATAACCCAGAAAGCTACTGTCCATCTATACTAGACACACTGGTCTCATACATAATGTCCCTGGATTATACTTGTGCCCACGTAAATCAATACAGCCCCAAACACAGCCTTGGAGCATTTCCCAGCTTTTCCTCCCTGGAGAGAGACCCACAAGTATTCAGCTCGACTTCAGATCCGCATTCCTCCCCAGTTATGTTTTGGATACTGTTTGATAAAGACTTAACCCATCCGACATGAGGGAAGTCGGCTCTGTGCTAAGCCCGCTTCCTGTCTCTGGAAGTTCTCCCCTCATAAATATCTAAGTATAGTAAATGTTTACCGTGGTTTTACAACCGCTGTTTGATCCCAGTGGTTTCGGTGCAGCATCATATATCTGTACTAGACTTTAATTGTTGAGTGATTTTTAGCTCGTGTAACACACGCTGTGTCGACAGAAAATCCAACGCAGACACACACACACACGCAAAAAAAAAAAAAAATACTCTGATCAACAACTGGCCCCAAATGAGTCTTTGAAGCCTCTCTGTTTGAACAGGGCAGAGCTAAGGTGCTGCAGGATAATGAGGTGTTCTGGGTTGGTTGCTATGCCTTATGCTAATACAGACAGCACAGAGAATCTATCCCAAGTTCCCCCCCCCCCCCCAATATATGCCAGCCTCACTATTAAGTAATGCCAACTACGTGGCATGAATCTGCCAGCTACGCCAGCTGGACAGACATCCGTAACTAGAAAACTGTACATAGAGCTTTAAATGAGAAAAAAACATAGATATTCTGTGATGCTTTTTTAGATGACAGTTTTTAAAGTGTATACGTTATAAGAAAAGTAATTTGCACAAGCAGCTCCGATTATGTGTTCACTGTTCCTTTCTCTAACTTCCTGTTAATGGCCACCTAGGGCCCAACCCATCTGTGTTCACCTGAGACCGCAATGAAACAGAGGGGATGTTCCTACAAGTCTGCATTCATGCATAAGATTAGAGAGCGAGAGAGAGA
This sequence comes from Aplochiton taeniatus, assembly GCA_017639675.1. NCBI lineage: Eukaryota > Metazoa > Chordata > Actinopteri > Galaxiiformes > Galaxiidae > Aplochiton > Aplochiton taeniatus. The sequence goes on along the minus strand of CM030174.1, from coordinate 4,286,330 downwards.
GAGAGAGAGAGAGAGAGAGAGAGAGAGAGAGAGAGAGGGGGGGGGGGGGGGACGGGGGGGGGACGGAGAGAGGGAGAGAGAGACAGAGGGAAAAATAGGGAGAGCGGGGATGTTCCTATGAATCTACAATTAGAGAGAGAGAGAGAGAGAGAGAGAGAGAGAGAGAGAGAGAGAGAGAGAGAGAGAGAGAGAGAGAGAGAGAGAGGGAGGGAGGGAGGGAGGGAGAGTGAGGGAGAGAGAGAGAGAGAGAGAGAGAGAAAGAGAAAGAGAAAGAGAGAGAGAGAGAGACTGTCTGAGGAGATGTGCTCTGAGACAACATATGGCATTCTTCTTCCTCACTTTCCCCAAGCTTCAGCTTGGCTACGTACTGAGTCCCAAAACTCCCGTAGTTACCACATGGCACCAAACTGCACATTGATGCAATTCAGGAGCGATAAACTCTACATCTCTGACATGTATGGCGTATTTATCGAAATGATAGGCATGTTTGTTGTAATAAGCTACGTAACGGTCTTATCATGACCTTAGTTTGTTTGTAGTGTTTGTAGTGTAAATTGTAGAAGTGGTGTGTGTAGAATGTAGAGGTGGTGTGTGTGGAATATAGAGGTGGTGTGTGTAGAATGTAGAGGTGGTGTGTGTGTAGTGGAGAGGCGGTGTGTGTGAAGCGGGCTGTTTGAAGGACTAGACATGCTGCTGCACACTGGAGAAGGAGCAGACGTTTGAAGACGATGTGTCCAGCACTCCTACCAGGAGGGAGCTGCCGCAGTCCACATGTGGACAGAGATTAATAATGAAACAGTAAGAAGGGGCCCTAGCCTCTGATGTTGGGTTAGGGTTATCGAGGGGCCCTAGCCTCTGATTTTGGGTTAGGGTTAGGGGGGTGGCACTAGCCCTTGATGTTGAGTTAGGGTTAGGGAGGGGCCCTTGCATCTGATGTTGGGTAAAGAAGAGGCCATATGCTCTGATGTTGGGTCAGGGTTAGGGAGGGGCCCTAGCCTCTGATGTTGGGTTAGGGCTAGGGAGGGGCCCTGGCCTCTGATGTTGGGTTAAGAAGAGGCCATAACCTCTGATGTTGGGTCAGGGTTTAGTAGGGGTCACAGGTCACCTACAGGGTCAACGGGTGTAAGGCGGGAAGATAGACCCCCACGTTCAGGCATTCTCCCCATGAGACGTTTATGTTGGCAGAATATGGCTAAATTACAGAGCTTTCTATCTTTACCATAGCAAGTCCACCAAAGCAGTGATGTAAACAAATGCTGACTTCAAACGGTTGAAGTTAGTTCTCAACACTTTTTAATGTGTCTGGCTTATTGATATGCAATGGTCGTTAGAAGCTGAGTCGGTACACCCTTGATAACTGTCAGTTGGAAAGAGATGATTGATTATCGTTCTGACAGCCAACATCTCATTCACATTTTGTCTGCAGTCTCACCTCGGGCACTGACAAGTGAATCATTTTTCACTCAAGGAGTTTTGATTAAAGCCCTGCTGGTCAGTCCTCAGAGGAAGAAGACTCTTCTTGAATAATTTGTCTGTCTTTAAATTCTGGCCACAAGAGCAGTGCTGGTATGGATTGAGAGGAGTTTCTTATCCAATTGGGCCATCAATCAAACACTGTAGAAATGATTGCTAGACAGAACCAAAGTTATATCCCCTACTACGCGTTTCTCTGTTTCGCTTCATGTTTAATTAAGAATGGGTTTTTCAGTGACAGCTGCTCTTTCATATCAATACTGTAGCACCGCTAGTTCACTATAGGCTCTGACACATGTTTTAGTAGACCAATGATTTTCCTCCTCTCAGATGTTTTTCCCCGGTAACTAATTCAAAGGGGCATTGTTGCCCTCAGCTTTTTGTTTTAAGCTTTGTTTCGGGGAAGTCACATGACACAAACACAGCCACCTCCACCATGAAGCAGCTGCCACCAAACCTCTTCATTATTAATTGTGAGTAAAACATTTTTTTTTTTTTTTAAGGAAAAAATGTATAAAAGTAAAAGTAAATAAAACACTGGCGTTTCATCTAAGGGATGTCAAACACCCAGGTAGGTGTTATTTGGTTGATCTGGCAACAAAAATGAATGTATCCCATGAATTCGATATATCATAATTTTTCTCACTTAATCAGAAATCACAGTCGCACTAGACTCACTCAATTGGTAATTACAGACATACTAGACTAATTATATCAGTAATCACAGGCATACTAGACCCACTATATTGGTAATTACAAGCGTACTAGACTAATTATATCAGTAATCACAGGCGTACTAGACTCACTATATCTGTAATCACAGGCGCACTAGACTATCAGTAATCACAGGCCTACTAGATAGCCAGCATGATAGAGCAGGCCTCATCTGTCAGTTACTCTGCATGCTGTTACTGGATGTTAATGATTAACGTTTGCTGCGTTTCCTCATTGCCACCCCCTTTTGACAGAGCCACAGTTTGAAAGGCACAAACAGCTCCAGAGACACGGAGGTGGTACGTTCTGTTCTCCCTGTCTTGTTCTGTCGCAGCGGGCTGCTCCTCTGTTGGAGCTCCGAACGATTGATTCCGATCCGGTTCCTCTCTTTGCGTCACCTCTCCCGAGCACTGAGTAATGCTTGTTACACGGTGCCCGTTCCTAAAAAGTTTTTACTTTGGCAGAGTGGGAGCTCGAAGCAGCTAATGAACAGACTGAAGCCCCGCCTGCGAGGTTGCGGGGCTGGGGAGGTTGAAAGGAACAGCAGGTTGATGGAGGAAACGGCACCATTCTCTATTGTCTAGCCTAGCGCACCAAACGGTGGTGTGCTTCTTTCCACCGTCGCCGCCCTGAGCGGTCGATTTACCAGACAGTCTGGTCGTGCTAATTTTAAAACATACTGTTGAGCACCGAGCATAATGCGCACTAAAGAAAATAAACTGTTGTGTTGTTACCATGGTTACAACTTTTCCCTTATCTTTCAGTGCACAGTTGTTAATGCTTTACAATTTTTTTTTTTTAATCTTATCTTTTTGTCTATGCTACTCCGGCGTGTCTTCATTTTCACATTAAAAACATAGCTTTGCTCAACGACAGAGCTATGGAAAACCCACTGCATTGGCGCAGCACATATTAAGCTATTTGACTGCGTGAAAAAGGTCGAGGGAAAGGCTCCAGACTATGGATTGCACTTTGGCACCATAGGAGGGCCCCTTTCCTTTCATCAAGTCTGTGTGATTACCTGGTGAGTCAGTCAATAGTCCTGAGGTGAGGGGACGAACTCTGAGGACCCAGAGGGCGGCTCCTAACGACCTTACCTTTAAGGCCTATGATTGCCAGTCAATTGCTCACACATAATAATATTAATATATAATATAGCACCCTTAACCCTAACCCTGTCAATCACACAACGCTGGTCTGCAATTTAACATGTTCTAATATGGCGCCCCTAACCCTAACCCTGTCAATAACACAACGAAGGTCTGCGATATACTGTAACATGTTCTAATATGGCGCCCCTAATCCTAACCCTGTCAATCACACAACGCCGGTCTGCGATATAACATGTTCTAATATAACACCCTAACTCTAACCCTGTCAAAAACACAACGTTGGGCCAAAATGCAGCACACATTCTCGTTGATTGTTGAACGTTATGTGCGTTGTTTTCTGTTACAAAGCATTTCGTAGGAAGTATGGGTATCTCAATGCAGCCGTAAGCGCCCCATCAGATGTAGACCAATTAAATAAAATGGCTCCAGCTGATCTTTTTCAGTCTTTTCTTTTCTATAATTTTATGATTACTTTTTTTTTGCCTGTGAGCACCCGGTTTGTTTGAACTTCATCCGCCGTGTTTCGGCGCG
>CM030174.1:4140000-4277500 GCA_017639675.1 Aplochiton taeniatus | reverse complement strand
TCCCCTACCCCCACCCTCTTCACCCCTTCCCCCTCCGGTGTGCGTTTCCTCTGAGATCAGAGGAGAGATAGGGTTCTGTCCTGGAACAACAAAGAGGTAGACATGACACGGAAGCAGATGAACACGGTGCAGAGATGACCTGGAAGTGATGTGATTGTGTCGAAGTTTGAGAAGGTAATTTCTCTGGAGCTCACTGAGTAGATGGTTGTCCCCCCTACAGTCCCCTCTACAGTCCCCCCTACAGCCTGTAACCACGCACTGTGACCATGGATACCAGCCTCTAACAACGCACACTGTGGCCATGGATACCAGCCTGTAACCACACACTGTGACCATGGATACCAGCCTGTAACCACACACACTGTGGCCATGGATACCAGCCTGTAACCACACACACTGTGACCATGGATACCAGCCTGTAACCACACACTGTGACCATGGATACCAGCCTGTAACCACACACACACACACACACACACACACACACACACACACACACACACACACACTGTAACCACAGATACCAGCCTTTAACCACACACACTGTGACCATGGATACCAGCCTGTAACAGTGCACACTGTGGCCATGGATACCATTCTGTAACAACGCACACTGTGACCATGGATACCAGCCTGCAACCACACACACTGTGACCATGGATACCAGCCTGTAACCACACACACTGTGGCCATGGATACCAGCCTGTAACCACACACACTGTGGCCAGGGATACCAGCCTGTAACCACACACTGTGACCACAGATACCAGCCTGTAACCACACACACACACACACACACACACACACACACACACACACACACAGTCCCTCCCTACAGTCCCCTCCTACAGTCCCCCCCCTACTGCCCCCCTAAAGTCCCCCCTACAGTCCCCCCCTACTGTCCCCCTTACAGTCCCCCCTACAGTCCCCCCCTATTGGGGTCTGCATCACCCAGGTGTGTTTCATACAAGACACTCCTTTAAGGCTTAAAGAGTACGATAGCAGGTACATTATGACAATTAACCCTTTCCCACAGTGGTCTTGCTCACATAGTCCTGGGGCATGTGTTAGGGCTCATCTGAGGTCACAGGTCACAGGCCGGGGAAGGTTGTGTAGGAGAGACAGACCTCCGCAGTGATACAGCAGCGTGTTAACCTGTCTAACACCACTCGGCAGTGATACAGTGTTAACCTGTCTCACACCACTCGGCAGTGATACAGTGTTAACCTGTCTGACCCCACTCCGCAGTGATACAGTGTTAACCTGTCTCACACCACTCGGCAGTGATACAGTGTTAACCTGTCTCACACCACTCTGCAGTGATACAGTTTTAACCTGGTGCTAAACACCTCCTTGGGGTGAGACACGCCAGCATAGAGCAGATGGCAGGCAGGCTGATCTCAGAGCCAGTGAAAATGAAAATAGGGGACTTTTTAGGTTTTACCATCTTTTTTTTATGTGACACGGTGGGTCATTAAACATGCATGGGACAGACAGTTCAAACTGTTTAGTATTCTTGTAGAGGCTGAAATGTGTGTTGTAGGGTAAAAGCTTTACTACAACCATTAAAAGCATATTGGTCTGTCTTGGGTGTTCTGAGATCTCTTCAAAAATTAATGAGCTCTTTTTTTTAAATCAGCTCTACTCCCACTATATATGGGAACAATGTGCCCTGGATTTGAGGCATGGCGTATCATAACCAGCGCATTCATATTGTACGTTGTATAACGGACATGTGTTTGGACAACGTTCAACTGTAGCCTTGGCCATTTCTATACCTCCTCCCTTCTCCTCACTGTTCCCACGGTGACACACTGTGACCATGGATACCAGCCTGTAACAACACACACTGTGACCATGGATACCAGCCTGTAACAACGCACACTGTGGCCATGGATACCAGCCTGTAAGCACGCACTGTGACCATGGATACCAGCCTGTAACAATGCACACTGTGGCCATGGATACCAGCCTGTAACCACACACTGTGACCATGGATACCAGCCTGTAACCACACACACTGTGGCCATGGATACCAGCCTGTAACCACACACAGTGACCACGGATACCAGCCTGTAACCACACACACACACACGCACGCACGCACGCACGCACGCACGCACGCACACACACACACACACACACACACACACACACACACACACACACTGTAACCACAGATACCAGCCTTTAACCACACACACTGTGACCATGGATACCAGCCTGTAACCACACATACTGTGACCATGGATACCAGCCTGTAACCACACGCACTGCGACCATGGATACCAGCCTGTAGCAACACACACTATGACCATGGATACCAGCCTGCAACCACACACTGTGACCACGGATACCAGCCTGTAACCACACACACACACACACACACACACACACACACGCACACACTCAGTGACCACAGATACACTGTGTCTATTTGGTATCTGAATGGCTGTTTTGTGTGTGCGTCTCCCATGGAGAACCTTCCTCCTTGAATGACAGTGGAGTGATTTGGAGAGTTAGCCTCTTCCTGTCAACACTGTGGGCCCACACATAGCAAGAAGTGTGTGTGTGTACGCTTAGTGAGGAGTGTGTGTGTACGCTTAGTGAGGAGTGTGTGTGTACGCATAGTGAAGAGTGTGTGTGTGTACGCTTAGTGAGGAGTGTACGTGTGAACGCATAGTGAGGAGTGTGCATGTGTACGCATAGGGAGGAGTGTGGTTGTACATAGTGAGGAGTGTGTGTGTACATTGTGAGGAGTGTGTATGTTTGTACATAGTGAGGAGTGTGTATGTGTGTACATAGTGAGGAGTGTGTGCGTACATAGTGAGGAATGTGTGTGTGTGTGCGTGTGTGTGTGTGTACATAGTGAGGAGTGTGTGTGTGTACATAGTGAGGAGTGTGTGTGTGTGTTTGTGTGTGTGTGTGTGTGTGTGTGTGTGCGTACGTATAGTGAGGAGTGTGTGTGTGTGTGTGTACATAGTGAGGAGTGTGTGTGTGTGTGTGTGTGTGTGTACATATAGTGAGACGTGTGTGGCCCCTTGGCTTCTGGCCTACTGCAGAGTAGGACCCTTTATATCTCCATCTCTGTGTCTCTTTATCTCTCCATCCCTCTATCTCCAGTATCTTTCTATCTCTGAATCTCTCCATCTCCCTGTCTCTCTCTATCCCTCTCTCCATATATCTCCAACGCTCTGTCTAGCTCCCCCATCTCTCTATCTCTGAATCTCTCCATCTCCCTATCTCTCTATCCCTCTCTCCTTGTCTCTCTCCATCCCTCTCTCCATATCTCTCTCCATCCTTCTCTCCTTGTCTCTCTCAATCCCTCTCTCCTTGTCTCTCTCATCCCTCTCTCCTTGTCTCTCTCCATCCCTCTCTCCTTGTCTCTCTCCATCCCTCTCTCCTTGTCTCTCTCATTCCTCTCTCATATCTCTCTCCATCCCTCTCTCCATGTCTCTCTCCATCCCTCTCTCCATCCCTCTCTCCTTGTCTCTCTCCATCCCTCTCTCCTTGTCTCTCTCCATCCCTCTCTCCTTGTCTCTCTCATTCCTCTCTCATATCTCTCTCCATCCCTCTCTCCATGTCTCTCTCCATCCCTCTCTCCATAACTCTCTCCATCCCTCTCTCCTTGTCTCTCTCCATCCCTCTCTCCTTGTCTCTCTCCATCCCTCTCTCCTTGTCTCTCTCCATCCATCTCTCCATATCTCTCTCCATCCCTCTCTCCTTGTCTCTCTCTATCCCTCTCTTCTTGTCTCTCTCCATCCCTCTCTCCTTGTCTCTCATTCCTCTCTCATATCTCTCTCCATCCCTCTCTCCATGTCTCTCTCCATCCCTCTCTCCATATCTCTCTCCATCCCTCTCTCCTTGTCTCTCTCCATCCCTCTCTCCTTGTCTCTCTCCATCCCTCTCTCCTTGTCTCTCTCCATCCCTCTCTCTCATATCTCTCTCCATCCCTCTCTCCATGTCTCTCTCCATCCCCCTCTCCATATCTCTCTCCATCCCTCTCTCCTTGTCTCTCTCCATCCCTCTCTCCTTGTCTCTCTCCATCCCTCTCTCCATATCTCTCTCCATCCCTCTCTCCATATCTCTCTGCATCCCTCTCTCCACATCTCTCTCCATCCCTCTCTCCACATCTCTCTCCATCCCTCTCTTTGTATCTCTTTCCATCCCTCCACTGCTGGGATGCCACCATCCACAGCAGGCTTGTCCTCCCAGCGTTTCCTTGCTGAATAATACATGTGTGCCAGAAACGGCTTCGCTCTCTCAAATCACAGCCGCCTCATGCCTTTCCTCTTTGGAGCGTTGGTTCCAGTCATCATAGTTCCCTTTCTGTACCCTTTTCTTTCCTCGTCCCCTGTTCTTTTATCCGACATGTCTGTGACGGCTTCTCCTTTGAACCCCACCCTCGGTGGCGCTCCTCCTCCGCCACCCTGTAACGCCAGCTCTAAAAGCTCCTCTTCTCCCAGGTGAGGCGTGGAGCGAGCACTCCTGCTCGCCAACCGAGAGCCGTGAGTGGCTACCTCCGCTGAGCACTCTCCCCGAGCTCACCCACTGTAGAAGTGCAGAAGAGCGCGCAACAGAGAGAGAGAGAGAGAGAGAGAGAGAGAGAGAGAGAGAGAGAGAGAAGGAGGGAGAGAGAGAGAGAAGGAGGGAGAGAGAGAGAGGGGGGTGGAGGAAGGGAGGGAGGGAGAGAGAGAGAGAGGGGGAGGAAGGGAGAGAGACAAGGCAGGCGGATAGATTGTAAGGACGGTTGGTGAGAGCGAGATGAAGGGTAACAGTCTAGGCTGAGTGGAGGGATCTAGAGAGCGACGGAGAGAAAGGTGACAGAGAGAGAGAGAGAGAGAGAGCGAGAGAGAGAGCGAGAGAGAGAGAGCGAGAGAGAGAGAGAGAGGGATGTTCCCATTCCCACTTTGGAGATGACTCCCACCCAGGAGAGCAGGAGTCCCGGCAGCAGCCCTGTCTCTAAGGGAGCACAGTGCCCCTCCATACCCCGCCTTTTAACAGCACATGGATCCTACTCTTAGGGCGACAGACCATGGAAGATTTCAGCAACATCCGAAGCCTCAGTCCCGAGAAAGGTAAGAGGGAGCTGCTGGGTTTGACAGCACGTGTAGGGAGGAGGCCAGGTGAGTTAGGATGGAAAGCTCCTCTGAGGAGCACGTGAAGTTTTTGGGGTTCTTTTTCGAAAAGCAGGGAAGCCTTAGATATATCTCATGGTGCTATTTAGGATGGCAAATAATGTTAGCATTTCTTCAACGTGTCTTTTGTGTTAGCATTATCGGTGTATAAAGTCTATGTTCATAAAACTACAAAACCCCTATCTTCATTTTCGCTTGAATGAAAAAAAAAAAAAAATGTGTATCAGGATGGTGAGGCCATGTCAACCGATGTAATTAACGATTCGTTTAGGATCAATACATCTTTTTGTTATCCCATTGGGAGTCTCACCTGGTTCTAAACAACAAACAGGACTTCCCAGGCTTTGCCACGGCTGCCACGGCAACCCGAGTCTCTCTTAACGGGCATCACCTGGAAGAAAACATGCTAACGACCTGTCACAGTTTCATTAGCCATGACAGGAGACAACGAGATACACAATAGATTGAGGAGCATGGAATGAAAAAAACGATGGGGACGTAAGAGAAAGAGGGGGAAGAGGGTTGGAAAAAAAAAATACGATCTATTTTTGGTTTGGAACTCTAGAATATATCTCTTATTCACACTTCCCTGCTCCCCATGGTCCCTGTAACCATAGCCCCTGAAACCACAGCCCATGTAACAGTAGTGCTACTCATTAGAGGCTGTTTGCTTAGGCACCGGGGGGGCTGAGGGAGCTAGAGCAGCACATGGTTAACACACAGAACAGCGGAACGCTGATTGCCACTGTACACACACAATGGAGCGCTAATGCTAATGCTCCTGTGCCACGTGTTAGCATAATGGCGGTCGGCGTTAGCTTGCTAGGGAGTTACCTTTCAAACAGTGTAATGTTAATAGAAGTTTATGTGCCATGCGTTAGCATGCAGATTGGCTGGATTAGCGTGCTATTAAGCTACCTTTCAAACAAGCGAGACTATTCAAAACTGTTTCATTTAGCACATTTGTTTTATTATTTTAAAAACAGTATCTACTTTTTGGCAATTCCATACCAGCAAGTTTTTCCCAATTTCTAATTTCTTAAGGAAGGTAGGTTAATTTCAAGAGCAGTTCGATTTGTTTTTTCCAACAGATTTTTGACAGTTACCTCCTGTGGTCCTGCTTTACTTTGTAAAAAGATCAAATTAAAGTATCACATGGACTTTGTCTGAAATCACCATAAAAATCAAATGGTCATGGTTGGTATTTAAAAAAAGACAAATTAGTGGAAGTCTCTGGTGATTTTTGTAGTGTAGAGGGACAACACGGTGGTCAGCTTAACCTCCAACCTGTCGTTTTATAAACAGCCCTATGGAGAGGACTCTCTCTCGCGCTTTCTCTCTTTCTCGCTCTCTCTCGCTCTCGCTCGCTCTCTCGCTCTCTCGCTCTCACTTTTTCTGTATATCCACTATATCTGCCCCTGCTCTTGTACGACACTCAGCTTCGTTTACACTCTTTGTGTTTTGGAAATTAAACAGCTGAGCGACACCAAACAGCTGAATGCGTAGGACGTGAGCACTGATGAGGGATTGAGAGACCTTGTGTCAGGCAATTCAAAAGGCACAAAGATATCAGCGTAATAAATTCACAATCATATATAAACCCTACCCCAATAGCTCAGGCAGCCAGGGCGCTTTTTGACAGCTGTGATAATGAGTGTTTGGACTGAGGCATTGGCAGGAGCTGGTAACACAGTCAGGATGCCAGTGTGTGTCATGCAGGCTCTTTCACCATCGGATGACAGCAGCAGCGTGAATGTGAGGGAGAGGAGCTTTTTCCTCAGCTTAATGGAGCTGGGGGGGGGGGGGGGGGGGGCACAGTGGCTCTACAGGGCCCTGTTCCCATCGCCGTCAGATTTTAAAGTCGACCCCCCCCCCCCAAAAGAAAGAAGAAAAGATGGCTGACTACTACCCGCATCCCCAGCAGGCTATTTTTCCCAAAAATGTCTTTGTCTGGATGGAAAGCGTTCTGTACACTTTTAGACTCTCCATCTTTAACCGGAGCCCTGGGAGCTGAATGCGGCAGAGGAAGGCTTTTAGCTTTGGTTACCACAGAAAGAGACCCATCCTTTTAGCACAGTCAAAATTATTGAAAGGAAACACATTGAGTCGGTCTGAATGTGCCGTCATGAAATATGGATGTGGAGAAGTGGCATAGACAGAGATAGAGAGGGAGGGGGGCGGGGGTTCTGTCATATTACTATGAGAGTATACTGCACCACTGAGGGTATATGGCACTGCTGTGTGTGTGTGTGTGTGTGGGGGGGGGGGTTGTATGAGCGTGTGCGTGCGTGAGTGTGTGTGTGTTGTGTGTGTGTGTGGGGGGGGGGTTTGTATGAGCGTGTGCGTGAGTGTGCTGCACAGAGGCATTGTGGAGACGCCACCCCGACTAATAACCTGAAATGAGCTAAGCTGTGTGTGTCTAGCTGAGCCACCGCCGTGAGCCCAGGTCATCCCTAGGTAACACCCCTCTCTGAGCCTCACAGAACGGCCCTTTCGTTGGCAGAGACGTGACAAGAATGCTCCCGTCGAGAACAAGACATCCTAGCAGCGCTACACAAACCTTCGGCTGAATGCCCTGAACCCTGGCTGGGGTCTTGGGATGGAGGGAGGGGTAGGAGAGGCTTGACGGCAGAGCAGAAGCTGGAGTAGTTATTTAACCCCTGTGAGAGGCATGTCCCAGCTAGACGTGAGTGGAGCAGGGCAGTGGTGGTGGTGCAGAGCCGGGCTCACCCCCGCTGCTGTTGGTCCTTCAGAGAGGCAGCCATGTTACCTTCCTCCCCCGGGGTTCCAAAGGAGTAACCAGGTCAGGCTCTCAGCATCGGAGACCTGCTCGGCGATAGTCCGCTTCAGGAGGAATTCAAGATGGTGGACGAGAGCTGTGTTCCAGGTCTGGTCGTCATGGGCGCTCTCACTAGCTAGTGGGCATGGCTGTGTGTTGGGGCTGTTCTCGGGGTTGTGTTATACTTCGCTCGTTAAGCTGATATATTCAATGATGGAAGTACGAGATAAGTTGATATATTTGGTAATGGAACCATGGGGACGAAATAAGTTGATATATTTGATGAAGGAACCATGCGTGCGAGCGAGATAAACTGTCGTTATCGTTAATGAGGAGCTATCTGCCCATGGGTGATTATTCTTTGTAAAGACCCTGGGTCTGATTGGTCAATAGTAATGACTGTTTGTGGGTGTGATTGGTCAATATTAGTAAAGACTGTTTGTGGGTCTGATTGGTCGATATTAGTAAAGACTGTGAGTTCTTTGTAAGTCTCAACAAACTTTTAGAAAACAGCGATTGCATTTCGTCATAGGCTGACGTTTTTTTATTGAGATTTTATATTTTTTATTTAACACATACTAACTATGAGCTGAAAAATACAGTGGCATTAAGAATCGAGTTAAATGTAGTGAAACTGCCCCGACAGTGCATCTACATGAGTGAATGGCGAGTGGATAGAGGATGTGTTAACGGAGTAACAGGTCACACCCTCCCCACGGTCGGAGAACGTCCGGTCTTGTCCTACCGGGTCGGTGCATGGAGAAGCAGTGACGATCCAGACACCGTTGGTGTTGATGACGCACCATTTGTCTTTACTTTCCGGCTCTCATGGCAATACGTCTCAATGATAGGAACTATTTGTGAAAGCTTCCCTGTGTATTATTGTGCGCCTGTGAAATAGTTCCCCATGTATTAGTATTGTGCGTCTGTGAAATAGTTCCCTGTGTTGGCAGAGGAGGAGGGGGTTCCTCCAGGTTCATCCCATTGCTTTAATTAAAGATGTTCCTCACTGTAGTGAGGGCACACAGGAGACACTGGGAGAGAAGGAGGCCCAGTCTGAAAGCCTCTCTGCCTCAGAGAGCCCCTCTTCATATGTTTACTTTATGAGGTTGATGGCCTTTTTATGCTTTTGCCGGGTAAAAGGGTTGATGATGGATTATGCCACTGCTTGGTGTAATCTTCCTCAGAGTCTTCAGAGCTTCCCAGAGTGGTTTTTGAGATGAAAATTCAGAGAAATATCAATACCCTGCTCCTTCTCACGCATACATCATATAACACAATGTACATACACCACATCACACAATGTATATACACCATACAACACAATGAACATACACAACACCACACAACACAATGTACATACATCATGTAACACAATGCACATACATCACACAATGTGCATAGACCACACTACACAATGTACATACAGTAAACAACACAATGTAACACAATGTACATACACCACGTCACACAATGCACATACACCACACCACACGATGTACATACAGTAAACAACACAATGTACATGAGTACAACCCTACACAATACACTTACACTACACAATACAGCGCAATGCACTTACACCACACAACACAATGTACATACACTACACAACACAATGTACACACACCACACAACACAATGTACACACATTACACAACACAATGTACACACACCACACAACACAATGAACACACCATATAACACAATGTACACACACCACACAACACAATGTACACACACCACACAACACAATGTACACACACTACACAACACAATGAACACACACCACACAACACAATGAACACACCATATAACACAATGTACACACCATATAACACAATGTACATACACTACACAACACAACACAATGTACACACACTACACAACACAATGAACACACACCACACAACACAATGAACACACCATATAACACAATGTACACACCATATAACACAATGTACATACACTACACAACACAACACAATGTACATACACTACACAACACAACACAATCCACATAGGCCACACAATGCATTGCCCTAAACGTTCTGCGAAGGGGCCAAATCATGGTATGGGTAATCCACGTTATAATGTTTCTGATTGCCTAAACCAGATATGAGACTCCCCTCGGTGTTGCAGTTCAGGCGCTGATCATTTTAACAATGAGTTTGAATTATGTCCGTAGGAAGATGACATCCAGAGAAATAGGATTGCTTCACATCATTATTGACACATATCAGTTCGGGGCATGTGGTTTCACCAGCGCTGTTGAAATGATTTGGTCTTGATGGATGGCTGGAGGGGCTTGTTGTCTGTCCGTATTAGTCCCAACGGCATGTGGCCCATTGTGGGGTACTGTACTCTGTCGACGATCAATCAAATGCATCACGTCCAAATGCAAATACAGCCCTGCATTCAACAGTCAACTGTAATATCATTTACGTTTTCTAAAGAACCACGTAGGTTGGGCACATACATTTATTTGTTTCTGTATTTCCACGAAATCAATCAAAATGGTTGTTTCCCTGATGGAGCAGAACACAATAAATGAGATGCTCAGAAGTGCAGACTGCTGACTCGATAAAACTTATGTTTGGGAGGCCAGACTAATTTAGACAGATATTTATCCTAATACAGACTCAAAGGTAATATGAGGGCCTGGGCAGCTAACAGAGCTATATCCTGGTTTGTGGATTATCATTCCTACACAGTGTTTCATTTTTCATGACAGAACTGTACATTTGAAAAAATTTATTCATCATGATGGGTCTTCCACTAATGCCTTCAGTACTGCGGAAAGAAGGAATTGTAAATGTAAGAAATTTTGTGAAAGCTCTAAAAAAAACGACCATTTATAAATAGAACAAGCCTTGCACAGAGGCCTAGTGTTGAGTTTGGAAATGGAGCTTGCACTCAGACCTTCATAGGTGTGTTTTAAACTGTAAAAAGAAGTAGGACATATATTTAAACACTCAGCTATACTTCACTCAGCTATACTATAGAAAAGTTATTGTTTGGAGTCTGATAAGAATGATTGTATCCAAAGAAGTCAGACCCTGCCACTAATTTTGAATTTTAGCAAAACAGCTTTGGAAATTCCTATGGCTGTGTGGGAGGTTGTTTTGTCCTATATAATATTATATTCAGTAAAAAAATAAAAAATAAAGATGCACGGATGTAAAGTTTATGGAAAATTATGCACCATAACGAGTGATTTTTTTTTGTGCCGTAGGTGCACAAAACTGAAGTTAAAGTTCTACCATGAAAACAGTTACCAGCCTCGTTATTTCAGGGCTCTGCCGTGGATCCTCACACACTTCAACCACAAAGCGAACCGCACAGGAAGAATAAGCTCACTCCGTGCGGTCTATAAAAGCACAGCCAACGTGGATTATTCTCCAACTGGGAAAGATGGTGGCCAGGCACAGTTTGTTTTTCCATCAAGTGTTTCAGAGATTTGACAAATCCAGCGTGACTCTCACTCTCCTCTTTTTCTCTCTGTGATCATCTGACAACCCCCCCCCCCCCCCCCCCCCCAGATGGTACGAGTTATTTGGTTCCTGCTCTTGTCTCAACTCTTTTTTTCTCACTTATCACATACAGAGCCGCTTACAGTTTGACGTTGTCATGTGAAAGGTTGCCTCTCTTTTCAAATGACACCCCCGTGGTAAAACTAATCAGTGTCATCTGTCTGTGGTGTCAGTACACATCAGCAGCATGGATCATATGTGAGGCTAGGTGGAATGCCTGAAACAACATATGGACAAATATCTATGCAAGCTCTATAGCCCAGTCACCAAGATCCGGTACGGCCCATTGCACATGGCACGTAAAGGCCAAGATTGTTCCATTTAAACATCAACCACTCCTATCTCATACCCGGACTACTACCCGGGGGGGGGGGGGGGGGGGGGGCAGCTAACTTGGCTAATTGTGTTGAAAAGGGACCTCCTATGGATCTTTGTCGAAACACAATTCATTTTAAATTCTCATGCGCTTCTCTTTGAGTGTGCCACAAGCCAAGGGAAAGTTGATTGATCAGTAGATTTGAATCTTTAGTATTGTCCCCCCTACACACACAACAACACGAACACACACGCACACACACACACGCACACGGACACACACACCTCAGTCATTCTCCCCCCCGGATAGCCGAGCAGCAAGACTCTTCCTCCTCTGTGCCATTTTGCCATCTGGCAGACACCAAACTACTCTCGTGTTTCAGTTGGCATGGTAACGGCACACATGACGGGTGCTCGCCCTTGTGGGCTATGTCATTTAGGTGATTCAGAGCGACCTCATTCAACACCGCTAAAAGTTTTTACTGACATATTTTACCGTAGTTCTCAACTTGAAGAAGGAATCTGTGTAGAGAACATTATTGAAGCACAACACCAAAGTTCACTTAGAACCATGTTCGACAGGAATAGAATGTGGATGGCAGGTCAGTTCATAGAGCTATCTCACCATCTCTCTCTCGAGCCAAACAGCATCATGAGGTTTAAATAAATAATACCTAGACAATAATCAGTTGTAGATACAGTACACTGTAATACATCATTGCTGGTTCTGTAGGTCATATGTGTCCATCAAGTAATTGTGTTTCATAATTAATCAACTCAATCAGTTATTCACAATAACCAACAATAGTTTAAAAATACATTTCCCCACTTAGTAAGTCAAAATAATCACCAAACAAGAGAGAATAGAAAAACAATTCCAAAGTGCATATAGGTTTAATAAATCCCATGTGTCATTTGCTCATCTCGATTAAATTCATTGCCTTTGCTGGGAACAGTTTGGCAATGCCGTTTTGACTGATTTTGTCTTGCCATGCCCCAGTCCAATATATCTGATTTTTACGAGCGAGGATGCCCTGACCTCAGTGATCAACTGGCTGTAAATGTTTTTTACTGATATCCTGTCCTGTGAGCTAGGGATTGGTTGCAAGCTGTGAATACCGTGATTTAAGCTCGTAAAGGGCCTTGACACATGTCAAGAGCTTTATCTTAACATGTTGGCTTTGTGCTAGGGTAAATCACAAATTGTGAGATACATATTACATATATTAACAATTGGATACTGTATACAATTGTATATATCAAGTTATACTTCTATATTGTGGCAATATAGTCAACTGTGTCTGAGAAATGGATTTGTTCTGGAGCAAACTCCCTGTAAGCTTTCATAGGCCGTTTTCTGTGGCTATTGCAACCCCGGTCGAGATTGAATTTTGGTAAAGCATGACTGGAATCATTCTTTGAAGGAATATATGTTATAGACTACCAGAATGCACCAGTGGCATATCGGTGTGTTCTGTAATCATCCCGTTTAAAGGTTGTAGTGGAGCATGACTTAAACCTATAATGGTCTGTATTTAGTTCAGTTTAGCTTCAAACTGTTGTTGTTTGAAAGGTGACATGGAGCTTTTCTGATAAGACATCTGACCATTGGGTTATCTGGGTAAATACTGATCTCTGTGGTATTCACCTTGAGGGAGATTTTTTCTGCACCCAACTGGTGTACCTATTGAGTATCCAGCTGGAGGATCAATCGGCACCCTATGGTGACCTTGTGGTGACCTTGTAGTGACATTGGTACAGCATAGAAAGCCTTTGAGAAAGGGCAAAATAATTTGGGTTGGAACAGTTAAGAGTTTTGGATGTTATCTTACTGCTTGAGCAATGAGAATTGACTGCTCTTCTGTCTATAAATACTGTGACTGAAAAATTCTAACTTGGGAGTTGCACTTGGTAGCTCCCCATGCGCCTTTAAATAAACCATTACTTGTTGAAATTGTGATTTTTGTTCCAAGTCCTTCTCCCACCTCATATATGGTAATTTCCACCAAATGTTCTTGCCAAAAAATGTTAATAAGTATATAAAAATAGCACGAAAACACTGATTGCCTATTGTACATTCAGATCATACTTCACACTTATTTTTCATTTTTCTTAGTCTTCTGTAGATTTTTTTCTGGCAGGTCCTCCTCTGCAGCCTTGGGAGTGGGAGGAGTGTCTATGCTTTAGTGTAGGTATTTATGCATGTTAGGTGTGTGTGTGTGTGTGTGTGTGTGTGTGTGTGTGTGTGTGTGTGTGTGTGTGTGTGTGTGTGTGTGTGTGTGTGTGTGTGTGTGCAAGATAAACAAATAGAGATGGTTCTGTGACCAATTCCAGAACAGTGAAATTCAAGCCCTGGCGCAATTTTTTTGGTCTCTGTGGGTGAAAGAACAAGAGAATGCCGTTCAAATCCTATAGGGGCATGGTTCAAATTACATCTTTATATAATGAGGTTTTTATTTCACCAAGACACAACCCTTGTTTGGATTATGCAATCTTTTAGAATTGGTTGAGTTAGTAGATGGCGCTAAATGAAAAGATTTCCACTCCACTCTTGACGGTTTGTCTCTGGCCTCTGGCTTGTTTATATGTGACAGGTCTGTTGTTCTCTCCTGCGCACCCATTTCCCCATTGCTGACTGACTCCATATATCAAGTTACATTTCTCTATTGTGGCAGTTTAATAAACTGTGTCTGAGAAATTGATTTGCTCCGGACCAAACCCCAGTGAGCTTCTTTTTTTTTTTTTTTTTTACGTTTTCTGTGGCTATTGCAGCCCCCGTCGAGATTGAATTGTGGTAAAAGAATGTCTGCTGTTTCTTTGAAGGGATATATGTTGTAGACTACAAGAATGTCTCAATGACACATATGTGTAATCTGCAGCATCCAGTTTAAAGTTTGTGGAGTATGAAACATTGCGTCTTATGGAGCAGGCTTACGATAGCATGTTTTAGCATTAAAAACGATGTCTGCTCTGGGGAATACGAGGTCTAAAAACAGCCTCATCCTTTTAAAAACCGTGTGTGTTCGCCGTGGTGTGGGAGATGGTTTTAGGATAGTGAGAGTAGACTAGACGCGATATGTTTGTGCTGACCATGGTCCTGAAATGCATGTAACACAGCCTGGATTCGTCTGCAGACCACGGACGGCATGGCTTAAATAATTTTAGTTAAATTCACTGGCTACTGTTTCACCAAAGGGATTAAAGTTCTGATCATGTCAACAGATGCTGGTCTGTTTATCTGACCTTCATTGCCCGACCAATGTGCTCGCAAATGTAAAAAAAATAAATAAAAGGTCTTTGTCTTGCTTGGTCAATGTTTTTATCCTCTGTGTTTGTGCACTCTTTCACACGAAAAAGTAAGATTTATTGCATTAAGAGGCGGGGAAACGTTTTCATGTAGGCCTACTACACTCAAGATGATGTGGGTGATTTTTTTCTTTTTGAACGAATCAATAGCTGCAAGTCACGTGAGGCCAAGCAGAATCGATTTAATTTACACCCGGGTAATAGATTTACCCTTTGGCACATTCTCATGTTTTTACAATTTTATCCAGCAAAAAAAAATCTGTAATTTTTTTATTCAAGTTCAAATCAAGTGTTTTCTTGAAAAAATAAACCAATGTGTGTACGTAGGTAGCTACCACAGGTGTATGCTTCACTTATGCTAATTTGTAGATGTCCCGGATGAGTATCGTCGCACTGCAAAATTATTTCGTTCAGTGGTCCACAATGATCTGGATTTTAAAATGTTATATTAACATTGACCGTGTCAAATTAAAAATGTGTGTATTGTGTTAACTCGATAAAACATTTGCTCAACAAGTGTCTTGATACAAATGTTTAATCAATTTGTGACACTGCTGTGCAAATTGGGTTTAACTCAACTTGCTTTGCAAAAACAGGGCATTTGTTATGCCAAAAGCCTCCAATGTCGTAGACTCAATCCTCCCTTGTTATCGTACTAACAACTTGTGTAAAGTAGATATTAATATTGCTTGGTCCAAGGTGAGGAAACGATACAGTAGATTCGACATTTACTTGTTTTCTACAAATTGCATTTCAAATTATCGCTACGGGCTTGCAGGAAAAAGATGGTCAGTAACTCTAAGCAATGGTAAGTTTCGTTGACCTCTCGGCTATTTCATGCATCTGGAACATCACTGTTGTGTTTACACTAATTAAAATGTCTAAGCAATGTTGTATATGCCTGTGTCCACAAAGAAAGGCGAGTTTTTTTGTTGGCGCCAGGCTGTGCCTTAACGCGGCAGGTAGAAACGGCTTCAATTCAGTGCTAGGTGTTATTTCTTACGTGTTCGTCAAGATGTGACAATAAATGACTTGAAGCACTGTTGGTGCTAGTATAATACTGCCTGTCTGAATTGCGCCTTTGATGGATGTGATTAGGAAAACGTTAGGCTACTGTCATTAAAAGGAGTGCAACAAAGCAAAAATAAAACTTAGAGGGAGACCGGATGATAGAATAGGCAGGTCGCTAGATATGTGCGTTGTTTCCTCTTTTACAAAGGGAAATTGAGCTGTCATTGAGGAGGAACTGGCGCCCCTTCAAGCAATTTTTCTAGAAGAAAAAACATTAGAAGACAAGTGGCCTGTGTTGAGAAGTGTTAAAGTCAAAATGTTTAGACTCCGCATGGAGAGATAATGATTACTATGGTCTTAAGCTCTTCTCAAGACATTGTACTACTTTTTTAAGCTTTTCTTTGAAATACAGTAAAAAAAAATCCTCTTCAATATTGTCTTTACTGTTACTGGTTTCAAGGCGAGTTTAGCATTGCCCAAAAGCCAAGTTTCCGTTTCTGTGTCATGCTTTTATATAATTCAATCATACATTTGTATTTGTGAGGATTATCTTAATCCCCTGTTTCATTCTTACTTGCTGTGGCCTCCACACATTAAGATAAACCATTTAGACCAGGATTACAGATTCCCAGGGATTTAGGCTAGCCACTTGTAGCATGTTGCACAGTGGAGTGTGAGTGTGTCTGTCTATCCGTTATCTCCTCCTCCTTCGTCGCTCTCCTCATCACCACGGCCTTATCTTTTCGCTTCCTCTGGCCCGAAGCAACCAAAGAAAGGAAGAAGAAGAGAAACAATAGCACCGCTTGAATACGAAGACTCACAAATGCTTGTGCACATTAAGTGAGACGAAGGAATATTGAAGCTTATCAATCGACTGGTGGACATCCTTTGGAGAAACGGCAGGGGATTTTTGTTTTTGTTCTTGTCAGCCTGACACTTAGCCTTCTGATCCTTTGCAGTCCTCGGGGAAGTAATTATCCTCTAGCAAGAGTTTGTCAGTAAAGTTAAGTGCCGTAGGCAATTAGTTGCTGTTTGTTTCTTGGCTGACCTCATGCACATTTTGTATTTGTTCCCGTCACATGCGTTTGGCCTTGTGGCCCAGGAAGTGTTAGAGCGTAGAAACCAACCGAATACATTTTGTCTGGCGCCTCAGCCGAAAAGCTCGGGACACCAAGGGGTGTTTGATCCAGTCGTTGGGAGATGAGTGCTTCGGCTCTAGGTGGCTGCTTCGTGCCCATGGCTCCCACGTCCTCTGCCCTGCTCCGCTCAGCCACGCCCGCCACCACGGCGGACAAACCCAGCCCCCCTGCTCGAAGGGCCTTCTCCTCCGGGGGCAAGTCGGGCAAACCCACCCCCCCTGCTAGAGGGGCCTTCTCCTCCGGGGGCAGGGCGGTCGAACCCACCCCCCCTGTGAGAGAGGCCTTCTCTGGGGGAGAGACGGACAAGGACAAAGTGAGGCTGCTTCGGTACTCCTCCATCTCTTGCCTAGTGGAGGACTTGTTTGGGATAGACGGCAGCCTTGATGTGTATTCTGAATGGAGACTAGGCTACATTGGTAAGTCTGGGCTATGTTTGGAAATGGAGGTGATGCGGGGGAGAGTCAGGAGTGGATGCTGCTCGAGTTTGTGTGTGAATCTCCTCTCCCGCTACATTGGTTGGAACAGAAGTAGGATTTGAACGTGGTCCACATTTTCTGGGATAGAGGACTAACACTGACATTCATGATAAATCCATCTAGTACAGGTGTGTACCTCCAGTGATGGTTGGTCCATAGTACAGCTGTGTACCTCTAGTGATGATAGGTCCATAGTACAGGTGTGTACCTCCACGGATGGTTGGTCCATAGTACAGCTGTGTACCTCTAGTGGTGATAGGTCCATAGTACAGGTGTGTACCTCCAGTGATGGGTGGTCCATAGTACAGGTGTGTACCTCTAGTGATGATAGGTCCATAGTACAGGTGTGTACCTCCAGTGATGGGTGGTCCATAGTACAGGTGTGTACCTCTAGTGATGGTATGTGTACAGTACAGGTGTGTACCTCTAGTGATGATAGGTCCATAGTACAGGTGTGTACCTCTAGTGATGATAGGTCCATAGTACAGGTGTGTATCTCTAGTGATTATAGGTCCATAGTACAGATGTGTATCTCTAGTGATAATAGGTCAATAGTACAGATGTGTACCTCTAGTGATGGTAGATGTACAGTACAGGTGTGTACCTCCAGTGTTGATAGGTCTACATTACAGGTGTTTATTCACCTGCGTGGTGTAGTTGCTTAATATATTTAGTTGCTCAGGTACTGTTAACACAGTTACCAGCCCAGACATGACTAATTAAGTAGCTTTAATGCCCTGGCCCATAGTGCTGTTCTGGCTTTCAGTGTAAGTGAGTGGCATATGGAGACCAGACGATCCCCTTGAGCTTAGCCCAGTGACCTTAAAAGTCGTCAGGCAACGAGGAGCAGGCCCCTCCCCTTCAAGGCGGTTGTGGCCCACTTATTTAAAACCCTGACTGGAGTCCCGCTGGGAGCAGGAGCTCGGGTCAAGCCATCACCGTGGGTTCCGTTCAGTCACCGAAACACTTTTCTTCTTCTGTAACTATGGAGTTCGACACAGTTGCGTTTTTGCCGCCTGTCGTCATCCGAAGGCAGCAGGGCTCCAGACTGGCACCAATTTGGTGGCGTTTGTGAGCGTAAATCCATCCAGTGCCACTAAAAAAAAGTATTGGACGCACTGCTCCTACTTGACTTTTGATGAGTTAAAAAAAAAACTTTATATATATATATATAATTGAAATCCTTAAGTAATATTTGGTTCTAACTTATTTGGTTCTAACTCATTTAGTTTGATTATAAATTATCCTCCTTTTAACAATCCAATGGGGGCATTTCTATCTCTGTCTCTCGCACGGTTAAGTATAATACGAAGAGTGCAAAGTAGCAACCACTGCAAAGTAGCAATCTAGACAGCGCCGCCACTAGTGTAAAATGTTTGTCTGGAGCCCTGCCCAGAGTTGTTGTCTGGCAGAGGGGCATTACAGCATCAGCTACCCCTTTGGGTGAGTTTAACCTGATAAACCCTTCATAGTAGCCAGACAACAACAGTGTATTAGTTACAGAATGTAGGTCGTCCTAATGGTGCAATCCTGTGGAAAGTTCAGTGTGAAAAGTAGGTCAGGAAACTTGCATCATAGGTGGATTGTTGTTTGTCTAAGTCATTGCTTTCTTTCTGAAACAAGTCAACATAATGTCCTAGTATTATTTGACACTCAGACTTTGATTAATGGTTGCTAGGATTGTCTGAGGAGTTAATATTTGGTTTAATTCAAGTTGTAGCAAACTTAATCACGCCAAAGCTTCTCCTTATAAAAGAAAGTACACTACAGGTCAAAGATTATAGTTGCATGTTGTGCAACATTTGATTGATTAAATATGTAAACTAAATTCTCGCTTCTAAAGAAAAACATGACCAATATTTCTATCATAACAACCATAACAGTGCACATGAATGTCATTGGTATTCCTGTGAGGAGCCACCAATCTGGGCCTCTCCTAATATCCACATACTTTAACCCTGGATGTGTTTCCATGGTAACCAGCTAGAACCCTATAAAGTTTGAAGTGGCCAGACCCAACTCTATCTCTTTCTCACACACACACACACACACACACATTCACCTTCTCTCTCTCTCCGTCCTTCTCTCTCTCTCACACACACACACACACACACACACACACACACACACACACACACACACACACACACACACAGTCTTTCTTTCTTTCTGTCTTTTACACACACACACTCTCTCTTACTGTGTGGCAGTTGGCTGTACAGTAGGATTTATTATAGGTGTTATAGGCAGTATAGAGTCACTCTGCTAACTGTATGGTCCTAGACCTAATTTCTATGTTGCTCTCCAGTATCTTTCAGGACTTCATTTTGAACATTAAGTCACATGTTGGTAGGTTCGGTGGCACAACCTTGTAGTGTTTTTTGTTGAGGCTGTACTGAGAGAGATTCCACTAGGGTGTGTGTGTGTGTGTGTGTGTGTGTGTGTGTTCCAATAAAGTTTTAATAGTGCTCTTAATTGGTCCACTTGCAGTGGAATCCTGCTGACCTGAAGCGTCAGCATTTACATAGACTTTGAAGTTCTAACACACTGGACTGTTGGCTAATTAAGTGCACTGGTTTATTCAGCCTCGCTCCGTCCTCCATAGGCTCTGAATAACCTTTGGGTTGGTATTTAAGTGGGTCAGGTTTAGGCTGTCCTCATCGTTCTGCTTATGCTGCTATCTCTCGCGTTTCTGGCCACAGTTAGCGCTGGATATGGTCTTTCCCCAGTTTGATCGAGATGCTCCTCGCAGAACCAGTGCTTATTATTTAGTGTATATATCGTTAAACAAGAATGATGAGCCGTTTTCCATGTGTCTCGATATGACATTTCCAAAGTTTGTTTTCAGGGGACTGGTATCGACAATCCCCATGTCCTTTCTTCCTTGAGAGAACAATGGTTGCTCGAGATGTAATGGAATTTTCTCCTCTGTCTGCCTGGTTGAAATAGGCCAGCGTGACCAGAGGAACACACAGGAGAGATTCTTTTCAGAACTTAAACACCTACTTTTCCAGTCCTCCCTTGGTTGTCTTCAGCTTGGCCTGTATCCACATCTATTTGTCTTCCAGGCGGAGTTGGTCTGTATGGCCGCAAGTACAGAACACACACACACACACACACACACTCACACAGACACTCACACAGACACAAACACACACTCACACAAAGACTCGCACACAGAAACACACGAACAAACACTCACATACTCACACACACACACACACACAAACACAGGCTGTAATTCCAGAATGTCAACTTAGTTCTGAGGCTTGTTCTCCGCCCGTACTGAACGCTCCTCCCCAGGTGATGGGTGGACGGGGCCAAGGCGAGGGATGGATGGAGGCTAGCTCCTCTCTGCCTCTGAGCCGTGGTGCCAGATGCTAGAGCACTCGCTTGGGAAGCGCTGGGAGGACACAGTCTGTCTGACTGAATGTGGAACAACGTTTCACCCGCTGTGGGGGCTTAATAGCCAAACGGACTGCATGTCCGACAGTCGATGCAGCTTCACATTTAGGTGTGTGCGTGTGCGTGTGCATGTGAGCGCTATAGAAGCATTTTATTAGTTCGATATTATGTCTATATCTATGCCTAAACTATGTCATCATGGTCTTAAGGAAGATATTAATGCTAACACTGTGAGTCCCCAGCTGGGTGGAGCATTAGACCGAAACTCCATTACACAGAGCCTGGAGGGGCCTCTAGCTCCACTCATCAATGGGAACGCAGTGCAGCCAAATCAATGGCCAATTAGAGCTACCCATCCCTGCCTCTGCGTGTGGATTACTGCCTGGCGGCCTGTGGACTTCGTAACAGCGTTAGTGGATGTTTATACAGCGGGTCAGTGCTACAGCAGAATGAATGTCCCTGGGTAGTTACTCGCCCTGTACCTGTTCTGCCATTGGTTCCCGGGCATTCCATGTTCCAAGGGGACCTATTAAACAGTCGCCCCGGGGGGCTGCATAGTGAGGGACTGACACCGGGACGGATATATAGCTGCTACAGCCACCACTAATGATCTGTGTGTGGCGGAGCTGTCCAGATGACGAGGATGCAACTAGAAACCCACTCAGGCCAAACTAGTCTATCGTCTATCAATGTAGGCCAAACTAGTCTATTGTCTATCAATATAGGCCAAACTAGTCTATCGTCTTTCAATGTAGACCAAATTAGGCTTATCCTCTATCGATGCAGGCCAAACTAGTCTATTGTCTATCGATGCATCCCAAACTAGTCTGTTGTCTATCGATGCAGGCCAAACTAGTCTATTGTCTATCGATGCAGGCCAAACTAGTCTATTGTCTATCGATGCAGGCCAAACTAGTCTATTGTCTATCGATGCAGTCTGTTTATGTTATCTCCCTTTCTTTCACAGCGCATTTGCAGATGCTCATGTCCTTTTCGAGTGTGAGTGATTGCTTTGAGTGGGGATCTTGCTATGAGTGGTGATCTTGCTGTGAGTGGTGATCTTGCTGTGAGTGGGGATCTTGCTGTGAGTGGGGATCTTGCTGTGAGTGGGGATCTTGCTGTGAGTGGGGATCTTGCTGTGAGTGGGGATCTTGCTGTGAGTGGGGATCTTGCTGTGAGTGGGGATCTTGTTGTGAGTGGGGATCTTGTTGTGAGTGGGGATCTTGTTTAGTTGTCTCACAAACCTATAGAAAACATAGCTCCCTCTCCTGTATGGTATCAGTGATGAGTTTTAGTTTGGACTGTAGTGGATAGAAGGCGTTTCTACTCAAATGGTTCCCTTGTCTATACATATGGGGGAGGAAAGCTCTAGAGAATATGATGACACATGAGGAATTGTGTGTGTGTGTGTGTGTGTGCGTGTGCGTGTGCGTGTGTGTGCGTGTGCGAATGGTAAGTCTCCCGTGAGATCCAGACTGGGGCCCAGATGGATGTTGGTGAAACACACACGGTCTAAAACAAACACACTGCTGCCACACTCACATGTTCAGTACCAAGACACACATCTTTCATGTTCTGTTTCACAGAAACACACACAAACACACACACACAGCGTCTCCTCTCCAACCCTTTCCTGTTTCTCTGTTTGTCCAGTGGAGAAATGCATGAGCTCCATGCAGACGGGCACCCAGATGGTGAAGCTGCGTGGAGGCCCCAAGGGACTGGTGCGCTTCTTCTACCTCGACCAGCACAAGTCCTGCATCCGCTGGAGACCCTCCCGCAAGAACGAGAAGGCCAAGAGTGAGTGCTCCCTGCCCCTGTTTCCTTTAGCATCCTGTAGATCCATGCCATGCCAGGGGAACCCTATCCCAGTTTGAACCTGGACTGCTGCTCCTCATTTTTGGGTTGTTGCTTTCGACTCACTAAAGGACCTCAGTACAGCGTTAGGGTCATACTGCTTTAGACAGCTATAGTGGTGCTAAGGTCAGTGTTAGGGTCATGCTGTTCTAGACTGCTTTAGACAGAAATAGTGGGGACTAAGGTCAGCATTAGGGTCATGTTGTACTAGACTGCTATAGACAGAAATAGTGGTGCTAAGGTCAGCGTTAGGGTCATGCTGTCCTAGACTGCTTTAGACAGATACAGTGGTGCCAAGGCCAGGCCTAACATTGGCTGATCAACCTCAACTAATTATTAGATAGCAAAGTAGCGTGTACGATTTTTTCTTTTTTTTACCAATTATATTGAACATTAATGTAGCCTCGAGGCAATATATTTTTTTTTTTAACAAATCTGTCTGCCCTCCCTATTCTGCAGCCATTTCAGCCATTCAGAGTAGAGTTTGATTGGTTGTAATTAGCAAATCAAATGTTTTCAGGAGCTTCCCGAGTGGTTTGTGTTGATCCAAAATGGAGTCTTTCTCCTGGGGGCTTAGGGTGGCTCAGTTTCCTGTGCCCCACCCACCCTTAAAGCCATGGCCCTGTGCCGCCACAGGACTTAATAAGCTTCTTAAGGGGCCTCAATTATTAATCAACATTAAGCTGCTAAGCCAGCGTTGCCGGGTTAAATGCACACAAACATTATTACTAACACAAACCAAACAAGGTGCCGACTGAGAAATTGTTTCTTGCTGAACTATTTTGAAATGAATACCACCTAACACTATAGCAATAGCTTTTTTAAAGATGCTGGACTTTACAAGCACTGTTCTGCTTTCACTGTTGTGGCAAGAATGTGGCCTGTAATATCCAACATAGCGCTACTTTTTGTGTAGTCTGAATTTATATTTGCCTATATCAGTAAAAAAAATAAGATAAAAAAAAATCCCTACAGTGTGTTTTAGAATCGATACAGTATCACAAATCATGATATCACTTCTATTTTACTGGTTTGGAAGCCTGGTGTATTTTTTCTGCCCATTCTTATCGTTACTTATCGTTACTCAAACTCAAAAGAGAGAGAGAGACACACACACAGAGACACCCAGAGAGAGCAGTCTACTATAATATAGTGACTCTAAATAATGACACTATTTTGTGTGAATTCATGTGCATGTTTAATGTCATAAAAATATTTGACATCCCTGCTGCGACTGTTTGATTGCCCCTCTTCTAGTGATCTTAGATGTCCACATATGGATGAGGCGTAAACAGTATCAGGGGAAATCAATTAGGCATTGTATCTATGTACATGAATTAGTCTTATGATCTCTCTCTCTGTCCTTCTGTCTCTCTCTCTCTCTCTCTCTCTCTCTCTCTCTCTCTCTCTCTCTCTCTCTCCCTCGTAAACATCCTCCGTGGTTTTTGCAGATTCAATGGTTTTTTGTCATTATTTAATCACCAGTGATTTGCCTGTTCCCTGCTGTCAAAGGTACCATAGACTGTGTGGAAATGGAGGACTCGTTTAGAGTGTGTGCTTCTTCAAAATGGATCCCAGGCATGGATAGAAGCACATTCAATTCTCAATTCGTATTAAAAAAGGGAAAAAGAGAATAGACTGAATGTCGAAAAGGACGTTTTTTTTTTCTTGGTGAACAAGTGGTTGAACCATGTTTAAATCACAGTCATAAAGAGAGATTCTGTCTGCATGATTTAGCCTGTGCTCATAGTGAAGACTTTTGCTGCCATCGCCACACCAAAAGGTGGAAGCTGTTCATATACTTTGGAATGTCAGAAACCATGTGTAAGTGTTATGTAAATGAGGTTCCATTCTGTCAAGTGAACGTTGTAAAAGTGTCTCTCACTATTCGTGTGTAGCGTTTTATAACAGTGTGGGTCCTCAAAGGAATAGCCATGATCTTATTTTGACCTGTTCTCCTCTGTCTTACTCTCTCTCTTCACCTCTCCCCCTCTTCATCTCTCTTCTCTTCTCCCTCCCTCTTTTCCCCACCTCTCCTCTCTTCACCTCCCTTCACACTCTTCACTCCCTCTCTCTTCACCTCTCCCTCTTTCTTCTCCTCTCCCTCCCTCATTTCCCCTTCTAACCTCTCTTCACCTCTCTCTCTCTTTTGACCTCTCGCTCTTCATCTCTGACTCCTAACCTCCTCTTCACCTCCTCACTCTCTATTTACCCTCTCCTACTCTCCCTCCCTCCACCTCTTCTCCTCCTCTCTCCCTTCACCTCTCCCCCTCTTCCCCTCTCTTCTCCCCTCCCGCCCTCTTTTCCCCTCTCTTCCCCTCTCTCTCTTTTTACCTCCTCTCCTCTCCACCTCCTCTTTCCTTTTTCCCCTCTCTTTCTCTTAACCTCTTCTCTCAATCCTAACCTCCGCACTCTCCCTTCACCTTCTCTCCTCCTCTCTTCCCCCTCTTCTCTCTCCCCCTCTCATCCCTGCAGTCTCCATCGACTCTATCCGAGAGGTGTGCGAGGGGAAGCAGTCGGAGATATTCCAGCGCTACTCGGATGGCAGCTTCGACCCGAACTGCTGCTTCAGCCTGTACTACGGGGAGCACATGGAGTCTCTGGACCTTGTGTCGGGGTGCGGGGAGGAGGCCCGCACCTGGATCACCGGGCTCCGCTACCTGATGGCCGGCATCAGCGACGAGGACAGCCTGGCCAGGAGACAGCGCACCCGAGACCAATATCCTTGAATTGAAGGGTAGTTTGCTGCTAGCCTCACTACTCTGATGAGATGGTAATGATAGGTAGTTTGCTGCTAGCCTCACTATTCTGATGAGATGGTAATGATAGGTAGTTTGCTGCTAGCCTCACTATTCTGATGAGATGGTAATGATAGATAGTTAGCTGTTGTTAGACTGTTGTTGATAGATCTTGGGTGGCTAATTCAAATATAAATTGTTGATCATATGAGAGACACACCCACACACACCTTACATAATGAACAGAGACGCACACCCTCCTTACACACACACACACACACACACACACACGCTTCCTCTCTCTCTCTAAATACTACAAAGACAAGCATACCTTCCTAACACAGACAACACACACACACACACACACACAGTCACACCATTAAAGCTGGCGGGGTGATAAAAGGATCCTATCACATCATCACATTGTCTCACTCACACTCTAAGATTAGACTTCTCTAACGGCTGATGTGTTAAAGATCAAAAAGGTTTAGCACACACACACACACACACACACACACACACACACACACACACACACACACACACACACACACACACACACACACACACACACAGTGCTTCTGAGGGACTCCCATTTTTCCCGTCAGATTCTGTTCCCAACAAACACTCCTTTTATATGACTTGCATTAGGATGGTGCATTTGATAAGAAGCTTTTGTACAACAAAGCCATAGATATCTTCCTAGTGGAAATAGCTGGTTGGTTAAAGCCCTAGAGATCTTCCAAGCACGAGTAGCTGGTTGGTTAATAATAAGATATTTTATTTATATCGTGCTTTTCTAAAACCCAAATACGCTAGTAGATATAGCTGGTTGGTAGAAGCACTAGATATCTTCATACTAGCAGTAGCTGGTTGATTAGTAAAATCACATTCAATTTATATAGCGCTTCTCTAAAACCCAAATATGCTAGTAGAATTATCTGGTTGGTTTTAAACCCTAGGGATATTCCTAGTTAGGATTAACTGGTTGGTTAAAACCCAAGAGATCTTCCTAGTTAGGAGTAGCTGGTTGGTTCAAACCCTAGAGATATTCCTAGTTAGGATTTGTTGTTTGGTTAAAACGAGAGATCTTCCTAGTTAGGAGTAGCTGGTTGGTTAAAACCCGAGAGATCTTCCTAGTTAGGAGTAACGTGTTGGTTAAAACTAGAGATTTTCCTAGTTAGGAGTAGCTGATTGGTTAAAACCCTGGAGATCTTCCTAGTTAGGAGTACCTAATTGGTTAAAACCCTTGACCCATCCGGTCCGTTACGTGGCTGAAGCAGACGTTTGCCGAGGCGGATAAGAACGGAGATGGCAGCCTGAGCATCAGTGAGGTCCTGCAGCTCCTCCACAAACTCAACGTCAACCTGCCGCGCCAGAAAGTCAAGCAGATGTTCAAGGTCGGTCCCAGCCCGTTTATGGAAATGCGTGCTGACCTATATGTCCTGATTGTGTCGCATCGTGTTTTCATTCACTTTTTCACCACGGAACTTTTCAACGAGGGATGGAGAGACTAGAGTGAAAGACTGAAAGGGAGGGAGGGAAAGAAAGGGAGGGAGGGAGAGAGACGTAGGGAGGAATGGAGACAGAGAAAGTAAAAGGGTGAGTGATTGTTAGGGTTTACCTAGAGTCTAGATAATGCACCTTTTCTAGGTCTTTGTTCCTTCAACCTGCCAGGTAAACAGAGGAGTGTGTTGTGAACGTGAAATTGTTTCGTATGCCGTCGTTGCGTGGCTCCTACAGGGATGGGAGATGGAGCTGTTAGTCTGGTTGCCACGCGGCATTCAAAGAGGAAGCTACAGAAGCTCCATGAAAAGATGATTGCAACTCATCTCTCACCTGCGCGTGATCAAAATGGCCACCCGGTTCCGCGGATGCTGCAGAAATCAATCACGCACAGAGCACAAAGAGAGACGGTGACACACAGGTTGGGAGCGAGCCAATCAGAGAACACGAGGGTGCCCGTGGCTGCGGGCCTGGAACGTTTCGTAACTTCAGTAGAATTCTTGAGATTCCCACCAGATGGTTGAGTGAGTTCATTGTGACAGTTCGCTCGGAACTTTCTGTGTCTCTCTGGGAAATGGTGTCACACCGTGTGTTCACAGAGAGCAAAGGCACACCACGTTTTGAATTTGAGCAGCATTTTATACACACAACAACTCACTGTTCCCACTAATTGGAGCAACAAAACCAAATCCAAACTATTGGTGTCATGCCATCTCTACTGCATTTAGTCATATTTTTTTTTTCAAAACTAAGAGATCTCTTTCCAATGCATCGCTATTGAAACCTATTTCACAGGTTCAAATGTGTGTGTGTTTGACGTCCTCTCCGCTGGGTGAACAAGGTCGTGCTGCCAGGCCTGCTGGCCCTTCTGGCCTGGCTGCATTCTCTCAGACGGAGGAGGCCCCTGGACTATCATTGGCCCTCTAGGATTAGCACACGTCATTGTGTCAGGCTGTGTCCCCAGCTCAGCACCAGGGCTTGGCTGCTACCGCGAGGTCTGGAGCCCCACAGTGGGGCTGGCTCACCCATATGGTGCTCACTGCCACAGATGGTGTTATACACGCTAAACACGCCAGGGATCAAACCCCAGCGTGCGTTTGCCTTCGAATCTGCGTGTTGGTCTCCAAACGTAATCTGCTTACTGTTGTCCTTGTGGGTTCAGGGGGGGGGGGGGGGGACTTAGCCAACACACGTACCTGTCACTTCCTGTCGGTCTGCAGCTTTGCCCTCCTCTCTCCTCCTCCTCCAGCCCTCCTCTCTCCTCCCTTCTCTCTCCTCCTCCTCCATCACTATTCTTCCATTTAATATCTTTGGTTCTGACAAGGGCAGCGAGGGGCCCACTCATACAGTCCCACAGGCCCACACACATACACGATGAAGCACAGTCTCCTCACACACACGAGGTGAACAGTCTCGGGACGTTCCTCTTCTCTCTGCTCGGGAAGCGCTAAGCTGAGGAAATGGGTTGCCCGTTGAGTAGGAAGCCCCCCCCCCCCCCCTCTCCCCCCTCTCCCGCCTCTGCTCAACCTGGGAAGTGCAGCGCGCAATCCTCTGGATTTGAGCGTTTGGCTACGGGTCGAGTGCTGTGTGTTTGGGTGCTCCTGTCTTCAGTCTATTGAGCATGCTAGCCCGAGGTTATTCCCGTTCTGTTTCAGAGAGGAAGGGACAAGCAGGAGAAAGGCTGCTCAATGATTTATTACAGCAGGGACTCAAGGAGGCGGAAAGAGATGAACCAATACGTTCTCTTGTGTTCCAGCGCTAGCATGCGAATTCGTTCGCCCAGTTCTTTATATAATGAGTTGGAAGGAGAACGAGGCTCAATGGGAATGTGTGATATAATAAACTGAAGGTTCAAGGTAGGCCTCAAACGCTGCTGTGGGTTCAAAAAAATTCAACAAAAGAAATGTAAGGAAAGGAGCGCTGTCTGGACTAAAAATGTAGTTCATTTGAGTTAATTTGAGGTGCTCTTTGGAGAGGAATACATGTAGGATTCGAAAAACAAACCCCTTTGGTTTGTTTAACAATGTGAGTGTCATTAGTTTGAGAAAAGAGACAGTTTCCAAGCTGAGGAGGATACGCACTGGAAAGAGACAGTTTCTTAGCTGAGGAGGATACGAACTGGAAAGAGACAGGAGGACTTGTGTTGTTGTCAGCCATCGTGCCTGTCACCCTCGTCAGACAGAGAAGTACAGTTAGGCTTGCATCGTCTCTCAGGAACACCCTCTCCCAGTTGATGTAAAATGTGTTGTCAAGTGGGAATGTTTGAAGACATCCGTCTTCCTCCATCAGGAAAGGAACAGACGAGGTGTGAGAACTGTGTGTGTGAGAGAGAGAGAGAGAGAGAGAGAGAGAGAGAGAGAGAGAGAGAGAGAGAGAGAGAGAGAGAGAGAGAGAGAGAGAGAGAGAGAGAGAGAGAGAGAGAGAGAGAGAGAGAGAGAGGGCTGTGTGTGTGTTTACGCATCTTTTCTGTTAGGATGCCAACCTCCTTCTGTCTTGCAGATATGTTTGGAGCTCGTATTGTTGTACGCATGCTATTAGTAGACGTAAGGCACACAGCGTGTTTTCAATTATCAAACCAAAATGTGATATTTCTAAATCAAGTTTGTTTAAAACTCTAAGGCTTAGGTGGTGAACCAGCCCCATAAAGAGAGCCACACAACCTCCAGCCGGTTTGTTGTTGACCAGTTTTCCATGCGTCCCGCACATTTCTAGGAAGCAGACACGGACGACAACCAGGGAACGCTGGGCTTCGAGGAGTTCTGCTCCTTCTACAAGATGATGTCGACGCGCAGAGACCTCTACCTGCTCCTGCTCACCTACAGCAACCAGAAGGATCACCTGGACGCCGCTGACCTCAGTCGCTTCCTGGAGCACGAGCAGAAGGTAGGCCAACCTCTATCTCTCTGTGTGCGTGTGTGCGTGTGTGCGTGTGTGCGTGTGTGCGTGTGTGCGTGCGTGCGTGCGTGTGTGCGTGTGTGCGTGTGTGTGCGTGTGTGTGCGTGCGTGTGTGTGCGTGCGTGTGTGTGCGTGCGTGTGTGTGCGTGCGTGCGTGTGTGCGCGTGCGTGCGTGCGTGCGTGCGTGCGTGCGTGCGTGCGTGCGTGTGTGCGTGCGTGTGTGCGTGTGTGCATGTGCGCGCGTGTGCGCGTGTGCGCGTGCGCGCGCGCGTGCGTGTGTGTGTGTGTGTGTCGGTGAGCTGCTCAGGAACACTGCAGCAGGGCAGAAGTCTTAAGTCTCAGTAGTGTTTCTCTCCCCACTCTCTCTTTGTCAGGGTGTGTGTGTGTTTGTTTGTTTATTTATTTATTTATTTATTTATTATTTTGTACTATTTAAAAATACACAAAAATGACAAAATGGACAAATAATAAACAGTGCAGGAAGAGGAAACCCAATGGGCTCACCTATGTAGAAAATCACAATAATATAGAGAATTAAAATAGATATTTCAATATATCTGTAGTTTAATTGTATTTCCTCTTATTTACAAATTGCTCAAGAAAAGCTACCATGGTGGGGCATCTTATTTTACAATAAAAGCACCTGTAAGTTAACTGGAGCCAACTGTGATCGATAGTCATTGGTTCATCAATCAAACCGAAAAAAAAACCGAATACACTTAAAACATACACTGGCTAGTCATAAATGTGTAATGTGCACTGGGTCATAAAAATAGCAAGCAGGAGGGCTGTATTTGCTTTGCAGCTTAAATAAACTATTTAAAATGATCTGTGTGCTCCAGTATTCCCGTAATTGTTAGCCCAGTATACCTCTGGTTAAAGCTATCGACCGCTAGTTAGGCTTATGTCAAAATCCCCCAAGGATACTGGTGGCCCAGACAGGAAAGAGAAGCTCACAGTTGAACGATACGCTGTGCATACGCAGACTGCAGAAAAAAGTGAGGTGCTTGTTATAATATCCAATATGCCATAATCCAAGATGAGTACTTGAGAAAGCAATATTTAGAATGGGTTTGGGTTGGGAGCAGATATGTCGTTGGGGTTTATAAGTGGGTGCCTTCCTTCCCGGATGTTTTGCTCAATTGAGCCCATGTCACCTCCATATGGCTCAATGGTTAATACATTCACTGTTAGGTTCACTACTAAGGCTTTGACTGTTAAATGGTTAATATATTGACTTAGAGGTTCATAGGGAGGATTTGTCACTGTGAGGATGCAGACAGAGAACATGGAGCTGAGCATTAGGAACAGAAAGAAAAAGAGAGAGCATTTCCAAAAGGTGAATGATGATGTAAAGAGGGTCATCCTGGTCATTTTGGACCAGGCAGCCGGGCTGGGCAGCTACCAGGGGTCCTCGAGCTCGGCACCATTTCCACCCTCCTCAGTTCAACTTGGCCTCCCAAATACAGACCCTGTCTAATGGCCCCACACACAGAAGGATAGGAAAGTTTGCTAATGAAAGAATAGCCTCAATTATCTGTTAATGTTTGCTTTTTCTGCCAGTTGGAGAGAGAGATAAATGTATACTGGTCATCTCTCTCTCTCTAAGGGGAAATTGGTTGTTGAAATAAGCAAATTGGAGAATTTTAAGCGCGTGTGTTTTTGTAACTCCATTTATCTAAACGGTGTTTTCATCCACTTCCCCTCAAACCGCAATGTCTGGTATAAAACCGTCAGAATGCGGCAAGGCTAAATTTAGTTCGACTCTCATAGTTCAGAGAGGGACCAGGGGAAAGTGCCATGATAACAGGGGGCCATTAATCTTTTGCCAGTTACCCTTCTGTGGTCAAATCACTAGATCCCACCAGTGCAGAAGCTACTTAGTCAAAGCCCAGATTTCTCTCCCCTCCCCTCCCCCCTACTGGGGTTAGTGCTAACAGACATATTGACCCAGTATGGGACTGTCCTGTACTGGGAAAGAGATTTGGCACGACCGGGACAAAACCCACATCTCCCCCAGCCCAACGCTCTGACATTGATTGACATGGATGGCAATCTGATCGACCAATCAGCCGGTTTAAAAGGCCAGCTGTCGGGCGGGCAATCGGATTGCAACAAAGGGATGGAGAGAGCCCTGACATGTGAGGAAGCCACCTTAACGAGATTAACTGTCATTAACTGTCACCGACACCTCTAGTTGTTGGGATTTTGTGCCACAAATGTCGTCTTTCTTTTCCTTAATGAATGTGTTTTTCTGGTGGGGGTATTTTTTGAGGATTCTGTGTTTTGTTGTCTCTTTCAGATGACCACGGCGACCAAAGAACATTGCCTCGAGATTGTCAACAAATTTGAACCCTGTGCTGATAATAAGAAGAATGGCGTGCTGGGCATTGATGGTAAGAGTGCCAACTCTGGGAATGTTTTCATTTCTCCCCGAGTTGTACTTATAGGTTTACATATACCTATAACCCGGTATACTAGTGCCTTCCGATCTCTCTCTCTCTCTCTCTCTCTCTCTCTCTCTCTCTCTCTCTCTCTCTAAAGAGAGAGCAGTCTATTAGACTATAGAGGGGGGAGGAAAATATTAGTATAATAATATCAACAAATCTTTAAACAAATGTTATCTTCTTCTTTCCATAAACAGTATAGTCTAGCTAAGATGTCTCTGTGTATCTGAGGGCCAATCCTGTACCTTTGCCCCATCTCCCGTAACAGGTTTCACCAACTACATGCGCAGTCCTGCAGGCGACATCTTTAACCACGACCACTATGAGGTGACTCAGGACATGAGCCAGCCCCTGTGTCACTACTTCGTCTCCTCCTCTCATAACACCTACCTGATGGGGGACCAGCTCATGTCCCAGTCCAGGGTGGACATGTACGCCTGGGTGCTGCAGGCCGGCTGCCGCTGTGTGGAGGGTCAGTGTGCACCATCATCGTCATCCACCAACCCTCAAATGTCTGTGTTAACCCCTCCTTTGTATCCTCATCATCATCGTCATCATCGTCGTCGTCGTCGTCACCCATAAACCCTCTGTCTGCGTTAACCCCTCCCTCCTCATTTCCCCTTCCATCATCATCATCTTCATCATTGCCATCATCATTATCTTCACAGACAGTTTTACCTGTCTGTGTTAACCCCTCCCCCTCCATCATCATCATCCTCAACACTCCCAGACCGTTTTACCTGTCTGTGTTAGGCAGCATTTTCACCCCCTCCAGCATCATCATCATCATCATCCTCATCATCATCATCAGCCACAGCCCGCTAACCCCTCCCCCCTTTATTCCCCCCCCCCCCCTCCAGTGGACTGCTGGGACGGACAAGATGGAGAGCCAATCGTGCATCACGGCTACACCCTCACCTCCAAGATCCTCTTCAGGGACGTCATAGAGACCATCAACAAGTACGCCTTCGTCAAAAACGAGTAAGTGGAGGATTTCAAAGCGCCAGTCCTCGTTTTAGAGCTCTCCTGCTGTGACGAGGCCCCACTGTGACAGGGGCTCATTCAGCTCAAATCTAGTGCCTAGAAAATGGCGTCTGGAATTCAATTTCAGGGTGGTTACGCAGGGTTATGGGTTTTGATGGCAGCTATATATTTTTGCCTCCCACTACCATAACTGTTAATGGTTGTAGCAGATCATTTAGATATTTTTATGAGTTGGTTCTCTCCCCTGCAGCATTACTGTACTTTTGAAGGAAAACGAACTTCAATCACTAAGCTTAAATCGTCTGCACCATTCAGTTAAATTGGGTCTTTTAAATGAACATTTATGTATACTTGGAAATTCAGATTTTAAGCTCATATACCGCTTGTCTTCCTGGGTAATGAGAATCTTTGTGGAGTGTGTATAAAAATTGTACTGTACTATGCTTATCTGAATATGCAGAAGGCAAGGTGTGTGTGTGCGTGTGCATGCGGGCGTGCGTAGAGACCTATGTAAGCCTTTGAATGAAGCACATTGTGTAGAGAAAGGTAGAAAGGATCGCATTGAGGAGGACGTTCTTCCCTATAAAGGGTTTTGGTGAAGGCGATAAGAAAGCCGGCACCTTGATTTCAATAGAGGAAACCCAAGGTTGATGACTCAAAAGAGTATTTCTCTCAAATGTACAAATCAGCTAGAACACTGACTAAAACCCTGTTCCTGAGTTTTTTTCCCCCACATTTCATAAGGCCAGATAACGCTTGTTGTCTGGTCATGCCGAACGGTAACGCCGTTGGTCCTCCCTGTTCTCGCTGCAGCTACCCGGTCATCCTGTCCATCGAGAATCACTGTAGCGTTCTGCAGCAGAAGAAGATGGCCCAGTGCATGGTGGAGGTGCTGGGGGACAAGCTGGACCTGTCCAACGTCCAGGCTGATGAGACGGACCTCCTGCCCTCTCCAGAGTCGCTGCGGGGGAAGATTCTGGTCAAGGTGAATGAGACGCAACACCAAACTCACTTTAGGTTATATTCCCCTGTGTTAGTGAAACATTTAGCAACAAGCTTTTATTCCCTTTGTTAGTTATACATTTATCAATCAGATTATATTCCCTTTTGTTAGTAATACATTCATCAATAAGATTATATTCCCCTGTGTTAGTGAAACATTTAGCAACAAGTGTATATAATCTTTGTTAGTTATACATTTATCAATAAGATTATATTCCCTTTTGTTAGTAATACATTTATCAATCAGATTATATTCCCCTGTGTTAGTGAAACATTTAGCAACAAGTGTATATAATCTTTGTTAGTTATACATTTATCAACAAGATTATATTCCCCTGTGTTAGTGAAACATTTATCAACAAGCGTATATTATCTTTGTTAGTTATACATTTATCAACAAGATTATATTCCCTTTGTTAGTTATACCTGTACATTTATCAACAAGATGATCTATCCTTTGTTTTTGATACACTTAACCACCACACATGACACTGAGTCTATGTGAAGAGAAATGTTTTGTTTTCAGGGAAAAGATTGATTGCGGTTTGAAAAAGGTTCAAAGTGTTAATTGTCATATTGATTCTCCATCAGCCATGAGCAGTGTTCGTTCAGCTGGCATCTTAACGAACCATGTGTTAACGGGCCTTGCTGAGTGGACTGGACTGTAGTCTATGTGACTCAACATCTGACCTGATAAGTCAACACAGTGCAGTCAGCGAGCTGGGTCAATAAATCCTCCATCTAGTGCCACTTAACTACTGCATACCTGGCTGGTTTCTGTACCACCATGCTCTGAAACCCTCATTTCAGCTGATTGATTGGTAACAACTTTTAAACAGCTGCTTATGTTTGTTGAGTTGTATTATGAAAACTGACGGTAAAAGAGAAACTTGTTCTATAGTGTTTTATTTGCTACTATTTGGACTTGTGTGTAACAGACAAAACCAAGGCAGCAGTCAGGTGAATTAGCCATGTCCCCTCTTAAAGCTAGCAGTGGGCACAGTACTGCGTCCCTTGAGGGTGGTACTGATAGTAAGTGAAAGTGCTGGTTTCAAAGTGGGTCTCTACGTCAGGGCCTGACCTGCCAACAAACAACACTACAGTGACATTGACCATTCCCCCTAGGGCTGTGTTAGACTACACTATCTTAACCCTCTGTGATGGGGCTGTGTTAGACTCCACTATGTTAACCCTCTGTGTTGGGGCTGTGTTAGACTACACTATGTTAATGGCGGCTTGTGTTAGACTACATTGTGTTGTTAATCCTCTGAAATAGGGCAGTAATAGCTCTAGCTCCGTCGGAGGCTAGTAATAGCTGTTTATTATCTTGGCGCTGATGCTGTGGTCAGAGGCTTCTAACACCCTAATTGAAGATGATTGCTACACATCACGCCTACCTCCAGAGATGACCGCGGTAACAGTGGTCGCCGTGGTGACTGGTGACAGAGGGCCGTCCTTCGGTGTCGCTCCCCCGACCTTTTAACCCAGCTTTTAACCCATCTGTCAAGGTTACATGGTGCCCTACTATCAGTTAGGTTAACAGCGTGACCAGAGGTCCTTGTACCTGTCCGTTGTGTAATCTCTCCGTGGGGAAATGAGTCAATTGGCCACTTGGCGTCCGTCCATCAGTGTGTCAAATGGCCGGCCGGTCTGAGTGCAGATGGTAAGGGATGAGTCCCCAGTCGCTCTTCCATCACCAGAGTGGATGTCTGTGCATAGAGAAAGGCAGCGCTAATGATCTGAGAGCAAGGCAATGGCTGGTGGCCTCGATTCTCTGGTCAGTTAATATGCGGACGGTCGTTTTTTTGTCATGAGATTCCTGAGAGACACGGAATACTTGGAACAATTGTAAACATTAATGCTTGTTCCAAGTTGAATTGGCATCGAGACATGAACTCAAGACAAGACTCAACACAAGTCACCAGTATCCTTTTTGAAACAATAAACATTTCCAAAGTGGTCGAATGATTAAATCGGTTCAGAGCACCAAAGCAGGGTGTCTGGGTTTTAGAAAAGTGCTATGTGAACCGAAAATGTATCATTCTTTTTCGAACCCGGCTATGTGAAATAAACAATCGATATTCCTGTCGTTCCTGGTTGAGATTCCCCACGGAGGGTTTCTGGAAGAGAAAATAACGGCGCTTTGTGTCCCTGTTCAGAGGCCCGGCGTTTACGAGTGAACGTTGTGTCCGCAGGGCAAGAAGCTGCCGTCCACCATCGACGAGGACGCCGAGGAAGGAGACGTGTCGGACGAGGACAGCGCCGACGAGATGGACGACGACTGCAAGCTCATGAACGGGGATGTGAGTGACCCGGTCTCCTTACCACCACCCACTCTACACATAGACCCCCCTCAGTAGTTACCACCCACTCTACACGTAGACTCCCCTCAGTAGTTACCACCCACTCTACACATAGACCCCCCTCAGTAGTTACCACCCACTCTACACATAGACCCCCTTCAGTAGTTACCACACACTCTACACATAGACCCCCCTCAGCTTG
This sequence comes from Aplochiton taeniatus, assembly GCA_017639675.1. Classification (NCBI taxonomy): domain Eukaryota; kingdom Metazoa; phylum Chordata; class Actinopteri; order Galaxiiformes; family Galaxiidae; genus Aplochiton; species Aplochiton taeniatus. The sequence continues at coordinate 4,240,464 of CM030174.1, read as the reverse complement.
GACACTTACTGGTGTCGACCAGAACGTACCTAGCTACCTATGTAGCTTAATAAGGACTGAAGTAACAACTAGCAACATGTGCATGTACATTTATTGTGTGTGTGTGTGTGTGTGTGTGTGTGTGTGTGTGTGTGTGTGTGTGTGTGTGTGTGTGTGTGTGTGTGTGTGTGTGTGTGTGTGTGTGTGTGTGTGTGTGTGTGTGTGTGTGTGTGTGTGTGTGTGTGTGTGTGTGTGTGTGCGTGCGCGCGCGCGCGCATTTTCCCCGATTTTGAATGTTGGGTTCTCTCTCTGCACAGCATACCTCTCTGCAATTCTTTGTTCTCGCAGTCTTTCTCTTTCTGAATCTTCACCGAATGCTTGTGCTCTGCCCTCCTTTTCCCTTTCTCTCTTTCTCTGTTCTGTCTTTCCGTCTCCCCTTGTCTCTCTCTCTTCTTTCTCTCTCTCTTCTCTGTCTGTCTGTCTGTCTGTCTGTCTGTCTGTCTGTCTGTCTGTCTGTCTCTCTCTTTCCTCTTTCTCTCTCTCCTCTTTCTCGCTCCCCTCTGTCATTTTCTTTCCCGCTGTTTTTTTCTTTTTCTCTTCTCTCACCTCCTGTCTCTTTCTGACTACCCACCGCCTTATTTCCTTGTAAATGTTGCTTGTTTATTACAGAGTGGAAGGTATTGCATAGTGTATACAGCTATCTTTCAAACCTCAAAGCTTTCAGATATCATTTCTGAATACTTGGAAATTCATATGTAAAAATCATGTGTGTGTCCATCTGTCCATGCTGCAACTACGTTTTAAATTAGGGCGATTTCTTTCTCCTACACTTATGCTGTCGATTCCCATTTAGGGTTAGGGTTAGGCTGTCTGTTTGCCGTTTGGGAGGTTAGAGGGTTTTCTGCTGTTGTTTTTATGTACCTAGGTCGTCATAGTAAACAAGAATTTGTTCTTAATTGACCTGCCTGTTTTAATAAAGGTTGAATTTAAAATGCCTGTGTCGCTTGAAGGTTCAGAAATCTCACTCCTGACATGAGGCTAAAAATAAGCTATTGTTCTGATATGTTGTGAAGGCTATCAGACTGAATGTAGGATATGTGCACAGATATGGATGTCATACAAATGTAGGCCATCTCTCATGTAGAGCAGGCTTAAGTGTTTCTAGTGGCAGAGCAGTGTGTGAGTAAACACTGCCTCCTAGTGGTTGAGATGAGCACGACGCAACATGAGGGGCTGTCCGTATGTCATCTCAAGTTTTCCTCATTTCTGGGTTTTGAACTCTATCCCCCTAGCTGTTACCCTTGTCTTAGCCCCCTCACCACCATCCCCACCCCTCTGTCACTCACTCTCACTTTCACTCACTCACACGCTCCCTCTCTCTTTGTGTAGACTTCAATGAACAGGAAGCAGGTGGAGAATGTGGCGAAGAAGAAGCTGGACAACTTGATGAAGGAGTCTAAGATCCGGGACCGTGAGGACCCAGACAGCTTCACCATTGCAGCCCTGTCTCCCTCGGGGACTCCTGCGGACCAGGCAGGCCCCACGGTAACACTCCCTGACCCTAACCCTGACCCTGACCTACTCCCTAACCCTAACCCACTCCCTGACCCTGACCTACTCCCTAATCCTAACCCACTCCCTGACCCTGACCTACTCCCTAACCCTGACCCACTCCCTAACCCTGACCTTAACTCTAACCCTGACCTTAACTCTAACCCTGACCCACTCCCTAACCCTGACCTTAACTCTAACCCTGACCTCAACTCTAACCCTGACCTCAACTCTAACCCTGACCCACTCCCTGACCGACACCCTGACTCTGACCCACTCCCTAACCCTGACCCACTCCCTAACCCTGACCTTAACTCTAACCCTGACCCACTCCCTGACCGACACCCTGACTCTGACCCACTCCCTAACCCTGACCCTAACGCTGACCCACACCCTAGCAGACACATGGGAGAGGTATACTTTCAGTTGGACAGCAATAACCAGAGCTACGTGTGGCTCCCCAAACAGGGACTGCCGTCGGCTCTGCACGCACCACGTTTAACCTTTAACCTTCAAATACGATCATCCATGGTCGCTATGGGACCCCCATGCCAGCAGACTAAGCACAGTGGAGCTCATGAATACATTCTATTTCAATTAAATTAAAAATAAAACATTTGAGGGAATTTTTGTTTAGAATGAATTGGTGTAGGTAGCTCATTTTTCAAGTAATATATTTAACTGCTGTTTATTATATATGTTTATAACTTTGATTTTTTTGTGCCAGATCATGTTGAAACTGTCTCCGATCTTGATGCTGCAGTTTAGTTGTTTTAAGTTCACTGTAAAGTCGTGGCCAACAAGTGAGCCAAAGTGCTCTGGGAAACTTCCTGAGGGGGAGGCTGTTACTTTTTCTCATTCTCCTCACTGGCTGGTAGCATTAGCATTTTAATGGAGCCCTTTCCCTCTCCTCCCTCCAATAACAGGGAGTGTGGTCTGCCTCTGAGCACTGATTTGGAAGGCAGTGATATTTACCCCCTAGTCCTCTCAGCTAAGCAGTCACACACAAACAACCCACAAACAACACACAAACACGCACACTCATTGAAAGTAAAAAAAACAACAACTCTAAAACGATTAATTTCTTGAGCTGCCAATTAGTCTCCTGCTTGATTAGGTAGAAAAACACGAGTGCTTTGTTTTGGTGAAGTTTGTAATTAAGGCACCGCTGTGATTAATTTGTCAGAATTTCGAAATGTCTTGGTTGCAGCAACAGGCAGTCTTTTCAATTAATCTTCTTGTCCCCCATGGATAAAAAGAAAATTTGCTTTTACGCAGTTATAATCACCTAGTGGCCCGTTGCTTACTACCGTTTTATATGGCTATCATTTATTATGATCACACACAGACTAGGTGGGATAAAGAGATTCCTATCCAGGGTCTGTTGTTTTACATCAAGATAGTCCTAACCAGGGTCTGTTGTTTTACATCAAGATAGTCCTAACCAGGGTCTGTTGTTTTACATCAAGATAGTCCTAACCAGGGTCTGTTGTTTTACATCAAGATAGTCCTAACCAGGGTCTGTTGTTTTACATCAAGATAGTCCTAACCAGGGTCTGCTGTTTTACATCAAGATAGTCCTAACCAGGGTCTGCTGTTTTACATCAAGATAGTCCTAACCAGGGTCTGTTGTTTTACATCAAGACAGTCCTAACCAGGGTCTGTTGTTTTACATCAAGATAGTCCTAACCAGGGTCTGCTGTTTTACATCAAGATAGTCCTAACCAGGGTCTGTTGTTTTACATCAAGACAGTCCTAACCAGGGTCTGTTGTTTTACATCAAGATAGTCCTAACCAGGGTCTGCTGTTTTACATCAAGATAGTCCGAACCAGGGTCTGTTGTTTTACATAAAGGGTGTTGTTGTGTTTCCAGGTCAAAGGTGAAGAGGGGCCAGACACGGCAGATGAGGCTAACCCCAGCACCAACAAGCGAGTGGGACGCTCTTTCATGGGCAGCTTCTCCAAACGCAAGGCAAGCGCTCTCTCTCTCTCTCTCTCTCTCTCTCTCTCTCTCTCTCTCTCTCTCTCTCTCTCTCTCTCTCTCTCTACTCCTCCTTGTACAGTAGACTTTGTACTTGTACTGCACTTGTACCTTGTACAATTTTTTTAATTGGTTCAGTCAGTTTTTTTTACCTCTCCAATAAATGTGAAGATCTAAATGTCTAAATTGTGTGTGTGTGTGTGTGTGTGTGTGTGTGTGTGTGTGTGTGTGTGTGTGTGTGTGTGTGTGTGTGTGGGGTTTATAGAAGAAGACCCCCAAGCTGAAGAAGACCTCCAGCTTTGAGGACACTGACACAGACCAGGAGAGTAGCAGCAGCGCCTCCCGTGCTCCCCTGCACAACAGGTGACCTATGACCTTTGACCCAGCCTGACCCTAAAGAGCTGCTTCACCGAGTCAGTAACATGCTGTGTCACCGAGGAGTATATCTGTCTTAATGGTCCGAGTGTTAACCTCTTGGTCTTTGGTAGTGGCATTTCTCTTTAATCGTGTCCTGTGGTTGATCTGGTAGGAAAAAGAAGACGATGAAGCTGTCCAGAGCCCTGTCAGATCTGGTCAAATACACTAAGTCAGTGGGCATCCAGGATATAGAGACTCAAGGTGAGGAGATGAAGCGGCCCAGAGCCCTGTCAGATCTGGTCAAATACACTAAGGCAGTGGGCATCCAGGATATAGAGACTCAAGGTGAGGAGATGAAGCGGTCCAGAGCCCTGTCAGATCTGGTCAAATACACTAAGGCAGTGGGCATCCAGGATATAGAGACTCAAGGTGAGGAGATGAAGCGGTCCAGAGCCCTGTCAGATCTGGTCAAATACACTAAGGCAGTGGGCATCCAGGATATAGAGACTCAAGGTGAGGAGATGTTGTGTGAGTGAGCGCCTCTGACCGACAGAAAGGGTTGGATAAAGTCACTGACAGCCATCCCTTATACAGTATATAGTATGTGTTCCTTAATTCAGTTAAAGCTTTGTTATTACTCTTCAGTATAGACCTATAAAACCTTTAGGCCAGACAATTTTTGTGGGGGTGAGGAGTTTAACGGGCTTGTAATCTGAAATGGCATATTGCTTTATATCCGGGATTAATGTCCTGTAGAATCGATTCTAAAGTCGTTAGCTGGAGATCTAAAGGCGCGTCCCTCCGTCCCGTCTCCATAGCGACAGCCAGCAGCAGTTGGCAGGTGTCCTCCCTGAGTGAGACAAAGGCCCACCAGATCCTGCAACAGAGAGCCGCCGTGTTCCTCCACTACAACCAGAGGCAGCTGTCCCGTGTCTACCCCTCATCCTACAGGGTGGACTCATCCAACTTCAACCCCCAGCCCTTCTGGAACGCCGGCTGCCAACTAGGTCTATTAATACACTGTGTGAACCTGCTTTTTTGTTGTTGTTTTCTCATCACTGAAAGTGTGATAAATGATGAAGGAGAGAGCTGGTGCCTGGATTAGAAGGGTACATTTGTTTTTCAGTTGCCTTGAACTACCAGTCGGAGGGCCGAGTCCTGCAGCTGAACAGAGCCAAGTTTAACAGCAACGGAAACTGTGGCTACATCCTCAAACCAGCCTGCATGTGGGAAGGTTGGACTTTTTTTGTTATATATTCATTGATTTACCTGTTCATCTTTTCATTAAATGTTAAAGATGTAACAACAATATTGTTCAGGAATCAATTTTTTTGTACTATCTTATACACTAGCCTTCTTTGATCCGCTTTCTGTTTTATCAAGTTGAAGTTTAAAAATCAAACGTGCTTCTTGTCCCTCCCGGGCTTCCTTAGGGTCCTTTAACCCTTTCTTGGAGGATCCTCTGCCAGGCCAAATGAGGAAACAGTTGGTGCTGAAGATCATCAGCGGACAGCAGCTACCCAAGCCCAAGGACTCCATGATGGGAGACAGGGGAGAGGTAGTTCATTAGTAGATATTATCTAAAGATTAAAATAGCTGGTCACAGTATATTATCTAAAGATTTAAATGATTATATGTTATTTAAAGATATAAATAGTTAGTCATAGAAACTTCCCAGGGCCCTCCAAGGTCTTCCTGTGTGAAAATGAAAATTAAACTTTTCTTGGGATAGACCAGGTTGCACTTAAATGCCAGATTCCCATCAAATGGTGGCTAGAATTCAGCTTTGCATTCTTTTGTAGAATCCTCTTTGCTCCTACTGTCAGGGGAGGATTTTGGAGCGCCAATCGGTGCCTCCCTTACCCCCCTGGTAGTGCCCCCTTGCAGTGTGGGCATTAAATGAGGCTGACGGCTGTGTTTCTCTCTCCCCGGCAGATCATTGATCCCTTTGTGGAGGTGGAGGTCATCGGCCTGCCTGTGGACTGCTGCAAGGAGCAGACGCGCATGGTGGATGACAACGGTGAGCGCTGAGGGGACTGTGGCCGTGTGGGACTGTGGCCGTGTGGGGGCTGTGGCCGTGTGGGACTGTGTGGGGACTGTGACCGTATGGGACTGTGTGGTTGTGTGGGACTGTGTGGGGGCTGTGGCCGTGTGGGGGCTGTGGGGACTGTGGCCGTGTGGGACTGTGGCCATGTGGGGACTGTGGCCATGTGGGACCTTTTGGGGGCTGTGGGACTGTGTGGGACTGTGGCCCTTTGGGACTGTGTAGGGACTGTGTGGCTGTGTGGGGACTGTGGCCGTGTGGGACTGTGGCATGACCACCACACGCGTGTGCTCCGTGTGGCCTGTGGCGTGTTGAGAGTGACGCTGTGTTGAGAGTGGGGCTGTGTTGAGAGTGGGGCTGTGTTGAGAGTGGGGCTGTGTTGAGAGTGGGGCTGTGTTGAGAGTGGGGCTGTGTTGAGAGTGGGGCTGTGTTGAGAGTGGGGCTGTGTTGAGAGTGGGGCTGTGTTGAGAGTGGGGCTGTGTTGAGAGTGGTTGTTTGTCTGTGCAGGGCTCTGGTCCCCTTGGACAACAAACAGCAGCTCTGCATTATTTATGACTGCTGAGCTAGCATTCTGCACTCTCTCTCTCTCTCTCTCTCTCTCTCTCTCTCTCTCGGGTCTTCTATCCTTCTCGCGCTCCCTTTCTTCCTCACTATCTCTCGCCCTCGATCCCCTCTCTCTCCATCTCTCTTTATCTCTCTTTATCGCCCTCGATCCCCTCTCTCTCCATCTCTCTTTATCGCCCTCGATCCCCTCTCTCTCCATCTCTCTTTATCTCTCTCGCCCTCTCTCCCACTTTCTATTCCCCCCCACTCCATTTCTAACTGCCTCTATTTTTCACACCACACACTTCTCTACCTCTCTCTCCCTCTCTTCATTGCTCTGTCTTTCTCTCCTTCCTCCAGGGTTTAACCCCATGTGGGAGGAGACTCTGGTCTTCACCCTCCACATGCCCGAGCTGGCACTGATCCGCTTCCTGGTGTGGGACCACGACCCCATTGGTCAAGACTTCATCGGCCAGCGCACCATAGCCTTCAGCAGCATGATAACAGGTAGTAGACCTAGCCACAGCATTGCCTTCAGCAGCATGATACCAGGAAGTAGACCTAGCCACAGCATAGCCTTCAGCAGCATGATACCAGGAAGTAGACCTAGCCACAGCACAGCCTTCAGCAACATGATACCAGCTAGTAGACCAAGCCATATCACTATTCCTTTGAACGTTTTATAGAATTCATGGTGCAAATACCCTAAGAATTCAGAATTCAATCTGGCAAACCCTAGTTAGTTTTACTTTTAGTTCTCTTACATTAGTGTGGGTGTATAGCTGCTATTAAGTGGATATTTTAATAAAAAGTGTTGTCTTCTGTAATAACAGATTCATGGTGAAATTACATTTTCTTTGGGAATGTAAATGCCTTTATTCTGATGGCATTACCAATCAGGGTTTTAGAATACATTTGTGTTATTGAATATTATCTGTATCTATGCCAGCGTAATTTAAAAAATGAAAGTAGAGTGGCATATATTCATTGAAATGCGTGAAAACGATCAATGAATCAAACCACTCCAAAGAATGTCTTTCATTTGCCTGAACACTGTGATGTGTCTGGGTTTAGGATATCGTCACGTTTATTTGGAGGGAATGGAAGAAGCCTCCATCTTTGTTCACATAGCGGTCAATGACATCACCGGTAAGGTAAGTACTGAGGCTGGTGCTGGAGTTCACCTTGCTTTGTGATCAGCTGGGGTGGGAGGTATGTTTACGTCATGTACAACATGAACGTTTATGAAGCTATTTTAGAAGATCGAAGATTTAATGGGAGGTTAAAAAATATTTGAGTCATCTCAATGTAGGGATCCTTAATGTAGAAATGATTAAATGCATTTCCTAGTGAAATATATGTTGTTTTGCAACGGTTTAATCCATATACAAACTTGACATTTTGACATTCCAACGTTTGACCATAAATTCTTCCTGTTTGTGTTAGAATCCTCCTTTATGCCCCATTCAACTGCTCATGTGTTGTCTTCTTCCTCTTACTGTATGTACATTTCCTGTTATTTCTGCTTTCCCTCTTTTGATCCCTCCTCCCTGCCTCTCTCTCTCTCTCTCTCTCTCTCTCTCTCTCTCTCTCTCTCTCTCTGATATCTCTCCTCCCCTCTGTTTGTGATTTCAGTGGAGCCCTCTTTGTCCAAACGCTGCATTTAGAGGCAGGAAAATGTTAGGAGGCCTGAAGCTGCCACTCAAACCGCAGGTGTTGTGAGACCCAATCAGCATCTTGCATGCGCCATATATCCCTCCCCTTTTCCAGCCCCCCCTACTTCAGTGACTTCCTCCCTTTAAGCCAATCGCTAACATTTAAAAAAGCCAACTCATGCTTCACATGAGTTGCAAATATGAATGTGAACAAGCTTGACTCGCCAGTATTCACATTGATCCCCAATGTCACTGACCTAGGCTATAGAGGGAGCAGAGAAAAGAAGAGAGTGATGGGGGGAGGGAGAGACTGAGAGAGAGACTGAGAGAGAGATGGAGAGAGAGAGACTGAGGGAGAAAGATTGAGAGAGAGACTGATGGAGAGAGAGATGAGAGAGAGTGAGGGAGGGAGAGATGGAGAGAGAGACTGAGGAAGAGATGTTCGGAGAGACGGGGAGAGAGAGATACTGATGGAGAGATGGATTTTTCTCCTTAACTCAGCATAGTATCCATGTAGGTTCACCTCCAGAAAGACCAAACCTTTCTATAATGTGCTTTGTTTCTATTGATCTGTGTAGAAACCGTGGATGGACGAATTCTAGTGGACAGTAAGTCTGCCTTTGTTGATCCACAGTATTTACTGCAAGTCCGCACGGTTTCTGAAAGGTCAAAGGTGACACACTCCTACCCCCACTGAAACTGCCCACAAGGGGGCACTAGATACAGTACCCTAGCCCTAAGGTGTCACATGGTGTGGTTAGAGGAAGAAGGCTAGGCAGCCAGGCTCTAACAGTCACCCATAGTTACCAGTCCCATCATCATAGGTGGTGTTCCACTTCATATGATCTACCTCTTTATTATCATGTGGGGGTGTTCAACCTCTTTATTGTCATGTGGGGGTGTCCTACCTGTTTATCATCATTTGGGGGGGGGGGGGGGTGGTGGTCCACTTCATATGATCATCTTTGGGGGGGGGGGGGTCTCCACTTCTCCCATTGCTTGTTGTCCCTCACTCCCCCCTCGTTGTAACCGGCTACCTCCCACCATGCTATTCACAGTGGTAAGCATTGTTTGTTGGGTGTACACGTACTGGGCACGATGGTTTTTATGTTCAGACTGTAATCGAGTTTATGTAATATTTTTATATTGTTTTTAGAATTAAGTTTCTTTTCCGAAGACATGTTGCAGTAGTAGAGCATGCCGTTTGGTTTTCTTGACCCAGGACTAACTCCTGCTTTTGCTGATAATACTGTGTACCGAATGTTTGCGTGCTCTACATAAATAAGAAGTCAGAAAAGAGTGAAACATTCTAAAACAAGTCTGGAACACAAGGTGTCAGTATACACAATGGTATAATTTATCATAAGCACAAACTAATGTTTTCATTTCGATGGAAATAAACCTTATCAAATTAAACTCTTACGATTATTGAGAGTAAAAGTTGTTACTTGTTTTTATAGATGTTTTACGTTATGACTAAGAATTGATAGTGAGTAACTATTTCTGATTTTACATACAAGCATGCTTCTCCTGTTGCTCAATGTGTGTTCTGTAGGCTCGGCCAGCCAGCGGCATCAAAGGCCTCTTCCACAGAAACCCAAAGCAGTCTTCCCTGGACAGCCATGCTGCTGCTCAGCTCAACCGTAAGCACCCGTTCGGGGCCCACCTGTTGAGGCGCACCGCCAGCGCCCCCACCAAGGGTCAGCCCAAGGTCAAAAAGGGGCTCCCGGAGATCGCCAGGGAAACCAAAGACACCAGTTCAGAGGGCCCCAGCGAGGACCAGGACGCTGCCTCCACTTCCTCCCAGAGAGGGGCCACAGCCCGACCGGGCCCCTGGGAGCACCCCAACGGGGCCTGTCACTCAGAGGCGGGCAAAGGTAAGAGCCTCCCCTTCCTCCGCTGTCCCGCGAGCGAACCGCTGCCGCGCGCGGAGCGGCCACGCCTCCCAGACCCCCTGGACAGGAAGCAGGGCGGGTTTGGCCGTGTGATGCTGACTGGCTCCGGCAGGGTGGGAGTGGCCACCAACTGCATGAGGTGTGTGATTGGCTGCTCCAAAGACAGCCACGAGAACGAGGCGTTTAAGGCTGAGGAGAGAGGAGCAGACCGGCCCAGGGCCTGGGAGACCAGGGAGAGGCTAGGGGTGGAGAAGGGAGTGTACCAACCCAGGACCCAGGGTACCAGGGAGAGGCTAGGGGTGGAGAAGGGAGTAGACTGGCCCAGGGTCCGGGGGACCAGGGAGAGGCTAGGGGTGGAGAAGGGGGTAGACCAGCCCAGGGTCCGGGGGACCAGGGAGAGGCTAGGGGTGGCCCCCGACCCCCCTCCTAGCTCCAGGCTCCGGCCCCAGGCCGACCAGCTCCACCCTGAACCTCAGTCCTGGCCCCTGGTCTGCCCCGTCCCCCTGCCCAGGTCCAAAGCCAGTGCCAGGCAGACTCTGGCCGGGCAGCCCTCTCGGCCCGGCCCCGACCCGTCCCAGCGGAACGCTCGCTCCTGCAGCGTGCCTCGCCGCCGGTTCCCCTCCCCCGCGCCGGCTCCTCCGTCCCCGCACCGTAAGAGCAGGCTGTGTTTACAGAGCACGGCGCCCCCTAGCTACGGCAGCATCCTGAGCCCCGGGGCGTGGGGCCGCGAGGAGGCGGCGGCGCCGGCGCCGCCGGTGGCTCTGTCCCTCAGTGATGATGACAGCAGCTGGAGCAGCGGGAGCAGTCTGGAACCGGCCTCTCCTCTGGCCCCGCGCTGCGGCCTAGAGAGCCGTAAGCGAGCCGTGGGCACCCTGCAGAGAGAGATGAATGCACTGTTTGCTCAGAAAATGGATGAGCTCCGCAGTAGATCCCCAATGTTCTTCGCCGGTAAGGTGGAACTACCACAGTGTGTCGTCGTGGTAATGTGTCCGGGTAGCACTTCAACTCTAAGAGCCCCAACCTGACCACTAGACTTCTAGGGCTGGTTTCCTAGGCATAGATTAAGCCAAGTCATAGACAAAAAAAAAAACATTTTCGTTGAAGAATCTGAATTGACAGTCAAATTTAGTCAAGGACTAGGCTTATTGGCCCGGGAAACTGGCCCTTAGCGTCAGCTGTAGCGCCCCCACTGTGATGTGAGTAGCCCTTTGACATGGGTTCTGTAGGGCTGAAAGCTTCTTGTTAGAGATCCCTAGCTGTTTCTGTAGAACGAATAAAACCTAGAAGACATTCACTAGACATTTTCTTTTTTAATTAAAGTTGAAGAATTAGTTTGGTTGAGTCAATCCATAATCAGTTGTCATTCTTCTATTTCCTCGGCCTCCAACTACTTAAACTGACTCCTGTTCTGGGCAGATGACAAATCTGGTAAGCTTGCCAAGTTCCCTGCTCTAGACCAGACTTGGTTTAGAGCCTCTGGTAACAGGGTGTTGAACAGTGGTTCCACTCTTTCTAGCTGTACTGTATGTAAAGCAGGCCTCTGAAAACATGGAACTTCCTTCAGTATTAAATAGTTTGTTTCCCAATCCCCTTGACACCCCTGAGACCCCTCCACTCACCCCCCTCCCAGACAAACAACCCCCCCCCCCCCCCCCCCCCCCCCCCCCCCCCCCCCCCTTGGAACAGTCCTCTGAAAACATGGAACTTCCTTCAATATTAAATAGTTTGTTTTCCCAATCCCCTTGACACCCCTGGGACCCCTCCGCCCACCCCCCTCCCAGACAAACAACAACCCCCCCCCCCCCCCTCCCACACACTTGCAACTGTCCTCTCCCCCTTGCTTCTGCTGCGCTGGAACTCCTGGTCTTTTATTTTTGGGAAAACTTCCAAGATCTTTCTTTGGAGCAGAGTCTGCTCAATGAAATTGCGACAAAGCATTTCCAGATAATTTGCACTGAATGTAATATAACGTCAGTGTATGTTATGAATGAATGGACAAGGTATCTGTTTTCTAAAATAAATAATACTATTGTTTGTCAACTGAGTTTTAGATCCTTTAGCTATTGTACTGTGTAGAATGAGCTGCATTAGCTGCCTCTCTGTGTGTGTGTGTGTGACACTCGCGGTGCACTTCTCTTCCTCCTCCTCCTCCTCTTCCTCCAATGGTGCTAAACTCCTCTCTGTTCTGTACCCTTTGCATGCTGTCTCTGATCCTAGTGCAGAATTGAGGGAATGACCAAAGCAAGGTAAAGAGACCCTGAGAATGCATACTCCTCTCAGTAGCTGTTTCCTGTGTTTCTGCCCATAAACATTTTCCTTTTTTTATTTTTTATTTTTTAACATGCACTGTTTTTTGTACATGCACTATTTTCTATCTTTCTGCAGATGTACTGTTTTTTGTACATGCACCATTTTCTATCTCTCTGCACATGCCCTGTTTTCTGTCTGTCTTCTCATGCAAGGTTTTCTTCGTTTTTTTGTACATGCACTATTTTCTGTATTTTTGTACATGCACTGTTTTGGGTCTTTCTCTCTTCTATAATGCTGTGCCATTGGACAGCACAGTTAAAACGTGCTCATGTATTAGCTTTTCCTTTTGCACACATTGATGGATTCAGTGTGTCACCGGCAGTTATAAATCATCCGAGCATGTTTGAACACTGTGAATTGTAGCTCAGGAAGTTGAATCTGATGTCTTGTTGTGTTGGTTGACACTATTATGACTGATGCTTTGTATTTGTTCCCAGGCCAGTCAACAGTGCTGAGACCCATGCCTGCTCTTCAACTACTAGACTCCATCTCCGACAAGTATGGGGACCAAAGTGTCTCTCGCTCCACCCCAACGCTAGCAGTTAGCACATCACTGCTAGCAGTTAGCACATCACCGCTAACAGTTAGCACATCACCACTAACAGTTAGCACATCACCGCACGCAGTTAACCAATTGCCGCTAGCAGTTAACCAATCGCCGCTAGCACTTAACCAATCGCCGCTAGCACTTAACCAATTACCGCCAACAGTTAACCAATCGCCGCCAGCAGTTAACCAATCTACAATAGCAATTAACCATTGCCCAACAGCTGTTAACCAATCACCGCTAGCTTTTAACCAATCACCGCTAGCAGTTAACCAATCACCGCTAGTAGTTAACCAATCCGAGCTAGCAGTTAACCAATCCGAGCTAGCAGTTAACCAATCTACACTAGCAGTTAACCAATCACCGCTAGCAAATAACCAATCCATGATAGCAATTTACCAATCAATGCATTCTCACCCACTTCTAACGTCAATGCCTTCCAAAGCAATAACCACCCCCTCCCCAAAGCCTGCAGAGAGCCTGAGTAAAGTGAACAGGGACTCCAAACCTCCCACCCTTGCCAGTAATGGCCCACTGACCCTGTGCATGCCATGCCCACAAGAACCCCCACAGAGGCCTTCTGACCTGAAGAAAAACAGTGCCCAGGCGAATCTGGAAGAGGGGGTAGGGCCTATCCCTCTGGCTCCTCCTCCTGCTGAACTTCAGACCGTGCAGACCCTGAGAACGCTGTTTGACCCCGCCCCGCCACACACTCCCGTCAGAAGGGCCGGCAGCAAAGGACTGGTCTGCTCGGATGCGGCAGGTGGGCGGAGCCAGTGGGTCACGCCGCAGGTGTGCACGGACGCCACACTCGGCGACCGCCTGTGGAGCAGAGCGGAGCCCAGCAGCCACCGAGACAGCGTGTCCTCTTCCTCCAGCATCTCCTCCAACGACACAGTCATCGACCTGTCCCTGCCCAACCTGGCCCGGAGGAGCCTGGGCTGCCTGGGCCCGGCCAGCGAGCCCCTCTGGGTCAGCCCCACGCACTCCACCGCGCACCCCTTCCACAGCCCGCTGGGCAGCAAGAGCAAGTCCAACCCCAACCTGCGGCAGGGGGAGCTGGAGGAGGAGGAGGAGGAGGAAGAGCCCAGAGCTCTGGGATCCCCCAGGGAGAACCAGGCCACCTCCTCCCCAAGCACGCTGACCCAGAGGAGGCACACCTGGAGCCGCCTCTACATGGATGGCCTGAAGCAGCAGCAGCAGCAGCAGCAGCAGCAGCAGAAGAAGAAGAAGCAGCAGCCCTCCTCCTCTTCGCCGGCGCCTCCTCCCACCAACCCCCTGGTTCCCAGCACCTCCATGTCTAAGAGCCTGGGGGACCTGACCTCCGACGACATCGCCTGTAACTTTGAGAGTAAGTACCGGAGCATTAGCCGCAGCTTCCTGCTGCCTCCGAGCCGCGACCCCAAGCGGAGGGGCAGCCTTCCCAGCTCTCTCGCTGCCGGCGGCCTGACGGAGCAGCTCCGGAGGCTGACGGACGTGGAGCCGCTGACCCCCGGGGACTTCACCTCCCAGAGCAGACAGCGCCCCCCGGAGGAGGAGGAGGAGCAGCAGCAGGAGGTTCCGCTCAGGAGGATGTCCTCGCGCAGTCAGAGCAGGGTGCGCTACATCGCTAACCGAGCCAAGCAGGCCCAGGAGAGGCTGCGGCTTCAGGGCCTGGCCCAGGAGAGGCTGCGGCTTCAGGGCCTGGCTCAGGAGAGGCAGAGGCTTCAGGGCCTGGCCCATGGCCCGCTTCAGGGGAGGAGTCCTAGCATGGGCTTTAGCATCACTGGGAGCCCCAGCCCCTTGGAGGAGAGGGGGATCCCAGAGGGGGCTTGCTGTGTGGCCCAGAGCCCTTGTTCAAGCCTGGACCTTTTGAACCAGCTGACGGGCCCGGGGCCCCCTCGAAGACTATCCCAGGCCCCCCAGGACCCTGACAACTACAGCGATGAGGTGTTCTTCATGCTCAGGCTTTGAGAACCCAAACACTTGTTTGGAACTGAGTGTGTGTGAGACATTGAGGCAGACGTGTTAGGAATCACAGGCTTTTTCTCAAATGGATGTTTTTTTTGTTTTGTTTTTTAGAAAAGGAAATCTGTATCTTTTAAAGCATTGTTAAAACAAATATCCTGTACAACACACTAAATACAACTCCTTCCAGAACAATGCAAACATATAACAATACAATAACAAAACAAAACAATAACTCACAGTTAAACAGACATATTAGATTCACTACTTAACTCTTAAGTTAGCTTAAGAGCTAATGCATCTGTGGTCACAAAAAGACTGTAAGCTGCTCAAACAGAGAAAAATGACTTCAAAGCAATTTTAATATAGGCACTCTTTTAATGGCACCATCACATGGCACTACATTTTAAAAAACAGGCTTTTTTGTGCAAGTCTACAAGGCTTGCAAAACAACATAAACATTATATGTTTTGTGTAAAGATAAAGTTCAAAATGCTGATGTGGACTGTTTCTGTAGTTAACATGTTGTTCTGTGGTTCTAACAATATGAATATAACAACAAAAACCCTGCCCTGGATGTTTTATTTGCCTGTTTGCGTTAGGTAATATACTCAATTTTATTATTTATTGAAACTTCCAAGGTAGCAATTGATCCATAGTAGTTAGTCGTTTTCAAATGAGATCATTTGAAATTTTAAAAGAAAAATGTTATGCGTTCCATTTTAGAGGTTTTTTTTAATGGTTGAAAGCCCTAATCTACAGTTGGGTTAAATAGATGTTTTTATCGGACCAGGGGGAGGGGCTAGAGTTTGAGTGGGGGCAGGAGGCGGGGCTAACGTCAAAGCGGGAGACGGTAGTGCTATGAGGCCACTGAGGAAATGAAATGTGGAGCTAAGACGGGAAGGGATACAAACAGCTCTGGTGGGTTTTCAGCACAGGCATGAGATAGAGATTCCCAAAACTGTTGATTAGGGCTTTTAATGTTTGTTTCTAAATCTGTAGCCCTGCCATATGCTAGCAATATTATAAATTCTATGGCAACATATTATTTTAAGGAAATATTTTTTTGTGTTTTTATTTTTTAAGTAGGTAGTGTAGCCTAAGGCAAGGACAAATCCTGCATGTTTGCTACAATTATTAAGAGGGAAATGGTTTGTTACAAAATGACATTTTCCAAAATAAGTCTTTTTGAATAAAAACGTTTATTTTTTTTTATTTTTTTTTTTATCTTGTCTGTATTGCGTGAACAAAGTGACTGAACTGATCTGTCACCTTAGAGCCTGCTCTGCATCAGTTATGACCCTCCTTACTTTGGGAGGACTGCATGTCTCCTCAGTGTCATTCTATTCCTTAGAACCTGTTCTTTTATAATGACTTTTTATATGAAAAATGAATCTTATTAATTGTGTCCTTTTTGTTCAAACTGTGGAACGATATTCTGCAACGTCGAGATTCTGGAAAAATCCAGATCTCTTATGTCCTGATGACGGACAGGACTGGAGATCAGAATGACTTGTAATCAAAGCATGTTGATTCGGACTGAACTGTCTACTTGCCATTCCACTCCACTGTACAACATGTTAGGACCACTATTTAAGTAAACCCAGATGTAATTATGAACTAAATAAATCATTCTACTGTAAATAACCATGGTTTTGTTATTGCCCTTTCATTGGCACTCTTCTCAATGTTGAACCTGACAAATGACTAAGTAACGGACTGTCCAGTTAAATGAACCAGTCTGTACATGACTTGGCCCCGTTGTGCTCTAATCATGGGCCTCCCACAGGGGAGATGTACGCCTAGCCTCACCTCTCAGCTTCTCTGGCAGACACTCACTGAGTTCCCTGTGGTGGGAAAAATGTTCTGGAACAATGGTTTAAGTGTTGCACAATAGGCCCCATACAAAATCTGTTTTTTAAAAGAAAGGACATGATTTCCAGAACTTCAGCCAACCGGCTCATTTAAGGACAAAAGCTATGCTTCTATCTGTACACTTTCCCTAATGTTTGAAAAGTGAAATTCTTAGAAATCAACAGGAGACCTGTTTATTCAAACTGAATGAGATTGATCTGCTTTCGCCAGCTTCAGAACTTGTCTATCAAAACACTGGGCATTGTCATGTTTGGTTTCCAAGGTGACAGCCACCTATGGCTGTCCTGAATGCCTGGACTCTTACTCTGAGCGGAGGCTTTTGAAGCGCGGCATGCTTCTATTCTGCGGGACGCACTGGGCCTTGCTGTTTCACAAACACAAAAGACAGCTTCATTAAGATTCCACGAGTCTGCTCTTATTCCCTTTTAAAACTTTATTTATCTTCACATTTTGGCACGACAGCCTCCCAGTCAAAATCTTGAGCCATGTTTTGGACTTTGGAGCTGCAGTTATGTTGACAGGTGCTTGTTTTCCAACTTAAACTAATGTATTTAATTAATTCATATCTAAGTTAATTAACAAAACACTTCATAAATGTTTAGCCTTGCAGATGGGATTTTGATTTGTTCTATGTGTGTAAGTGTCTGTGTATTCATCCTATTTGGGTCGAACAATGGCCATCTTAGCCCCAATGATATTTAACAGCTTGGCATGAGGACTGTTTTAAGACTATAGTCAAGGACTCAAACCAATGCAAAGAACGACAACCCTAGTGCTGCCTCCATTACTAGGAAGGGAGCCACACTGCATGCTTGTTCTCCCTTCAGTAAGTCAGTAAGCTGGATCTACCCGGCCTATCCCAGGACCAAATGTTATGGACTTCACTGGGTTTCAAATGGCTGCAATTTGAACTTATAGAACCCAACCAAAGCATGCCTCCTCATCTTTGTGTCACAGCAGCAGCCAGACAGTTAAATTGGATTGAAAAGGTCTTCTGCACATAGGTCGTCTTATCCACATTCATTATTTTTGCTGTTTATACAATAACACATTTTTTTGTTGGTCTATTTGTTGAAACTGAAAGCACCTTAATATGACTCAAAACGCACGTATTTCACACATTTACGGATCGTTCATAGAAGAGTGAGAGTTTCAGCATTGAAAGTAAACTGAAGGTTTTGATCGAGTGCCTCTAAAACCTTAGTTTTTTTTTGCAATTGTCCTTTCTCTCCTCCCCACTTCTGAATAGCACCCCCCCAGCATTTGGTTGTAACTCAAGTGTGACATTGCTCCCTCGGATTAGCGGTCCCACCCCCCTATACACACCCCCAGACGCAGTGGGGGTCTGCTCGCTGTCCTTGTGATACACACGGCCCTTTGGCTTGGGGTTTTATTTTGAATATCGAGGCTGTGCCTTCCACTATTGTAGACCTCCTCTTGTTTAGAAGTCAAGGTTTTCCACTCAGACACTACGCACGAGGTAAGACCACTTTTAGAGCAATACCTCCAAGGGTTTTAGCTGTTTTTCCCAGCAATGGAGTAGGGATGCTCCTTTACTATAATAAATATAAACCTTTACTTAAACTTGCAGTGGTGTATGATGGACCTGTCTGAGGCTTTTATCACCTTGAATGTTGTTTTTAGTTCTACATGGATTATTTGGGAAATGTATCAAATCTTGACAGGTGTAAAATAAATTGGTTGTTTTTGTAGGTTGTTTCTCAGCAGACTGTTTCTGTTTGTGTTTATGATTTTCAGGCACGGGAAATAAGAAATCATGAAAAAGCCAACAGGGTTGGTTTTATGGGTAACCGCACTGCTTGCAGTTTTGTCGATTGCAGGTGATAAGATTTAATTTGACTTTTAATGCGTACATCCACAAACATTAAGTATGTTTCATTTATATCTATTTGTTGGATCCTAACTTTTGATACACTAACTTACAATGAACATGCTTAACTGCTATTGAAGTACTCATACATAATAAGAATATTGTTACAATCTAACAAAATTGTACTGTTGGGATGAATTTTCTTTATTCCTATTGGTTCCTATTATCACAACGGTCACATGCCAAAACTAGCCACCATTTTGTGGAACTGTGCCATGTTGACAGGACCAAGGAAGCCATAAGTGAAACCAGATGTGTTGGCCAACTTTGGGCTCACACACAAAGAGACTTTCTCTTTCCTGTTGATCTCCATGGTGTTCAGACCAACTCTCTGTACACAATGGGCCCCAAACCTAATAAATTTACTCTCGTAACCATTTTCTTAGGCATTGCCATTATTCCTCAAATATATATTTTTCCTCTGCAATATAGAAATAAACCCCATTTCAGCTACCTTAAAATGTGCTAACTTGCTATTATTATGCTTATTTACAACTACGCTTACTTGCTATTAATGTGCTAACTTACTGTTATTATGCTTACTTTCTTAAGAATATGCTAATTTACTATTACTAAGCTTACTTTCTCAACTTCCTTTAATAGTTCCACAACCACATGCGTTCTTCCTGCTTGTTGCTTCAATTACTAAATACAAAAGGGCCTATGTGTTGAAAAATGATGTGAATCCATCTAATTCAATACAAGGGGGGCAAGCTGTGTCTGTTTGAAGAGTCTTTCAGTTCTGTTTTGATCTAAGCCTGTCTAGAGGGCTCTGTAAGAAAGCCTGACAACCTCCCAGCATGCCTTCGCCTGCCTCCAGGACAGATGCCCCAACACTCTATCAATGTCTGGACATGTGACTCTGGGGCATTTAGCTGGACAGGGCTGCTGGAGAGCTATCAAAACACCGGGGGCGTCATCTATAGTGGCAGCATCCCATTTCTCACGAGCTGAGGGGGGCGCCCTGACAAGTGCCACAAAAGACTGGGACTAATCAATTGACTGTGTGGGTCAGGGAATCGGGGGGACAGGCCGTGAACTGACAGGCATCTACGCAGCTTGTAGGGGTTTGCCGTCTTGTCCGAAGGAAGCTGAAGTGGCGGCTTTAGCTGAGGGGGCGCTGCCCTGACCACGCTGCCCGGGCGCTTTGTGAAGGCCTGGCGCCCTCTGGCGCCCTCTGCTGGGCTGACAGGGCATGTTCGGTTTCCAGCTGGGACACGCTGGAAACTGACTTTTGTCACGGCTGACGCAAAGCTTAACAGTTTGGAATGCCGTGGATGGTGTGCAAGGCTTGCGCGTTGCTTGGGGGAACGTTGTTGTCTCGCCTGAGAGCGCGGTGAAGAGGTGAACATCAGGGCACGTCTTTGTCTCACCACAGGGAACTTCTGTTTCACAGAATATACCCTGTCCCACTTTGGGGGCTCAACCTCCAGCCCGCTCCAGAACGAATTCTTAATAACTGGAAAGAAAGCAATCCCCGAAGCAGAAAACAAGACTACTGTTGTTCTTTCTGAGTGCTTTTTCGTTGGGAACAATAAAGGCAGAACACAGTGCAGTCATGTGTTTGTTGAGTTGCGTTTAAAGTGGGGCGTTAACTTTTGGGTCTTCTTGTGAGACACTGTTTTGATGTGTTGTAAACAGTGCAAGTCAAGTCCAATGCTAAAGAATGCAAATACAACTATGAATGCCTGTGTGTGTGTGTGTGTGTGTGTGTGTGTGTGTGTGTGTGTGTGTGTGTGCGCGCGTGCGTGCGTGTGTGTGTGTGTGTCTGAGTGTCTGAGTGTCAGTGTGTGTGTGGTTGGAAGAGAGAGAGGCTTATAGGAACCCTATTCAATAAAAAGTTATGGTTAGCATAATGTGTATTTCCCCAAAAATGTCTATAAGGTCTAAATGTTTGGTGTATCCATCTGAAATACCGTTGTATTTTCTTCTAGACTCCAAAGACTTATCCATCACCACAATACTGGTACTGTATAAGATTTCACAAGATGTCAATTTAGCAGCCATGTATCTAGTTGTAAGGACATGGCATTAGATATAGTATATATCTTTAAGGTGACCTTGAGTGTCCTGAAAGGCGCCCACAAATAAAACGAATAAAAAATCATTATGAAATGGATAGGATTTGTTTGGACACTACTAGCTGAAATTGTTTCTCCCCCACCACAGCAAGACCCTTACATCATCTCAAAGGGCTCCGAGCTGGAGGGCTACTGTATCGACCTGATCGCTGAGCTCTCCAAGAAGCTGGGCTTCACCTACAAAGTCCATCTGGTGAAGGACAACCGCTACGGCGCCAAGGACGAGAGCGGGAGGTGGACGGGCATGATCGGGGAGCTGATCAACAAGGTGAGGGCTCTCACCATCTCTCTGCCCACAAAACACACTTAGAGAGTGCGTCTGAAAGGAAACATTTGTAACTGTGCTTCTTCCCACCAGGAAGCCGACCTGGCAGTGGCCCCCCTCACCCTCACAGCCACGCGGGAGACTGTGGTGGAGATGACCACGCCCTTTATGCAGACTGGGATCGGCTTCATCCTGGCCAAGGACCTGGCCACGGAGGACAGCCGTTTCAACTTCACGGCCCCCTTTTCGTCCCAGACCTGGGTGGGCCTGCTCCTCACCTTCCTGGTCACAGGGCTTTGCTTGCACCTGATCGCTAGGTGAGAACCACAGGGAGTGTAGTTAGCCATATCGGTCCATTACTATTTTCAACGTTTTTAGTCACGTCCTGTCATTTAGTGGGCATTTCTCATAACTGCTGATGATGCACACAGTCAGTTTACGTTGCAGAATTTACTTTCCTCCAAAAATATTTGAACTACAGGGACAATTTAGCACAGTGGTTCTCAACCCAGTCCTCAACTACCCCCAGCCATTCCAGATATTTGATCTTCCCCAGTGCCAGCACACCTGGTGTAATTAGTTAAAGCCTTGCTGTAGGTGTCTTAATTGCATCAGGTGTGCTAGCACTGGGGAAGATCAAATACCTGGAATGGCTGGGGGTACTTGAGGATTGGGTTGAGAACCACTGCTTTAGAGGATGTGTACGAGCCATATCTGTTCATTGCTATTTCAACGTTTTTTGTCATGTCCGTTCATTTAGTGGATATTTCTCATAACTGCTGACGATGCACACGGTCAGTTTGCGTTGCAGAACCTACTTTCCTTGGAGATATATTTAAAAAGGAATAAATACTTGCTGATTGATGATTTAAATATTTCCCCCAGGTTTTTTAACTCCATTGCATTTGTACCCTGTCTATTCTCCCCTGCACGGTGTCTGTGCTGCCTGTGTTGTCAGGATAAGTCCCGGGGAATGGGCTGAACCTGATATCGAGCAGCACAGCTTCAGCCTGTGTCACTGCTTCTGGTACATCACTGGAGCACTCACCCTGCAAGGTAGACGGGGCAGAGACTCAGGCATTCTCTTCATTTAGTTAAAATAAAAACTCACCTTGTTTTTTCTTATCTTATGAGTTCCAGTTGTATGGACAATTGATCAACTTCGTAGAGCCAGTGTTTGAGGTTAAAGGCTAGAGTTTAGAGGTGGTGCTGTTGTGCTACCCTTTGCGTATAGAAGTATTTGATCAAGCTTGAGAGCGTTGAGGATGTGCAGATGGGTTCAGCATATTATCATAATCCAACCTAGACACCTTTGTAAATGCTTATTTGTCTTTCAGTGCATTATGCTGGGGATGTGTTTTATTGTATTATAAAAACCTAATTAAAGAAGCTGTGTGTGTTTTGCCGCCCCAGGTGCAGGCCCACATCCCAAATCCGTATCAGGACGGATCGTTGGCGCCATCTGGTGGGTGTTTGGCTTACTGTTCCTGGCCTGTTACTTCGCCAACTTTAACACCATGCTGAATGCCGACACCAAGCAAGTCACCATTAAAAGCTTTTTGGACCTCGCCAACCAGGACGTCATAGATTATGGCACTGTTGAAGCTAGCTCCACAATGGCGTTATTTAAGGTGCCTTTTCTTAAGAGAAACTTAATGATATTTAACTGTTTCGGTGCAAATTGTTGCTTGATTTTTAAAGCATGTTTCTCTGTCTTCATTTGCTCTTCACATCCCCTACCGAATAGAATTCAAACAACCCCGTCTACCGACGTATCTACGAGCACATGGAGAGGAAGAAGAGCTACGTATCCAGCATGGAAGAGGGTATCCGGCGAGCCAAAGAAGGTAAATTTGCCTTCATCGGTGAGGCTGTGTCTCTGGACCTGGCTGTGGCTCGCGACTGCAACCTGATGCACTCCGAGGAAGCTATCGCCATGAGAGGCTACAGCATCGCAGCCCCCTTAGGTGAGCACTGTGGGCACCAAGTCAGCTGTGAGGGATTCACTCTGAGGGTCACAACACCAGGGTAGTTGGCTACTGTCCCCCTCTGCATCTCTGTTGTCTCACACTCGCACACTAATTAAAAATAGTAAATACTATTTGATTTTCTCTCTCTCTTTCTAACACACACACACGTCTCCTCTTTTTCCTATCAGGTTTCCCGATGATCAAAAACCTGACGGTGGCCATTTTGCAGCTGAGTGAGTCTGGGGAGCTGGCCTACCTGAGGGATAAGTGGTGGTCTAACCGATGTGCGGGGGTGGGGGGCCCTCAGACCACCCGGGGCCTGGAGCCCCACACTCTGCGGGGCCTCTTCATGCTGATGGCACTGGGCCTGGGACTAGGCCTCCTATTGGCTCTGCTGGAGCTGCTGAACAAGGCCCGCAGCCAAGCGTCAGACAGCAAGGTAGGAGGGAGGAAAGCAAATATATACTATATACTGTACATATAGGTATGTATGTATGCATGCATGTATGTATGTATGTGTGTGTGTATATATATATATATATATATATATATATATATATATATATATATATATATATATATATATATATTTACAGTACAAGTCAAAAGTTTGGACACACTTTTTCATTCAAGTGAATGGGAAAGTGGGTCCAAACTTTTGACTGGTACTGTAATTTATTCAATAACGGACTTCAATTATAAAATGTTTTGTGGAAGTAGAGATGATTGATATTGTTGACTGACCAGGACATTTTTGTTTGTTTGTTGTTTGTTTGATGTGTCTGTCACTTCTCTGCCTTGCTGTTTCCCATTCATCTCCCCCCGTCCCTGTGTTTCAGACGTCCTGCTGCTCCGTGCTCTCCACAGAGTTTAGGCAGCGTTTCGGATGTGGAGGCGATGCCAGCACATGCCAAGAAAACGAAAAAATCTAAGCTTGAAAGGGATATGTCTGTGGAGCGTGTAATAAGCCTAGACATGAAACTAAACAGAGGGTTAGAGGATGATTCACTCTGGCCTGGGCTCTTTGGGTGAGCTGTGTAGTTTAAGACTTAGAATAAAGGGAAAAACACCATGATAAGTTTACACATAGCTTAGGTAACCGCATGCAGTACCACAACTAACAGAACACACACGGAAACAGAAGTACTAATCAAATTTTCCTATAGTATTTCCTAAGTATTTTTTTAGAATGATATTCACTTTGTTCTCTCAAAAATATTGAATGGGCCACATGTTAGTATTGTGAGTAATATCTCTAACCTTTGTTTTATATTGACCTTTTTTTTTATCTCTGAAATAAATCCCTATAGATCCTAAATGTTCTTCGGCCTTTCTGTGGTGACTTTGTTCTTTCTGTCCACGTAGCGTAATATGCCAAGATGTGTCCCATTTATGAATGACACCAGTTGCGTGTTGCAATGCAGTATTTGATAGTCATTTTCTGTTGAATAAGGAACATTTGTGTTCCATTCAAGAATGGAAAACTGACTGCTTGACTTTGACTGTAAGAAATCGAACACACAACAGTCCTGTGCCTGCCTGCAGTATTTCCACAAACAAGCACTACATTATGGTAACACCCAATGGCTAGTTTTTAATTGTGTAATCAAAGATGGTTATTCCCTTTCTTTTCATTCTGTCAAAACCATAGATGCATGACCATCCACCTCCTCTGATTCTATTTCTGTTTATGCTCAAACAACTTCCAGCCTTAATAATACATTTTTTTAAGCAAACTGAGGGAGACCGCTGCATGGTAACCGGAATGCAGCTATAACTCAATTATTTTTAGAAGAGGGATCTGTATAAAAGCCATGTCATTTTTAATTTCAACATCTTTGTTGACTTCTCTCAGGCATTGCAAGAAAAAAACAGCACTGGCAAGTGTTTTTGCGTGAGACAACGGTTCAAAGACTAAAACAGTGCACTCTGACCATGTACGTCAAGAGCATGCACGCCACTTGCACGCCAACTGTTCTTTGCTGAGAGGACAATATCACAAGGAAACGTTAGTTTTCACTGTAATGTGGCAAATCTCTAGTTAGCTTATCAATTACACATACAGTACAAGGTGCGGTCACACTTAGAGGTGTTATACCCCTTCGCACAGAGGGGGCACATCACAGGGTTGGCTGTCACAACATGTCAGAGTGTCTTTGATGGTTAATAACTTGCTGTTAAAATACGTTATAAGAATGAAAGGGATACCCATTTCAACCCAAGACCATAAGCTTCCCTTATGTAAGAATGATTATTGTGAGATGTGTTGATGATGACCAATTTGCGAGAGTTAAAAGCAAAACTACCAATCCCGGTCTCCCCTACTATTGAGTGTATGCGCTACAGGGAGGTGTGAAACTGAGCCCAATAAAAAAAGATGGGTGCATGACGCGTCTGGTTACACCCATTCGATCTTACAAACAACGTAGGCTACGGAAACATGTGATAGGCCTAGTTTTTATTTGTATATATATTTAATTATTATTTCATAAAGATATATTTAGCGAAGTTATCAGGTAAACGAAACGTGTTCGAATAAAATTGTTGGCAATCTGTACTCATAAATTAATTAGTTGAATATATGTAGTAGGCCTATGCTGGGTCAAACTGACCTGTCAGTCGCGCTTTATTTGTCTCAGCTGAAGTAAAGAAAGAAGAAAAACTGGTAAAACCGACCCTGGTTGAAGTCTTATCCTGTCCTAAAACCTGTGTTGGCTGGATGAAGAACAGGTTGGATGGGTCTCATCATTATGGCTTGAGGTCCATCCAAAACAATAAGCCTTTCACCATCCAATTAATATCCTATATTTACTAACCCATGCATTTCTTAAACTTTTGACATAGGGAGAGCCCATAGGGAAATTGCAATTTCACATCCCCATTAAAAACAAGTTTGATCTAGGCCGTACTTGGTCTACCAATCAGTCTATATTAGAATAAAAAGATACAACCAAAATCTTTAGGCTGAATTAAACGGTGTTTCCGAAGTAAAACCAGAGTCAACAGCGAAGCCATCACAGACAGACATGCCAAAATGTAAAAGTTGAACCGATTTGAACCGATTTCTCTTTAAATCGAGAGCTAACTACTCAAAACGAACGCAAAGCTGAACGAGAGCGTAAGGATACACGTCAGAGACATCAACCGGGGCAAGGGCGGGGGGCGTTTAACAACGCTATCTCTAGCACACAAGGCACGGTAAAGTTCGAAGCGGAACAACTGATGTAGCGTTAGCTAAGATTGGCTAACCCGTGGCCTAGGCTGGTTTTAATTAGGCTAACCAAGTCAGCATTGTTAATGCTCTGCATGGAACCAGGTGAGTTACTAACAATTTAATGGATAATTCTACTTATGCTATATGCATAACCTCGACTCACTAAAAACAAAACTGCATATTTACTTGACGATATATGGGACGTTTTTGCTATTTTATTGCATCTATGTAGCCACAGTTAAGTTAGTTAAGCCTAAGGCCGTTATCGTAACCGCCAAACGATAACGCTAAAATTGAGACAAACCCTCCTCGCGTTATCATCAAGTAACTCATAGTAACGTTACTTTAGTCCGTATAGCCTAGCTGTCTGTCCTACATTAATGCCTTCTTAGGTTTGTCAGTTTTTTTTGTTGTTGTATGGAGAAACCCTTTGTTTTTGTTAAAGAAGCCCAGACCGTCACATTTTGAATTTAAACTCTGCAACTTTGATTTTAACTTAACAGGGAAAATGTGTTCCACCAAAGCACTGGATCGCTTTGAAATCTACATCCCTGAAAAGGCAGAGGTGAAAAACATTAAGCTTGAGGACCTCCCAAAGTCCACCTTGCAAAAGATGAAACTGCATCCCTTTCTCAAAGGTAGCACGTCTCAGAAGGACTTGGCTTCCGTAATGGCCACATGGATCTCTCCAGTGGCCCTAAGAGAGAAAGGCCAATGGTCCACCAGCCGACCTGTGGATGCAGCCAACAATAGCATGATGCCGCTGGCGACCACAGAGCTAAAGGCAGTGCACGGCCCTTTCCCCATGCCTGTCATCTCTTCCAGCACCACAGCTTTCAATGTCCTGATGTATCTCTTTTGCCCAAAGAGCTCGGAGTGCCTCTCGCCCAAGACACCCCAGCTCCCATTTGGCTCCCCACCTCGTCGCCCCCAAGATGCCATCATCCTTTACTGTGGTCGGATTTACCTGTCTGTCAAAAAGCCTTTTAACAAGCCAAAGAATTATTGGACAGAGAATCGGGCCTTACCTGCTCCAGATCCCTCTTCTCAGCAAGTATCAAAGAGTGAGCTGCTCTCTCCTGATGATCCTAAGAGCCAGGTAATGGTATGACTCAACTGGCTACTACCACGGCTGTTTTTGCAGAACAATCTGATTTACAAAACATTGCGCTGATTTCTTTTTTCAGTAGTAATGATAATGCTCCTCCAAATGTATCTTTTCAGGCTTTTCCTCCATCCCCTAGACCCCCTGTTGAGCGGTCTCAAACAGACCGATCATTGCTGCATAGGTTTGGCCTTAACAGAAGACTCCTGGTGTCTTTGACCAAAATCTCCCCAGAGTACATGAAGGGTTTAGTGGCAACGAGACAACAGACCCAAGCCAAGACCCAAGCCCGTTGCAGAGAGGAACAGAGTAGAGAGGAAAATGCAAAGATTGAATCGGAGGAGAGCGCTGATTTCTCTGTACAACTGCAAGGTTCAGTTGAGGAGCAGGATGGTCGATCGGAGGCAACGGAAGACTCATTTGATATCGTTCGAACCACTGGGAGTGAGCCTAACGTGGAACAGCTGCACACAGGTCCTGGCGGAGCCTTGAATGATGACACGGACCTCCGAGACAATGCGTGCCTGGACCCGTGCAGTGACATGGACGTGGACGAGCCTGAGAGCCGGGCTGCTGCTGACGACGACGACTACGCCGCCGGAATGGTCCCCAGAGAGGACGACGGGCGTGGCTGGACGGCGACTCTTCCGCAGGGGCCGGCCTTCAGCTCCAGCCAGGGACAAGAAGAGGACTTTGACTTTGAACTGCTGGCTCGTGAGGAGGCCATCTCACGCATCAGAGCCCAGCTCCGAGAGAGAGAGGCGGCCCTTAGCGACGTCCGTCACGATGACTGTAGCGTGTGACAGTTTTGTTAGGGTTATTATTATTATTATTATTATTATTATTATTATTATTATTATTCCATAAGTTCAGAGAAAAAATTGTTCACTTTGGGGTAAATTAGGACCGTACAGAATTATCCAAGTTCAATAGGAAATGAGGGACTTTATATATATATATGTTCTTTTATAGACTCTTTTTTTTATTTATTTTTTTGATGCTGTTTTTCCAGTTAGGGTCAGGTGTTTGGTGCAGGGATTAATTGATACAAATAGTTTTAGAGCAACAAAAAAAATTATCTTCTTTTGCATGGTTGTTGGAAGACAAAGTTCAGGGTACCAGTGAAGGTTACATCTTAGTTAGAGAAATGATTATCAATACTTTAATTACTTATTTTCATATCAGAGGGAAAAGGATTTTGTAAGAAATGACATCCAGCATTTGGAGAGCTCTGCTTAATAGAGATAGTGAGTTATTAGTTCATGGTTAAGATAAATTTATAAACCAAATTAGTGCCAACCTATATTCCCATATAATAGTGAACCGGTAATTAGGCTTATGTTGATTCCTTTCGGGCACAAGTCGCTTTTACTTGTATACCAGTAGAAGGAACATTAACGACTGGATTATTTTCAATTTTTTCTCTCTAAATAATGATCACATCTTACCAACAACTTATTTGTCTCACACTTTACATCAATAAAGAGGATCAGAGTAATGATTGCACTATCTACTGGAAGTCATTTTTTTTCTCTTCTAAATGTATATTTACTGAAGTGGGTATTAACATTAAATAACATAGTTTGCATACATTTTTTGCATGCTTTAATCTTTTGAAGATTATAATGAAAATGCATTCAGAAGAAATCTATTAAATATGGATGGCGTGTGTGTTTGTTAAGACACTCTTATCCCATGCCGTGTGGTTAGTATTATGTGGCACAGAGCAGAACATATTCATCCCTGTTAACAACAACATCTGATATTACCACTAGAAGGACAAGATTGTGCATCCTGTCTAGGACTTCAGAGTATAGTGGTGGGAGGGAACCAAGTGTGCTTCCCAGGTCCACCTCCCGCCCTCCGGGTGCCTATAAGACTGCTGGACCAAGGCCTTGGTGTTGCTTCTCCTGTGGAGGGACAGACAGACGGGACACGGCAAGGATGCGCTCTGAAGCCTCGTGGCGCTGGGCGTCAGCGGGACAATCGGTGCTAAAGGTAAGTGCGGTCCACACGCAGGGCTGGCAACTAGAAACTCTTAACCGAGAAGTTGTTCTTGTTTGCATGAGGCACTGCAGATTAATGTCCAGAGAAAGGTCAGGTGTGCAAGGAGCATACACATAAAAGGGTATTTAATAATTCCGTAATGTGATTTGGATGATGGATTATTAAGATAAAAGATGTAGGCAACTGTTACATAGCTGGCTTAGTGAACAATACATTTAGAGAATAGCTGCTTTAAATGGTGGAAACTCTTAACTAGAGGTTGTTCCTTCTAATTGTGTACAGCATGAGTATAGGGTGAGTGACAGCATGAGCGTGGGAGCCTTGTCATATCTCAAGGCTGCTATCATGCACAATGGTTACCGCGTTGTAATGAATCAATATTTTGTAACTGGTTGTACTAAAACAATATCAAGGTTAATTATTCCAGCCCCAGACTATGTAACCAAGATGCCCAACACTTGATAAATTGTTGCTTTCAGGAATATGTTTTTAGATATATGTGAACCTATCCTTTTTTTAAAAACATTTTTGGGTGAATATGTGCGTCACCTCAATAGTTTGGATTAACCCGCAGAGAAAATAGTTTCCCTGGATTTTCTTTGAGTTCTCTGATCCAATTATTTTCAATACAATCAATAAATGGTTTGATTTAAATCAATGAAATGCTTTGTTCTACCTGTTCATTGTGGTTTGTATCAATCTGGTTGTTTTGTAGTCATCCATTTAGTTTGATATCAAGGTATATATTGATATCAAATATATATGAATCTATATTATTGTCTCTTTTTTTGTAGGTGTTATGTTTTCGGAGCTTCTGTGTGCTGTATTCCATTCTGTGTCTGGCTGGTGTTCCAGGACCCATGGAGTCAGCCAAAACTCAGCGCTGTGGAGACGAGCTCGTCGCTGACCTTACCTTTGTGTGTGGTGCCCGCGGAGTCCATCTAAGTAAGCGTGCGCTGTTTTGGATTTCCGTCATACCCCATTTGTCCCAGATGTTGCTTGCCTTCGTTTTGTTCCCCTCCTGTGAGCTGTCACAGGTTAGATTTATCCCAACAGTGCCATTAAGTGAGTCTTAATGGTTATTTTATTCTAAAGGCTATTCTTTGCAGATGTGAGTGTAGTGGAATGAGACAAACTGTTTGGCACCTAATATGCTCCACATGCACCTAATAACGAGATGGAATTATCCTCTTCCCTTCTCATGACCTTTCACCTACTCCTCTTTTCTCGGGTTAATCAAGGCTACTGTACGGATATCATTCAGTTTTCTCATTCAACAAGCTGACATAGTGCTTAAGAGAATACCCTCCCTCTCCAGAACTGATAGATAGTCATTGTTATAGCAGTTCTTATCATTCCAGCTTTGATATTCTGAAAAAAAATGTAATAATGATTTATATAGTGCGTGGTGAGAGTTCAGTTTGCCCCTAGAAATGTGCCTCCTTAACTAAGGTATCTCAAGTGGGTCACACGTTTAAATGTTGATGTCACAATAAACAGTTTTCATATAGATAGTTCGTTTCTGTCATGCATGATTCAGAGATATGAACTGTACATCATTCCATCTCTTCTCTGCTCAGGGACACACAGCTGGTCTGGTCACGGGACTCGACAGCGAGGGAAAGGGATTGTGGACCGCTGTTGCTTCACCGGCTGTGACCTGCAATACCTGGAGATGTATTGCGCCAAACCAAACAATAAGGGAAAACGACGGACCACAGCAACCACACCACAGCCCACTACCACACAGAGAATCGTGGTGAGTCGCAACTTTAGATTTGATAGCCGTGGTGAACATTATTGAAAAACTGCTGACCTCATCCACCATGCTTTGAATATATACAATTTGATATATATTAGTCCCAATTGAAATGTTAATCACTATTGACTTTTTTATTTTTTTATTTTTTTGGCAGGTGGAGCAGTTCCAAGCTGTGTTTCAGAAGAGACTTTTAGAAACAATGGGGCCGCCAGATAGTGAGAAGAGGCTGAACTACAGAGAGACCAAAACTCCAACTCCACTAAAAACAAAGACCAAACAGAGGAGAAACGAAAAGCGACAGCCAAGCAGCAGCCCTCCGTCACAATCGAACAGTCCCCTCACAACGCAATCATCATGAACTATGACCTTTAGGGAGGGGGCATATCCGAACCCACCCTAAAAACTGAAAGACTTCTCCACTCTGTAAGCATTGGGCCAAAACTGTCACTCCGTGCACTTTATTTCACTTCTACTAAGAAGGGACTCCGTCAAAGTGGCTCAGCAGTTTGTTGTCTGTTGAAGAGAGATGTGCTCTGTTTTGTTTAACGGTATATTGTTTTACTGTCATCTGCACTGTTGCAAATAATCAACCATCGATATTTCAAAATGTAGCATCATTTTTAATTCACAGTTCGTGATACTCTGGACTTTTGAAAATGTTAAATATTCCACCATTTTATTACATTTTGAGTGCCTTTTTTGGCATTTGATGGCAAATGTTATGCGTTTTTGAATACTACCTGCATAGCCTTTGAGTGTGGATTAAACCATATCAAGGCTTCAAGCTACAATTGTAAATGTAAATGTCAACTTATGTAACATTTGAAAATAATTTTATACAATGCATCTTATGTTTTCAGAAAGCTGTTATATTGTGATTGAAATTTGACCTATGTACATTGTGTTTCTTTGTGTGTTTAAAACAAGCGGCTATTGTCTGTTATTTGAATATTTGAAACTCAGTACAACTTTTGAAATAACAATACAATACTGAAATGTACCCATTGACTTTGTGCCCTGTCATTTTGAAGCGAACTCTCTGACTTGTTTTGCTTATCCTGAAGCAGGTTTAGTCTTGTATCTCTAATCTTGACACCTTCACTAAGCAAGGTGAAGGCCATCACACCATACCCAGTCCTACTGCATTAAACTAGCTGCATGTTCCATTATCATCAGGTCCAGACCAAAAACGTCATGTTTGGACTGCCAAAATGCTTCAATTAATTTGCATTTTGACGCATACGACGCACTTCTGATGTCTCAGATGTGGGTTTGTAAATGGGATTTTTTTTTTTTTTGCACAGGTCTAGTGCGTCCTATAACTTTGGAAAATATTATTCGTCTCTGACAAACAGCATTTATTGTCACTTTAAAGCGAAGCCAAGCCCAACATCACTGACGCACTGACACACGCTTGCGCAGTTACATCTATTGTTTCTGCCTCATTTGAATCTTTGAATACTTTTTTTTAAAGAAAATGTAAATACAAAATAATATTGTTCTTATGTATACTTTCAACGAGTTAAGTTTCATTCTGATGTGAGCAACGGGAAAAAATAAGACCATAAGGTGTGGTGTCCTAACTGAAGTAGAAATAGTCCCCTAACAATCTCCATGTTATGTAATAATAATAATACATTTAATTCATAGATCGCTTTACATTGTAAGTTCAATCTCAAAGCGCTAGAGTCGAAGATGTGAGTCGGTTTGGGTGGCCATTCACCTTTGCCCTATGGGCTGGGTCCAGCCTACAGGCCATCAATTGCGAGTGTCCAGCTCTGTTGGTAAAAGTCATGTTTAGTGACAGTCTCACAACATTCCACTGCTCACATGCTATTTGGTGCACTGGTGAATCCCATTTAAGTCCAGAGGGCCCTATAAACATCATTCCCCCTGCATGTAAGGCCTTCCAGGGGATACACCTAGTAAGTAGATGGGATTGTCTACAGGATATTGGCTGGATTTGATAGAGCATTGTTTTGTGCTGGAGGGCACAACAGTAGCATAGCTGGTCATGCTCAATAATCTCTAAAGGTTCGAAGTTATGGCTGTAATAAAGCTTTCTCTGAGAGCATGACTTAGCACGAAACTGCAAGTGTAGACCCAGTAGCCATAGTTACTGTAGATGAATTCCATGTCACTAAGCTGACTAACACAAGCTGACTGTGGTTTGAGTCCGATTTTTTGGGTCCTTTGCCTCACCAGTCTGTCACCTCAATACCCTGCAAAGCAACCCCGGTATATTGACTTGGTTCCTTCCACGCAAACTTCAACTTCACACAACCTTCGCCGCAAATCCATCTCTCTCACTGTTGTAGCGCAGCCAAGCATTAACAGATCCAAAACAAGACATCAGCAATATCCGCAGGCTCCCGTTAGAAAAGCCCATAGAAACAGAGGCTGTCCTTTGGGCTTCAGCAACACAGTTGCATCTGGTCGTGTGGGGGCTAGATAAGATCCTGAAGAAAGGGCCTGTCTCCTTGCCTTTGCTGGCGTCACAACTCCAGATAGTGTTGTTCACTCCCAGCGCTCTCGACACCCTTTTCTCCCTCTCTCTGATAATACCCCCCGTTGTATTTGATGTCCGTGTCCAGTGGGTGAACGTGCGACATGAAACAAGAAAAGAGGAAGAAAGGAGGAATTGAAGTGATGCTACATATTAGGTTGTTTCCTCCACATAAGCACCTTTTTAGCAAAGTGTGAACGTGGTCCGTTTTTTGAATTGCTCAGCAAATCTGACGATTTGGAAATGTTTTTTCTTTTTGCTGAGACGGTGTAGATTTGCTTCACATTTGAGTCATATTCTACTCTGTGTGTACAGTGGGGAAAAAAGTAAATAACAGAATTAAGAATTGCATTCTGTGGCTAAGGCAAACATGATCCTTATGATCATTTAATATCAGGATATAGATGTATACAACTTGTTTGATCAGAAAACATTTCTTTTTTATCTGGACATTCTAATTTTACGAATTGTACAACCAGAGAACCCTTTTCAACAGCTTAGCTCTTGAGTAATTACTGAAATGAAGAAGTGGTGAACAACACCGATTTTCTGAGGCCGCATTGCTCATCCTATCTCTCAAGGCTGATGGGAGAATCTGCTTTTTCCTGCTACAATCTCTGCCTCACCTCCCCTATATCAACCTGCCTCAGAACAGCTGCTTTTACTTTCGCAGAGGGCCATGAAATATTCGGCACACTGACCACCAAAACATTTTACACTAACTGTTGACCACCAGCACTTCAAATTGCCATTTGAAATAATTGAATGTTTGCTAGTAGGTTGTGCCTGTATTACCCACATGTCGTGGGATTTGTAATAAGTGCACAAAGCATGTGTGTGTGTTGGTGCATTCACATTGTGACTAAAGGTCAATCATTCAAGCATTGTCACGTTCATTAGATGTATGGCTCTCCTATGGCCGGTTCCAGGTGCAAAAAAATTTTGTGAATGAAGTTAAACAGAGATCATGTTAAGATTGAGAGGAAGCATGAAATGGAAGCTGAATTCCCATAGCTGATCTATAGATCCCCTATAAGTAAGGTGATGGTGGCAAAACATTGATGTTGTCTCCTGACCTAAGCTATAAATTACATTTTTGGGGATGGACCTGGCATTGACTTATATTATATGAAGAACAATGGTTATGCTGTCGAATGCCAGAACATTGTATTTCTAAGTAAAGTGAAGTGACTGAAGTGATGTGACCAATCAGGTTCTATTCTGTTCTTTTCTATTCCTGTTGATGTTCATGTTTATTTTTTTCTCTTCTTTTCTTTTCTAATAACAATGTGTGCCCATGGTTACCTTGTCTCGCCTGTGCCACAGCTGTGTCAATGCTGCTGGAGGGAAGGTCGTTTTTGTCAATAGTGTGTGTGTGTGTGTGTGTGTGTGTGTGTGTGTGTGTGTGTGTGCGTGTGTGTGTGTGTGTGTGTGTGTGTGTGTGTGTGTGTGTGTGTGTGTGTGTGTGTGTGTGTGTGTGTGTGTGTGTGTTTGGGACTGGTAATAACACCTGCCACATTTTGTTTGATGCAGCTTTCTCCCAGGGTTTTAATACATAAATGTAACAGCTCCTATTTCTGTTACTATAAACGTGACAGAGAGACAGTGCTGACTGATATTATGTTGCACATTGCTAAATTGTCATTGAGACTCATGCTCAGTCTCCGCCCAGCCTCCCAGGTAACTTTGAGTTTAAGTTTCTAATCAGAAATCATTCCGATTTCAGGAGGGTTATGCACAGAATGTGGGAACAGGTGCTCTGTGTTAGGTGGGATTTCTCTCTGGATGCCATGCCATGGAAGAAAGGTATCACTGGAAAATGCAGCACACCAAAGTAGACGTGGAGTAGACTTTCATGGAGTCCCCTATTTGTGTTACGTCAATATTCATTTAATCGTGTTTATTTTGAAATCCAATCTCTGTCCTTGAGCTTTAAAAAACAAGTGTTTTAGCGGTTATCTGACAGGCTGACATGGATGAGGAAGTGTGTAAAGGCTATCGGTAACAGATTGTGTGACAAAACGTGCAGTACATTCAAGTTATGCAGGTTCATATGAGGCATTAAGCCATGAAGTCACTCTGCCCTAAGGATATCACGGCCAGCAAAATACTGCTGTTGCTAATTATTTAAGCTCAGTCAAATGAGAAAAAAAAATTATGCAATAAAAAAGTTAAAAAACAACATCATATGTGCAATGCCCTGGAATGGATGGAATGGCATTTAACATTATGAATAACACATTCTTAATTTGTTCTTGCATAACATCGCCCACGGCACAGCGTATTCTCTGCCAACAAAGTGTTCAAGACAAATTTTCTGTGCAGTTCAACGTTCGCGTTTGTCATTTTACAACCTCTCGACAAAAGACCAAATCAGCCTTTATGTGATATCAGCATCTCCCAAAGGGCACCAGGGACATGTCCACCAGATGGCGCTCCTGTGCTGCCAACTCCCACTACATGCAGTGCCTGTTGAAGTGACTTCACATTAAAATGCATTACACATGTATGGCTATGAATATTTTCATGGATATTAGTGCTAACACTAAAATATGGATATGTGTACCTTGCTAATTTCCTGTTAAAAACCACTTGAGGACATTGTGCAAGTAACCCTTGTGCTAGTGCCCATATTGATATATATGGTTAGGTACTGTGCGTCCTTGATAGTTCTCTTTCTCTTGCAAACATAAAAGAACACAATTGAGTGTTGTAATCCGTTCAAAACCACAGCTGGTTCAAAAAAAGAAAGCAAAAAGTAACTGACGACCTATAATCCACTTAAAGGTCAACCCATGGTCCTCTTCAATTAAAGCTCCCTCCACGACTAGGCATTGACTCAAATTAACTAATAAACATGGTATGTACAATGGCTTAAGCTGTCAAAGTCAGTTTTGTGTGTAATGCCTGACTGCAATGTGTTTGGAGTAGTGACATATTTGGATAAAATAAAAGAGTGCAAAGTAACTACCGGAATGCAGAAAGATGTTACTATATGTTGAGTAAGTTAAGGATACGGTTTAACCATGGCTATATCTTTAACTAAGGATATTTGATTGGATTTCCCAGGTGGCAAAAAAGCTATCAGAAGGTATAGTTTTATTATGAGTGATAAGTGACACGCCGACTTACACCTTGCACACACTGAGGCACAGCAAGGTGTACTCCTGTATCACAGTGAAAGAAGAAATCCCTCAGCCCTCAGGGTGAAGTGCAAGGTCCACTTCTGTTCCCGCTCCTGCCCATGCAGTAACTACACACTTCAACGGTTACACTTCCTTAAACAGTGCCCTTGCTGCCTCATTGTCGTTGTGATTGATTTAAAGATACATAGAAAGTCAAAGGGGACATTGAGAGAGAGAGAGAGAGAGAGAGAGAGAGAGAGAGAGAGAGAGAGAGAGAGAGAGAGAGAGAGAGAGAGAGAGAGAGAGAGAGAGAGAAAGGACGTTTTTTTTTGTTATGGTAATGACATGGACGTTATATGTTGACAGACTGGTTATGGAAGTACAACGGCCTTGGTTGAAATATGATGTGGCTTTGCCAGACAGGAAATCTGTTGGTTGGATTTAGTGTTTGAATGCACCATTGGACTGTGGACATACATTACCTAAACTGTTGACCAGGAAGCCATTGCTAGAAAGGTAACTAGATTCTAATTTGATTTTTTTGTACTCATATCTTCGCCTTTCGTAATGTAATTTTTGACATTTTAATATGCAAAGGATTAGGTAATATAAAAAGTTAGTTGAAACAAAGAACATGAACTGGGTGCTGAGATCTTGTTTGTATGAAATAACATAAAGATACAATATTGATGGGGACCTTGATTGGCCTCAAATGTGCATCACAGGCTATAGACCTTTTAAATGTAGAAGTAGCTATGGTGATACTCAGATGTATTTGAGTTTCCTGTCAATAAACATGATCATATGATGGGAGACCAGAGAGAAGTTTGTTTTTGTGCTGTCGATGCACCAAGAATCCACTTTTACTTCCTGTGGTAAAGAAGCAAAATGGCTTCATAACCACCAAGTTAACTTCCTTTACTGGATAGTATGTTGAAAAGACCAATGCATCAACAAGAAATATATATTAAAAGCTTAACAGTTCAGAAAATATTTTGTGGATTCTCAGTAAAGTTACTCTCTCACTTTTATCCTAGGTTAAAAACGAAAAAGAATTTCTTTTTATTAAAATAATGTGCGGGTAAAATGAGTCAACCATAATGTGACCGATACAACAAACTGTGTCAGGTTTGTTTACAGAACCTCTAAACTTTGTTCTAGATTTTATTATTCAGAGAGATGAAAAAGAGTAAATTAGAGTGAAAATGAATACTCAAACAGCCATTTTCCTTGTGCTAATGCAGCCTTGTTGGGGAAGCAGCCAGTGTTTATGGTCTCTAATAACCTGTTATCAGGACTCTGATGTCATCGTGTGGGCTAGTGAGGGCCTGTCAACACGCATGCTTGTGAACAAAACCTGGTAAGCAGGAAAGTACAAAGCTGTGTATAATGTGTTATTATATTTAAACATTTAGCTTTACCTTCACTTATGTAATCATAGTTTAAATAGGTGGTTGTGATAGTCATTTGATGCTCTCGAACTGCCCTTCATCTGTCCTGTGAAAGGTGGAGCCCACTTCAGTTCATTAAAGTTGAGATAATAGCTCACAACAACACAATACTACATTGTTGACTAGAATTGGCATTCAATAAAAATGCGGTGCAGAAACACACAAACTGACCTAGCCTTTCATGTCTCTGTTTAATAGCTATAAAAGTATAAAAGTGACTAGACTGAAAGGGGCTGATAGAGAGAGAGAGAGAGAGAGAGAGAGAGCCTGAGGGTGGATGCATGTATATAGGCCAGACCTATCATTGGGAAAATACACAGACACACACACACACACACACACGCACACACACACACACACAAACACACACACACCCTGTCCAGCCTCCAGGTTCCCAGAGGCTTAAAATACCCCCTGTGTATTTGCTCTGCACAAGGGGGGTGGGTCCAGTCGGACCCTCAGTCAGATCTCACAGGGAAGGGGTCCCCAGTGAGCAGCATGACCTAAATCTAGAATGGGTGCAATGTACACTTTACATTCTAGAAATAGAATGAAAAGTGCGTATTCTTTTAACCGTGTTCTGTGTAGAGATGAATAAAAGCCTCTGCATATTTTTGGCTAAAACACAGATATTTCTAGTTTCAAATGTCCAAGCACTTATTTTATTTTTTAAATGCTTATTTATAACTCTTAAACTCGCTGTATATGTGTATATACATACATATTACAGACAGTCAATTTTTCATGACATTACACCAATGGCAGATCCCTCTATGATGAAGTCCCTGACATATCCACAATGTTTCCGTCACCGATCCCCAAACGTTTCTGTCCCCTCCTGACACTGTGGGTTTTCTACTGCTGGTGAGAGTTCCCATGGGTCACCCCCTATGTCCTGTCATTTTGGGTGGCTATAAATAGAGGCCATGTCCTTCAGTCCGGACATGTAAATCTCATAGTGTCCAGCACAGCACAGTATGACAAACATGAGAAAGTAAGAGAGTATAGAAGACCAGGAATTTTAATATGTCACAAAGGTTTTTGTTACACAAATAAAGTATTCAGCAATAGGCAGCTAGTCATTATAAGGCAATAATCATATACATTTCTGGCACATTTGAGAACCAGGCACTATGTCAACAAAGTACATAACAAAATATTAGAAATTAATTTCTTACACTCGTGCTGGAAGCTTGGCGGCGTATGTATGTTTCCATACATTGTAAAGTCAGACATCCCGAGAGATTCAAAACATTTTTCATTACAGTGACCGAATAGTACAGTGAGCTGCTTGCAAAGAATTCCGACCCGGCTGCTTCCAAACTCCTCTTGATATTTAAGGAAAACCCCCTAAAATGATGTGTGTGTGTGTGTGTGTGTGGGGGGGGGGGGGGGTTGTGTGTACATGGAGTGATCGTTAACTTTCTGATGAATCATGATCCCAGGGACACCACTGTTAAGCAGACAGAGAGAGAGAGAGTGTTCCCAGATTATAAACACAGAGCTTAAAAGTGTGAAGAGAAAACAAACACTAACAGAATACGACCACAGAGTGAGAATAGAGAGAGAATATGAACCTTTCAACTCAGTCACCCTAACTTTAATTTTCATTTATTTTTATTTGTCTTTTTTTAACCAGACGAGTCCCATTGAGATAGATATCTCTTTTACAAGGGAGCTCTAGCCAAGAGGAAAACACCATCATAAAATATTAAAACAGACCATAACTTAACAGTTCAAACAGGCAATATATTTACTCGACTTCTGAGTAAACAAAAGCCACACCAGTTGGCGACATTTTGATCCCTCGTTTACCTTTTCTTCTTCTTCTTTCTCTGTTAGACCACACAAAAGTGATGGAGGGAGAGGATCCTCCAACAAGACCACAAAGAAGAAGCTTCAGCTTCTCATCTCTCCGACTTAAAAGTGATTCCTCCATACACAAACAGGGTCAACAGCTATATCGCACAATGTGGTACCCCTGTCCTTTCAACATGATAACTGATAACTTCCATTTATACAAGTGCAGTTATCAACACCAAATTAATGTTGTATATTATATCTCTTGTTTTTCAGACAAACGTCACAATAGTGAAGAGGAGACTGAACATTTTGATCGCAGAGGATTAAAACCTTTCTTATCTGTCCGAGAGACCTCAAGGAACGGTAGGTCTGGCCCTGTAACTATGAGTCAGCTTTCGAAAGTCCAACACCCACAGGAGTCCAATATCCTGCAGGGCAACAGGAGCAAAGGATACACAAAAGTTCTCATTCAATAATGAAAGCCCAAAGGTTAATACAGAGCTTGGGAAATCAGCTTTTTTCCCCCTCCAGACATTTTGAACAAGCTTCAACAGGAATTGAAAATAGAGTGTTTTGTTTCAGTTCAACAAATGGAGGTTTTATTGGGGGATATGCGAGTTGAAGAGTGTTTTTTGTTGATTATTAATTTTAAACTGTACTATATTGTCTCTGTTGGTTACCACTGTATATAAAACATTATAATAATAATAATAATAAATACAAAATGAAAGAAAAACAAACAAAATCACCTAGGTTCTTTAAGTTAAAAAGAAAACATGTTTTGGAAGTTTTAGAAGCAAAATCTTCACTTGTGTATTGTGTCTTTGTCCCCAGAGGAAGAGACTGCGCGTGTGCCCGGGACAGAAGCCTTGGGGGTACAAACCCGTCTGGTACAGCTGAGACACACGGGGAGGTTGGAAGGTGACCTAGTTCAATTCTCACAGTCATATTAAAGGTGCATAAAGGTGGAATTGGTTTAATTCAAGACAGGTAAAAGTTGAGAGGAAAGGCGAAAGATGGCACAGATAATGACAGGCTATTTTATATTAGGAAGGAGATTACATAATGTGGACAATTAATTGACAAAACCCTTTTTGGATTCTTGTCTTTGTCAAAAGTGTTGTTAAAGTCAGCCTTGTGCCCTCGCATTCATCTGATATCATTAGACTTTGTAACTATGTGTGGCGCAAACTAGTTTGTTTTAAATCAAAATTTGAATATTAACTGTTGAACTATTTACCTCACTATCAGTCACTGTTGATTAAATAGGAATTAGCTTAGAGATGGAGCAAGTCATTGCCTAATTGTATTTTTATTGTGGATTTAATAGAAATTAGCATAGAGATGGAGCAAGTCATTGGGCAACTGTCAACCTACAGTTTGTAACGCCCTCCACCAAACCCCAGGGTGCATGAAAAGCCCAGTCCTAACCGAAAAGGCGCGCGCATGCACAGTACGCCAGTCGATTTCACACCAGTGCTAGACCGATAGTTAGGATACCACAGTCAGCATGCGGCGATTGAGGGTCCGTGGGGAGCAATCATGAAGAAAATGGGGCTAAATAAACCACTATTTAAATTTCCATTTCTACGTCTTCAAAACGCGTTATAGTTGAGTCTTTGTGGAGTTTGAGAGAAATGAGTGAGGAAGTGACAAGGAGGATTCGGAAAAGACACGGACTACTAACTCACATGAAAAACAGATGGAGTGAGTATTAGACGAATGAGTGGAACTAATGTGTTTTGATATGTTAGCCTTAATCGGCTTGATTACTTACGGATTAATTAGGCTACAGTCTGAACTCTGAACACAACAATCCCCTATCGACAATAACATGGATAATACCCGATTTTTACACGCAACAGTTTGGCCATTTCATAAATTGCGGTTCATTAATTTTATGACAAAGTCATGACAGTGTTTAAAGTGTTTCAAAAGTTTCTCATTTTAAGCAGTTATTTTCACATCGCTGTGTTAGCATTCCTTTTCATTCCTTTTCCTTTTGTCTCCACTGTTCTGTGTTCGCTGATGCAGTCCACAGGCACGATTTGTTGGTTGTCATCGTAACACTATAATATTAGATGTGCGTAGTTTACACCAATTGTTAATAGATAGCGAAGTTATAAAAAGAAATACATACATTATCATATATCGTTGCCCATATATACACTTTATAAAAGGGGCTGGTGTCTATTATTATTGTAGCATCATGACCAATGAATCCCTTCCTTTCAAACCCCTGTACTAAGCCTCTCAAATAAACTAACTAGCTCTTATATGGTTTCAGAGATCTACCTACGTGAGTCATTTTACAGCTGACTGCACATATTAGGGTTTGGAATGCGCCTGTTGACTCAAAATGAACTTGGTTCTGCCGAAAGCAATGTTTCCTTGTTGTGTAATTTAAGTTAATTATCAAAAGTTAGAATACACTAACCGGGCTATGCCAGGGAAATGTCATAGTTTATCGCAAAAGGTTAGTGAGTAGCCTATTTAAAAGTTCAAGAAGTAAGAAAGGAGGAGGGTTTCCTATCCCCACTGTGCCGAATGGGATAGAGACGACAAAGCAGGCTGCCAGAAATGTTGTCACAACATGTTATATTGCCTGAAGGCCTGGCAGCATTCCGTTTTCAAACGAGAGGCTGGCCGTTATTCTTACCTACACTGTAACGGCACATCGCCTAGAAACCATGTTCACCATGATTTGGTTTTCTAACAATAGGACATGGTCATATATGGGTTTGACGTGTAGGCCTACTTGGTGAAAACCTCACTCTTGTTTTCTCTTAAGAGCATTTCCTGTGTAGGGGTAGAGATTGAAAGCTAATGTTCTGTTGCAAGAGAGAAAATAAATCTATGAAAGAATAGAATAATTATTTGTTTGTGTCTTATTGTAACAATTGGCTGTCTCGGGTTATTCCACTACCAGTAAATAATGTTTGAAGAAATGATAAACCACAATAAGAAGTAATAAGAACATGCTCACATGGAAGGACTAAAGATTTCTTAATCTTAATCTTTATTTATGAATTAGCTTAATGTACCTTTCCTTTGGCTATGTTTCAAAGTGGTCAGGTACAAAATGGTGGACCCCCACCTGTCGAGCTGGAACATGAATGCGTTGAGTGACTAATGCTTAACTGCAACTGCGTACAGACCTGGTGTGCTGCACACTTGGACCTTGGAAGACTAAAGGTGAACTGCAGATAGGAAGGAAGAGTTGGCACCTCACCAGCTTAAGACTAAATGCATTCAGCTAACCTTTGGTTTAATATGTTGCTTTTAAAAGCAGGCTCGAAGGGTACAACAAAAGAAATAGATAAAAAAAGCAGGGTGAGACTGTTCCTAATTTGTTCCACAGCAGTGTCAAATTAGGCTGACCTTTTACATTGTAAGCTAGTGTGGCAACTTTCTAGGAAGGAATGTTACCAGAAATGATTGGTCTCAGTGATCCTACAGGTTTTTGCTCTTCTTCATAAAATTGATAAAAGCAGCCAGCAACGGTAAAGAGCTTTTTCTCTCCTCTTTTCTTGACTACATGTAACATGTTTATGAACCGTTTTGTCCTTCTTGTGTGCAGTGCAGAGAGATCCGAAAAACTGACGGAGATTTAGCTTTCTAAATTTGCTGTGACTTTTAGCATGTCATGATGCACATCCGGAAATGCTATTGTAAATAGTATAATTCTATATTACTGAGGTTTATTTTCATATTGATCTATTTATTATTCTGTGCTGTTTTGCAATTTGTGTTTGGCCAAATATTGACTTAAAAATGTCCCTCTCGGATCAATGATCTGATCCCGTCCTGTCTTTTGTACCAGAGTTAAAAACAAATAAAAGAAAGATGAACTATGTGGATCATTGCTGACTTCAACATCTTTTCCCTTTGTCTAGGTGAGCAGCCCAGGAAAGATGTCGTCACAGAGGTCAATGGGAAAGACGGTGGGTAGTTTGGGCTCTGGGGTTTCCACGGCGATTAAGCATAAACCTGCTCAATAAGACCTC
Source organism: Aplochiton taeniatus (assembly GCA_017639675.1). Taxonomy (NCBI): domain Eukaryota; kingdom Metazoa; phylum Chordata; class Actinopteri; order Galaxiiformes; family Galaxiidae; genus Aplochiton; species Aplochiton taeniatus. The sequence goes on along the minus strand of CM030174.1, from coordinate 4,196,593 downwards.
AAATTTAGCTAATGCTTACAGCTCCAAGAAGCATAACAAAATGCATATCAAAGATGCAACACTGATGCCAGGAGGATTTAAAGCCACTCAAGGTAGAGCTTATTGTTATTGATGAGAGAGCTAGGGTACACAGGGCACAAGGCGGATTGTTTGTACTGCCGCACACTCATTTCCTGTCCAAAACTTGGTGACCATAGTCCGTTTTTCTGATCACCTCTTAATGAAGATGGATAATAAATATTGTGAAGAAATGTATTGATTATTAATATTTTTTGTTTGTTAAATTGTCCCCTCCAGGTCCCGTCCGTTCAGATGAGGCTAGAGATGGAGACAGAAGCGGCCTCAAGAGGATCAGCGCCATGTTTTCCTCCATCCGTCGAGGGAGAAGGGACCGTGAGTAGAGCCTTGAACGCACAACACACTTTACTCATTAAATACTTTACTCATCACATAACTGGACTTATCGCATACGCTACTCCTTATCACATACTCACAACATACTCTACTCCTCATCACATACTCACAACATACTCTACTCCTCATCACATACTCACAACATACTCTACTCCTCATCACAAACTCACAACATACTCTACTCCTCATCACAAACTCACAACATACTCTATACTCATGTGTACTCACTACACACTTTAATAATGTATACTTTCAACATACTCTACTCCTCACCTTACTATATTCTACTTGTGACATTGTCACAGCATACTCTACTTACCACACATCTACCCATCACGTAGTGAACTCTCCTTGGTTTAGGGACCTGATCATTTTCTCCTGGCTTTTGAGTACCGCAGCAGCCAATTGCCTGGCACTGCTCTACCTAGTCGGACGCATGAAACAGCCCAAAAACAAAGCTCCAACATTTACATTTATACTTTGTTTTCCAGAAAATGGGTATTTGAGTTTGTCTTCATCCTATAAAGTCTGTTTTTATCACTTATTAAACCCCTAGACGACTTAATATTTTTTGTCTTTGCAACAACAACAGTTGCGCAGCTGTAGCTGAGGTGAATGTGGAGTGTAATGGCTCAGTTGGTCCTAAGACTGCTACTGTTTCCATGGCAAACACAGTTGGGGCTAAAAAACCTGTCACAGTAGGCTGATTCACCGTGTCATCCTTTTGTGTGCGTGTGCGTGTGCGCGTGTGTGTGTATAATGTGTTTGTGTCTGGAGAGAGAGAAAGATGCACTAGTTGTCAGTGCATGAGTGAGTATGCAGGCTAAAAAAACGACACAAAACCTGTCAGGGCAACCTCCTACTACTTTTATTTCAAATGGCTAGTGTAAGAGAATGGGAGAGGGACCTCCAACGTTTCCTCAAAAGATCCTAAAGAAAGAGCTCGGAGGCCTGCAACAAAAGCTTTGCCAGTGTTTATCTTTGGTAGTGTTTGCTGTTCACCAGGTCTCCTAGGGAACTGATTTTTTTTTAATCATATCTGACCAGAGTGTGTGGGGGGGTGGTTAGGTAGCTACTAGGAATGCTATAAGAAATATTAAGGAATATTATTAAGTCTCGTTAAATATATTATCTTTATTCTACCCAATATTAATTTCATTAGGGTGGAAAATGCATGGGTTGATGAGATTAAACTCATGAGAGCAGCCATTTTGAATATTTGTAGTGTAGCATTGAGAGGTAGTCTGTGTGTTTTTCCATAGTCTTATCGTCTGCAATCTGCAAGACGAGCTGCACACTATACGGCTACTGTAATAAACCAAATATTTGATCCTGAAATATGAATGTTTGTTAAGAAAAGTGTTTTTTTCTGTAGATTTTGATCGTTTGCGACTTAACAAGGCTATTGTATTTCATGAAGAAGATACAGGGGCTTGACATTTCTTCTTTTTCTAGTTTTAACAGCTCAGGGGGACTTACTTTCACAAAACCTTATATGGAAAGGCACTGGAGAGTGTACTGTATTTGCCAAGGTATTTGTTTGTTTCCAGCGCCGTATTAGGTGTGTGGATCTCCAGGACATCATATTTCAGAAGTACATTCGGGTTGAGTTCTGGTCAGTAGTGGTGTTGGAAAAGGAAACTACAGAGTGATATGTGTTTTAGACAGACTTTCGGGTTCTTCTTTGTAAATAATGTCTCCTTTTTGTTTTATAAGAGGCACGGACAGAGGATGTGTAACGAGTAGCAAATGGGGGTTATCTTCTTTTTTTTTTGTAAAACAGTTAGGTGGGGGTATGATTAATGTGTGGGGACAAATCTTCAGTTTATTAAATCCACACCACTGCAGATATTACTGGAACTTGTGCACAGAGTTTGGCCTACTCTACTGACTGACTCACTCCCTCAATAGGAGGTATGCTGCAATAAAAAGCTGCAGGTTCACAGTGTTGTGTAAACCTTGCGTTATTATTTGCCAGTACATTCAAATTTGTACCCGGTATTTACTTCCGGCATAGATTTTTTTATTATACAGTGAAACCTCTAAAATATCATGACTGCTACTGCGTCTGCTACTTTGAGGCTGCTCCAATGAGTCGTGTGTAACCTGCTGCCCGCTGTTTTTCTCCACACAGGAGTGAAGGACCAGCCCCCTCTGGAGCCGGTGGGCCCAGCCCCCGTGGATCACACAGCCAGGGAACAACGCTATCAGAGTGGCCAGTATTTCTTTGAGTACCTAGTGGTGGTCAGCCTTAAGTCCAAAGAGGGCACCTACCAGCCCCAGATCACCTATCAGTTCCCGAAGGTTAGCCTGCTAACATTCACCTCACCCAGCTAGGCGAGCGTGACAGTGAAGAGCCATTTCAGTTTAAAGAGAGATTTTAGAAACGGGATTTAAGAAATTCAGAAGGAGGAAGATAACAAGCTTAACACCCAATCCTAACAAAGTCTTGCAAGTGTTACAAAGTCTGATGCTATCAGATACACATATATATATATATATATATATATATATATATATATATATATATATATATATATATATATATATATATATATGCCAAGACAATGTCTGACTGGTAGAATATAATGTGATTAATGTGCAATCTCCTCATGCCATTCTACCTTTTCTTTGTTCAGAAAGATGGGATGGTGAGGTTTCAAAAGGAGGAGGAGGAGAAGACTCTGAAGGCTCTCACCCTGTTCTGTTTCCCTGAGGGCATCAACTGGGCTCCCCTGACAGAATACCGCAGGTGTGGCACTTATAATATTCATATCATATTCATATGATATTATATGTTCACTTATAATAATAATAATAATAATAATAATAATAACAACTTTATTTGTTTATTAACTTTTATTATTATTATTAACTTATCGTTAGTTTCTTGTAGTTTCTTTTTATTGTTGATTTTATTGTGTTCTTATTCGTCTTGCTTTGAATGGGCCTGCGTAACTAATGTAAATAACTTTTCAATTCCTATGTGTGCTAAAGGTGCTGTACAGATAAATTTGCCTTGCACACCATCCCTTAATGACGGCCTTTGTTATTCTGGTTTTATTCAAGTGAGACGTTCTCCTTTGTCTTGACGGAGATTGATGGCAGCAGGAGAAATGGATACTGCAGGAGGTTACTGGTAGGTTTGGAAAAAAAACATCAGCTAGAATAAATCTGTTAAAATCATTGAAATCAGTTCAAATACATTGAAAATAGATTCATGCATGAGTTCTTATATATAAATATAATTATTCATTCTAGATTGATTTATTCGTAATTTAGAGATCTTTAAAATGTATTTTGTACAAACTCTGCCGTGCCTTTATACTAGCCACACGGAAATGGAGCTCGTCCTCCAGAGGCCTTCTGTATCATCAGCAGGCTGGCGTGTTTTGGACTCTTCTCCAATGTAAGCCTCATATCCGGGTCTCACTGCGGTCAGCCAGGTTGGTTGGCGCAGATGACACACGCGCACACACACACACACACACACCTGTGAGGGAATAATCCCATTAGAATCAATAGTAGCAGGCTGTTTTATACTGCCATGTTTATACTGCCAACATGCTGCCTGCGTTCACCTTGGTACTTAAATAAGGTGGAGTCCCACTAATGCAAGCAAGCAGTTGCGTAAGCATTACAAGCTTGTCAAGGCAGTCAATATTTACACTGACCAATGTTCCTTTCCACCCTGGAGGAGACTGAATTGTTTGTCTTTTGTCTTTGGTATGATAGCTCCTGGTATTTTTCTTTGTCGGAGCGCAGATCCCACTGACGTTCTGTAAGGGGTCATGTGATAGGGCTTCCAAAGAAAATCAGAGCGCGAGTCACATACGTTTTCATTTTCCAAGATGACGATAAAATCAGGTTCCATGGCAATGCCCGAGTTCTTTGGAATAGAGTTGAAGTTTCTTGGCAAAGTCGCACAGCTCATACCTTTTCTTCTGTCATTTTTGTATTTATACATTTTTTCACGTAAACTTACCTGTGGTTAGTGGGTAGTTCAACTTGATTCAAATCTTTGTAGTGTGTTCCCTAGTTGTAACGGTGAATTAATGGAACATCATTTAACCAAAAACGAACAAAAAAACGTAGAAAATTCTTATGCCAGAGAAATCCCAAATGCATGTTCTTTGTAACCTCAGGCAACTAATGTAGGTTTTCCCGCTTATTTACCTTCCACCCCTCCCCCACACAGACTTGATCTGGAAAATGTACCGTTTCACTCTTGGCAACGTGTCATTTTTCGGTCACCATTCCTAGTGGGGAAGACACGTGTGTGTTCAAGCTTGTTTACGACAAGAACGAACGAGTTTACGATTTCCAACCTATAACTGGACAGATAAGATGTGCTTCCGCGTGTATGTGCAAACACTGTCCCCAGCTAAGACAGCCAACACTATCCTAGAGGCAAGGTCAAGTAGTTGAGTTTAAATCTGTGCTTATAGAGAGCCGGTACTGACATGTTTGTGTATCACACTTCAGATTTGTTTTATTTTAGTTCAAAATATAGTTTGGATGAACTGAACAACTTGATTCACCTAAGTGTATCTTTAAAATAAATTGAACTTATTTTAATGTGAAGTAATGATTCATTTTCAAAGGACTTTCTCATACATTGCATATAGCCAATGGTCGAACAGCATGTACAGCGGTGTTGTGTTCATTTATCAGATATCACCTGGGTTGGATTTCTCCTGTCTATTCAGATCTTTGACGAGGTGGAAAAACGCCGGCAGATTTCCATGGCGATGATCTACCCCTTTATGCAGAAACTGAGGGAGGCGCCTTTCCCCGCCCCGGGAAACACTGTTGAAATCGAGAGCTTCATTCCTGATTCTGGAACAGGGGTGAGAAAAGCGTCCCTTTTTTGTGTGTGTGTGTGTGTGTGTGTGTGTGTGTGTGTGTGTGTGTGTGTGTGTGTGTGTGATACATTGCCCTGCTTTGTTGTTGGAGTCAATGGTCCTCCCTCATGGGATTTAATGGGACAACCACACATGGCCTCCAGAGGGACAAAGAGGGTTGCAAAACCCCCAAACTGTGTTATGCCATTACAAAAGATTAACAGCAAAACATTATCAAAGCGTGCGCTCTATAAGTTGAAGACTGAAAACTCACACACTATGCATGCCCACGCAAACACACACTACGCAGGAACGGCACAAACCTGTCAGTTCTACTGGGTGAGATAATTTGTGCAGGTGTGTTTGTCCGTGTCAAGTCTGAACATGCTCTTCAGTACCCAACCTTTCCCTGGGCATTAAGCCCCACTTGCAACACCTATCCCATCATTCAATGGTACATATTTCAGACGTCTTACACAATCAATCTAAACCAAGTAGCAACGTACATTCTTTCCCTTATATACATAGTAAATATGTATTGACTAGACCCTTAAACATAGAGGCTAAGAAACAGCCCCTTGAACATAAATACAAGGTTTTTAGTGTTGGCAGATAAAAGAGATAGGCCAGGTTGTGAACATCAAGAGCATGTAAGACATGTCATTTTAATGTAATAGTTGAATAGTTTAAACTCATAGTGCTGTTTTGCATGCGTTGACGGTCCACACTAGATCATCAGGCTTACTCGGCCGCTGGACTCTTGGCTGGAGCACGTGAACTTTGACACGCTCTTTCAATGCCTGACGGAAGAGGAAGTGATGGTCGTGTTCGCCTCGGCGGTGTTGGAGCGCCGCATCGTCTTCATCGCGGAGGAGCTTGGGTATATTTTACCTGCCAACCCTTTGTGTTCAGTATCTCACTCACTGCAGCAGCTGGCGGCCATTGTTTTTTTGTTTATATTCTATGAGAAAGCGTATCAATGCCAGACAAAGTCATAGTAATTGGACGAGTATATTGAAGGCTTAACCTTTAACCTTTCCCACAGCACCTTGTCCCAGGTAATCCACGCTGTGACGGCCCTCCTTTACCCTTTCACCTGGCAACACACCTTCATCTCCATCGTCCCGGAGATCCTCATCGACGTCGTCATGGCGCCCACCCCGTACCTCCTGGGAGTCCAGAAGCGCCTCCTGGATCAGGTCACCGACCAGACAGATGTGAGTGAGCTTCTAATCTACGGGTTAAGGAAAGCTTCATGTAAACTATTTTAAGTGATTATACATGTTGTATAATTATTTTTCCTAAAACTGTGGTAATTTAAGTTGAAGAAGAAAGATTTAGGAAAATATTAAAAGTTAATGTACAGTACATTGCCCTCAAATAAAATGTATTATTATTATTAGTACATTTTTATTCCACTTTTTCATTCCTAAATAATATTTTTTTACTTAGATGTAAGTGTAAATGTGAAAAAAATCTTTATTCTATTTAATTTCTGGACAGCATTTCATGGATGCCAATAGTTTGGGACACAAATGATCTCAGAAAGATTTTGCACCTGAACCTGCATACGTTACGAATTAGACATGAATGTATCACTTTTTTTAATTGTGAACCTGTAATTATTTCTTATGATGAACATGTGTTCTTATGTAGAGCCTGTGTTTCTTTCTTATGGAGAGCCTGTGTTTCTTTCTTATGGAGAGCATGTGTTTAATTCTTATTGAGCACCTTTGTTTATTTCTTATGGTGAACCTGTGTTTATTTCTTAATGAGAGCCTGTGTTTATTTCTTATGTAGAGCCTGTTTATTTCTTATTGAGAGCCTGTGTTTATTTCTTATGGTGAACCTGTGTTTATTTCTGATGGAGAGCCTGTGTTTATTTTGTCTTCAATACAGCTGCTTGTGGTGGACCTGTCTGAAGACAAGGAGGAGACATTCATTGCTTCAGTAAGTGGATGAAATGATTTCCTTGCAATAACAAGTCGTTTTTTGTGTTTTACTGTAACATTTACTTACAACTGGCTGTCCAACAAAAAGATTGGGGATGAGAAGACGATTCTTCCCCCTAAGCTTCAAGAGGAAATATTGCAGGCACTGAAAAACAGGAAAGAAAAAGCCAGTAAGTGATTTTATTGTTTCAATAATTTTTGTTTTTGTTATTGTTGGAAATATGAGTCCAACACATTCTTACAGTTGTTGTATTTTTCAGCTGTCGAGGATTTGAACAGAGTTGTCTCGGAAGCCTTCCTCCTCTTCTTCGTAAAGACCGTTGGCCATTATGCCTCGTACGTGACTCGCCACAGTAAGGAAGAGCCTGGGGTGTTCCAGAAGAGGAACTTCTACAAGGCAATCGATTCCAAGACCACTCGACACTTCGTCAAGAAGTTCCTCCAGACCCAGATGTTTGACCTCTTCATTCAGGAAGTGGAGCAGCAGCATCCGGGACCCCAGCAAGGTGAGGAAACATTCCAGAATCCTTGTCAGGTTCTCGGAATCTGTGATTCCGATCATTCCGGAATATTGGTTCTGTTAGCTCATGTTCTGCTGTAAATCCCTGCACCTGGTTCAGAAAGAACGTGCCAACACAATATCTACCACTCATTTTAATTACCCGCTCCCTAAACCCATACAGATGTGCCTATACAAGTAGACAAACTATTCAGAACGAGCCTATATCAAAATTGATATAGAAGATTTATGTCAACATTAAACTTAAAACCAACAAAGCCTTTGATTAATGTTATTCTTCCCTGTTTTTTTGTTTTCCACAGGAATATTTCATAAAAAGGTTGTGGAGTACCAGGAAAAAATTAAAAGAGAGAAGAAAACCAGGAAACACTGACTGTGGTAGTGAATACACTGTAGGACACAATGTGAACATAAAAGACTTAGAATTCAATGGATGATGTTGATTTTTTTTCTGAGCTGTAAATATTGTATGTGTTAATTATTATGTGTATAGTTTGTTTCTTTTAATGATGTTGTTGTGAGAAATTGTGGAACGTCTGTACGGGATATGGGGGGTATTTTTAATGTTGCTGCTAGCAATGCTTTTTCAAAGATAGTGGTTACAGCTAGAGTTTTTGGTCCTGTTTGTTCTCATGCCGTGGTCAAAACTTAAAATCGCTCGATTAAGCTATAAGACATGTCAAATAAATAATTGTTTCAATGTTTTGTATTTGGCATATGAAGGTTTTTGTTTTGTTTACATCATTCAACAAAGCTACTTGCATTTAACTAGACAGACACATTACATTTTACAAAGAAACATATTTAATTGTAAAACAAAACAAAACAAAACAAAAAGATGTACAATATCACCAATATCTTACATCAACTCAAAACTGTACAACAGCAAACTGTTGGTGTGTCATCACATTTTGACCCAAGTCGAGTCGTAACACATAAGATGACGAATTTAAGCAATCTGAAACGACACACATAGGTTTAAATAATCCTGCATTAAATAACACTTACATTTTTGTATCTGTAATGAACATTTTCTTAAAGGAAATAAAAGAAAAATCTGAAGAGCAATTTGATTTGTTAAAAGTTGTATCTGCAGTTGTTCAGTGCGGTCTCCTGGCCACTAGATGGCCACCTATTAGATGCCCCCAGCCAGCAGAGGGGAGTGCTCTCCATGGTGCACGTGGACTCTCACGTCATAGTGACTGTAGTCGTACAGGTGGCTGCTTTGTAAAACTGCCTGGACCTCCACATTGAGTTTCTATGGCGACCAAAAGACAGAGTTTTGTGTTTAGTGGAATACAGTCAATGATTCAAGACAGCCATTTATTGACAGTGAAGAGCATGCGTGTAAACACAAGTCCTTCTATTAGGGGAAATATAGTCGGCAGGGTAAGAAATGGAAACATCTTTTACCTGAAAGTCTCTGATGTAGGTGAGGAAAAAGCAGATAAAAGAGAAAGCCAGTGACCACTCTGCCAAGGCACTGACCAGGTGGGAAACGTAACCCTGGAAACCCCCGCCATGATAAAATCAGGAGATGACAAGTCACAACACACACTACATACTGTGCCCACATCTAGATACAGCTAAGCCACTTCCAATTACTATCTTCATATGTGGGCTGTTCAACTGAGTAGGGGAAATCGACTCAGCCTAGTCAACCTCCTCTTAACTAGTTGCCTAAGCTGTTTGTGGAGGGTTGTGTAAACACACTTCTAGACTATGGCCCGGGTACGGCTAACGCCTGGCCCGTGCTTCATCACCATTACATGTTGTTTCTGACTCACCGCCTCCCCTGGTGTCCAGTGAAGTTTATTGACGATGTCCACACCAGGTAGATCGTCGTATAAAACCACCGATGACACAAAAGCTGTGGATAGAGAGGAAGCAAAAAGGATTTGGTTTGCGGTGTGTATGTTTCATCTTAGAAAGGCAGCTGATGCAGTGCAAGGCAGGACTAATGTAACATTCTACACGCTTGAATTGACTCATCGTTCAGTCACTGTTTTCATTGTGTGTCTTCAATTTTTTGTTGTTTTTATTTTGTGTAAACAATGTAATGTAGTTTGTTGTTTTAGGCTTTAAAAACCTACCAGTGATGACGCTTGCAAGAGACCACAGGCCAATAGCAGTGCGAGCCCACAGGATGTCCCGCCCATGGAAGCGAGGCTGCATGTGATAGGACACTCCCGTCTGAACCAGGATGTAGAGCGCGCCCATGCCGAATGTCAGGGCCGCCCCAAACAGGTGCACTGTTATGATGGCTGTTTTCTGTCGACAGGAAGGAAAGAAAGGTGGTTCAACCACTTCCGGGAGTTAAGAGATGTACCGCTTTCCACTGTAGATGATTTCACATCGAGAGATAGGCAAGCAGAGATTTGTGGCAGGAAAAAAAAGTATACCTATTTTTGGAACACAGACAGTTGTGAACTGCACCTTTATTACTGTAGAAAATAGTTGTGATCATTGTTTAATGCCACAGTGTAACCTTATTGCATTTATTCAAAGCAATAGCTACGTTTTTATTCAACACTTTTTTTCATTAGTGAGCAAATGATGATTAAGATTGTTACTTAGGCCTATATTTTAGAATGCCCATTAAATAATTTAAGTGATCAGTAATCACTTAATGAGGGTATGTGTCTCTTTTCCAAAGGGGGAAAACGAGTATTTTTTATGACTGTATTGTGTTCTACCTGGAAATTGGCGATGACACACATGCCCAGGGAGCTTAGAACGCCTAGGACCAGGCCAATGAAGTTGAGGCGATGCAGTTTGTGCTCGCCCCCTAGTGTCAGAGCTTGAACCTGCTTGTACCGCACATAAATGGTGGCAACACCTGCACACACACGCAGACACACACACCCACACAGAGCAGCACATCTGGAGATTCAGGATGAGATTCGCTTCAAAGCTGTCGATTTAATTAGGTAAGAAAATTGGCAATACTGTTTTAATATGTTAGAAAAGGTGTAAAACAATGGACAAGAGTCTCTTGTGTAATGACTTGTGTAATTACCTAAAAAGGAGGCGATGCTCAGCATGAACCCAAAGACACAGCGCTCAGGAACATCTGTGCTGGTATCGCTGTAAACACACACACACACACACACACACACACACACACACACACACACACACACACACACACACAAGCCACATCAAACAAGGCCAATTGACTCACATTATCAAGCAATGCGTGTTGAAACGGACCGTTTGCAGATCTGCAAGCATGGAACAGGAAATATAACCTAACACGATGCAAGCCTCTATTTCATCACCATTTTCCACAGATGGGAAATATCTAACGGCAGGTACTGAGATTACCAGGCCTGTGTTAGGTGAGAAGAGGAGGGCCTCTGTGATCGCCTTTTCACTTACACTTGTGACACTAAAGCAGTCTAGTTTTTTTTTATGATATTTTAGTGCAGAGGTACACTTAAGCTCCCACTGTCACTCAGATATTGCTCTTTCTCTCTCACACACACAGACACTCTCTCTTGACACACACACACACACACACACACACACACAAACAAGTTTAAGAAGCTGCCTCAATGAAATGAAGATGTCTTTCCTTTTGTTTGTTAATGCAAATGTACTCATTTGTGACAACCTAAACAATTTATATATAAATATGTATATATATATATATATATATATATATATATATATATATATATATATATATATATATATATATATATATATATATGACATCATTTATATAGCCTATGCTTGTACTTTTACTAGAGAAACATCTTAGCAAAACCCTTCACATGCCTGCATTGCAATAGTGTAATCTTAAGAAGATTACTGTAGTATGGAAATTAGGGTAACAGTATGTAAAATGCTGGAGTTTTTCAGTGGGAACTAAGACTGGAATTTTCCTCAATGCAACATCAACATCATCTTAGACATCCTTGTCATCAACATCATGTTTGTAGTGGAAACACAATCAGACACACTATTTATGGAAAATACATGGTAAGCACAAGCAAACAAACACAGATGTGCACCACACGCAGGCACACGCCAACTCACAGACAGACAAGCACAGACACAAAGACACAAACACGTGTGTGTTAAGGTGCTGTACCTGATGTAGGGCATCAGCAGGTCCACATGCCCCTGCAGGACGGCTGTCACATAGCTGACGATGAAGGTGGCAGAGGACCAGACTACCAGGGTCGTAGGTAGGGCACACACTCCCCTCTGAAACCACCACATGGTCCTGGTGATACAGTGGGTGGGAATCCTTGGATCACAAAAATACACTTGAAATGACTTTACAATGAAATATACATGTATATGTGTGTGTGTGTGTCAAAAAAGAATATATATATATATATATATACACACTACACCAAATTCTGTAAGAGTGTAATAGCTGTCTTATTTCTACATTCACAGATTAGTAGATTATTTCAATTCAAAGTGAGGTAACCAGTATTATGCATTTCGTCTAATTCTAAATGGGCCATGATTTAAATGAATTGCACTCAAAGATATAACCCGTTCTAAATGAAGAAATTCAGGGTTTGGAAATTCATCGACAAGTAGTACATGTAGAAGTACTTACAACCAACAGCAAATCTCAGTCTTATTACCTTACAGTCAGAGGACAGGACAAGAAGTATCGAAGTAGCTCGGCAGCGGAAGGACCAGCATAACTCCTATTTCCAGAATGTTTCAGATGGGCGGCCTGTTCTAGCTGTTAAAATAGTGATACACTGCCTCAAGAAGTAAGATTTTTACAAAATCTATGCCGCGTTACAGTTTGAAGGAAAGGTAGGCTACTCGTTCATGCTGTTGTGTTAACCTCAAAAATAAGACTTCCCTCCTCAAACTCCTCACTCACGACCTTGTGACTTGGGTCTGCTGGTGCTCCTCTCGCAACGCTGTCAGCTGATTTTGTTTCAGCATGATTTCATTTTAAGAAGGGGTAACGGACGCTTGGAGATTTAACACACGTATAAACACACACGCAACCCCTGCCTTACAAAATACAAACAAGTACGAAAACGTTGAAACAAAAGTTTTAAATTAGTTATTAAGACTAGAGTTCTTCTTGACTTCCTGGCTGGAGCTTTAGACTATTAGTAAGTCTTTTGTTTGACGTTGCGTAACACATAATTGACGTAAATGAGTCATGAGATTTGTTTAAAAAATGAAAAGCAGCTGAGCATCTGTTATCATAAATATAGCAATCTTTATTTTTTATTTTATTTTTACATAAGCGTGTTTATTCCAAAATGAACGATTTTACATAAGTAACAGTTACTCTAATATCAAATTAAAAACCATAAAACACCATTTAACACTCAACTAGGGAGGTAAAATGTCAATGTATTGTAGAACCAGCTTGATTAATTTCTGACATCTTTATTCCAAATCACCATGACTAGCAGGTTATGGGAAAATAATTACGATTAATAGTTATTTTGCATGAAAATATTTTCAATCGTTAACGATCAATACTTTATTAATATGTTTCTAATAAGATGTAATGATATTACATGGGCACTTTTTTTTTTTAAAGCCAGCTCGAAACATCTGTTTGGAGAGATTAATGGTGCACATGCATACTGTGAAACAAACCGAAAAAGTAAAGATTAATACTTCTATGGACCAACAGTTACAAATGACAGGGTAACTCTGAACTTACAGTGAAACAATAGGAGTAGCTGGGAGCCATTCTTTGTTTTTTTCATGCCAAAGCCACATACATTTGGTATTTCTAAGACAGAACAGATCACTTGGCCTGTTCTACGTGTATAGCTACAGTATATGAGGACTTTATGGACTGATACTGGCACAGTGTGTGTAAGTAACATATACTGGATTGGTTCGAACCAATCCAAGCTGAAACAGCAAGTGCAGTCGTTGATATCAGAGTTGCTGATGTACAGTGTGGGGTGGAGGTTGGAGGTAGGAATTAGGTGGGTGACCTACATGAGGGATTTCTACTTTCGAGTTTATTCCTAACTTGCAGGCTTGTGGTCTGGCCTTTCTGCTGATGGCTCTGTGTATCACTGGAAATACCTAATAAGTCAATCAGAGCCTGACTGTATTGCATTTTAACCCACAAGCTACTCTAGACTGTTCCTATACTAAGATTGGATGATCAATGTAAAACTAAAATGTTACCAAACAGCTGAATCCATTTTTAAAACATAAGTTAAACCCATTTCTCTAAAGACACTGTAGACTTGGAGTGTGTTGTGGTGTGTAGCTGCTCGCAAACCAAATTCTAAATCAACTCTTCTGGGATAACGGTCAGATTACATCAAAAGCTGCTTCTGAGAAATTCACATTATGCAAAACTATACATACAATTCAGTTGTGACTTGCAATACCTTTGACTGTTACGAAACGATCATCATTATTAATGATCCAAATTCCTTGTAATTGGGAATCGGTAGGCATGACGTTTTTTCTCTCACATTATATGGCACAAGTTAACTGGAAGCATAGTGGATTGGGATATATACAAGCCTTTGACAAGCCAATACATGGGTAATACAAAGCAAAGGTAAGGTGAGACTTTGTCTTTTTGGGGGGGCGTGTGTGAAAAAGAAGACTGTTTCTTTATCTCACTTTATCATGTGGTGAAGAAGAAAAACAATGGCCTAGTGACAGAAAACAGAAAGGCAATGTCACACATTCAGGACCCACAACCTATGACAGCTTTCATAACACTGGAGTTAAAGGAACCATAACTGATCAAAAATTACAGTTACAGAGTTAAACTGACAAGTTGTTTGTACCTTGATGGACGGAGGGAAAGTACCTGACCAAACTATTAGACACTTGGTTGATCGTGGCTCTTACGGCCTAGACGCAAACACGTGTACACTGTTGTGATGAAGTAGATTATTATTTGGTTAGGTAGAAGAAGAAAAAACTCTCCCTATGTACTGGTTTTCTCAGTGCATTTCAGTCGGAAATTGATCACTTTTATGAGAAGTCGCATGGTTTTAATATTTGATACTATTTGCCCTATAAATAATTTTTGTTAGACCACTTCCCATAAAAGTAGGTGAGTAATTTTTCTTTGTATATATATTTATATATATTGCCAAAATATTAAAGCCCCATCAGGCAACTCTTTTTTTATTCTCAGCCTCCATCCACCAAACAAGACAACAACTGAAAAATAGACTGTTATTGCACACCAATGAGACTTAAATAAATTAATTTCTATCCATCTTTTCTTTTTTCCTTTCCCTCTTATCCATTCATCATATCATTGGCTAATACATTCGCGAGAGGCTGGCTCCCTGCCTACGATCCCGACCAATCAGAAGCCTGGATTAGAAGGGGACAGGCCGGGCCAGACACAGCCTCGGTTCACCGTGCGCCGCGACGTCCATGAACGTGGTCGCCGTGGTCACAAGTGGTCTTTGTTGGTCTGAGATGAGGGCGGCTGCTGCTGCTGCTGGCTGGAGGGTTTGAGCTTGAACACGAATATATGGAGGTGAGAGGCGATCTGGTTACAGACGCTGGCGCTGTAGCGCATCAAGTCAAGGACGGACAGCACCTGGAAAGATTAAGGTGAGACAAAAAAAACAAAAAAACGGGGGAGGGGACGATTATTAATGATACCTTTAATTTAAGAGTGCTTTTTTAATAACCCAAGGAGACTAAGTTTATTGACTTGTTCACATGATGTATAATGACATCTTAACAAAACAGTGGAATTACCTGGGTTACTATTAGCGGCCATAATACTTCAAACCAGTTTCAATGACACCAGACATTGGACTTGACCATAGACTTGTCTGAAAAGACTTACTAGTGCCACCCAGAGAACCACGTATTCATCGATGAAGCTGTTGAAATACTGGTTTAGGAAGAGCAACCCTGGGCCTAGGAAAGCCAGGTCGTAGAGATGCATCTCGCTCTTTGTCATATGAGCGACCTAGATAAACAAAAGAAACAAGACAGTCACACACAAGGTTAGATACCACAGAGAATGTCACCCTTGATTTTCTTTTCGAAATGAGTTCAAAGTGTTTTTTTTTTTTCCTTTTCTTTTTTTCCTCTCCATCTACAAGACATGTGGCACATCCGGTGAGCCTCACCACCAGCTTGTTGGTGATCTTGGCCGACACAAAGCCGAACGCCAGGATGTAGAGGCAGGGGTGCTGCTCAAACAGGTGGACAGAGGACTTCTTGTAGATCATGACGGCCAGAGTTATCACGGCTCCTATGTGGAAGAACGGTCCCAGAACACTGGTACCCTGGGGAATGATAAAGACATTACAGTTATAGCAATGATAATAATAACAACAGATAAAATATTACTACTAATAATAATTAATGTTATTCTGACAACGTTAAGAATGACAATTGTTATCTTTATAATTAATAATAATATTTTTTATACTGTGGCACCAAAAAGTCCCTTACTGCTATGGTGGATCCATTTTTCCCTACGCCGCCGGTGAAAATAACCCGGAAGTAGTTTGTGCAGGAAAAGATGGCTCCTGCTACCGTGAGGATGGCTGGAACGATCTTAAACTGGATGTTCAACACTGGAATCTAAAAGGGTTAAGAGCAGGATGGAACAAACCGAACGCCGATGCACTTTTCTGTAGTCAACTGTCAAACAACCAATGCAGTTAGTTAGACAAGCTCGGAAGGCCTTGCATTGTGTACAAACTGTTTCACAAATAGCAACCAATCAATTTACAGTATCCTATCATTTGGTTAATTATTGTGTAGCATTAGTATCACTGCTCGGATGCACATATTTATATATGTCCATATAAGCAATGAATTTGCATAATCATGATGTATGTATGAGCGGTTACTCGGGTCTTATTTGCCAGCGTTTTAATATTATAATAACACAAAATGGTTTATTATTTCCAACCATAAATTTGTTAAATCATATAGGCAAATAGATTACCGATAACTTCCAAAAAGCTGTTCCTCCAATCCCAGCCAGCAAATGCATGACTATTATGAAGAACTGGACTTCAGTCACATCAATGCTGGTCAAGCAGAGAAGAAGAACAGAGGAATCAAGAGCAATGATTAGACATGGCAGTTACTCACAACAAAAACAACATGCACACAGCACCCCCTGGAGTCTCCGACACAAACAGCACCTACAGTCTTGGCTGTCTAAAACCATACAATTGCAAACCATCTTGTTTTTGCTATGGGTAGTCTGTGCAGGAGTTAGTCAGGCTAACAACAGAACACACACACACACACACACACACACGTGTTAGATTCTGAGGGGGGGAAGCCCAAACCGTTGGCACGGTTACCGTCAGGTTCCAGAACCCGGGACCAAAGGCTGCTGTGGACGTCTGTAAGAGTGCTAAACAGACTTGTAACTCTGTCACGTCAAATCTGCCAGCCAGAGAAAAGATAACACAACCCTGTAGCTGGATGGACTACAAGACATACCCGCTCGATTTACCACAATAACATCATCACTAAAAGTATTAAAGGATAAAGATTAACTTTATCTGTAGAGTATCTTTATCTGTAGTGTAGCTGGCTTGGTCGGTCCTGTAAGGGCCCATAACAGTCCTTAATATTTATGTGAACAAATAAGAATATTGCAAAGTAAAGAAAAGGTGCCAGCTTGGCCTGGGCCTAAATCAATTTACTCCTATCACTATCATTATCACTAAATCACACACACTCACACACGAGTGGTTCAGAGAGGATAGGTGATCCTGTCACTCACATGCCGAAGCGCAGGGTACCCGATACGTAGGTCTGCCAGTGGGCACAGTAGAACATGAACATCCCCGCGAAGCAGCAGAAGAACATCCAATCGGGGTTAGTGCCGAGCTGGATGGCGATGCACGTACCAAGGACCACAAACACTAGGGGGCGACAGGGAGAACACAAGAGTGTCACATTCAAGACCGATACAGCCAGAACCCTGCTAACGTGAGAGCACGTAAATACCATACTACTACATTCAAGATATAAAGTGCACTCCTGGTATTACTCAGTCGCAGAATCTTTTCAAGTAATGGGGTCTTAGCAGCCTCCCAAGGTGATCGCAGTCTATATTTTGCACAATTTAATGAGGCAATAATAAAGTCTGTGGCCACAAGTAAAGCCCCTCTGTGTGAGCCAGTTAAGTAAAGGAATGGTAACGGTTTCATCCTCCATGGTCAGTGTGTTATGTGGCTTTGTTTACTGAGGTGTGGCGTCAGCATATATGTACTTCTGTTGAACTTTCATGCATCCTTTTGTATTTTGAAGATGATGTTTCACTTGGGGGGCTTGTGTGTGTGTGTGTGTGTGTGTGTGTGTGTGTGTGTGTGTGTGTGTGTGTGTCGTGTCAAATGCTGGCTCTCTCTGACCTGTCGAAAGAGAGTCACAGCCGTGATCAAAGAGCTCTCCCAGAGGAGTGCTGCTATTGGTGCGTCGAGCCTGCTTCCCGTCTATTGCATCCAGGGATTGGTAGAGGAAGAGGCCCACTGCACACGACAGGTACGCCCACAAAGGGGCCTAAAAAATAAGATACATACATAAAATACAGTTGTGAACTTGCAATATTTTGTCACAAATCAAGATTATTCATTGTTTACTGGTTCATTTTAATTCAAGTTGTATTCCATAAACAAACCAATGTCTGCCATCTAATGTAGGAAGGACTTGTGTGTTATCTGAGCAAACATCCCTGTGGGGAAGTGACCGCACTTTACATCGACAGTCCAATGGGTAAACTGATTGGTTGATTGATACTAAACTAATAACTGGTGTCATGTTGGGAATCGTCGACAGAATGTTCTCATAAATACCATTATTTATGTTGTTTTTTTCAACTTCTTCCTTGTTTTTCTGAATAACAGTATTAAGAGAGTGAACTCGGTTTAAGACCAAAAGGGCTGCTGTGTTTGAACAACCCCTTCAACAGACCACAACATAAGAAAACTCATTACCGTAAGGCAACACTTGTGTACGCACTAGCCTGATAACGCCAGATAACACAGAGCAGTCTTCAGATAGTTCTATTACAGAGGGAGGTCGAGTTAATTATAGATTAGACTAAGTTCAAAAACAACATCGAGGCCTCCCATTGAACTTCAGAAAGCAGCAACAGAGGGGAAAGTATAGCCATCTCTTATTTAGCTTCTTAGTGCAGTAGGCAGATATCATCATTAAGCTATCCCTCTCTTATTCAGCTAAGGCTGACCAAGGCTAATATCCCCTTTCAGGTAAACATTTCTCACTTAGCTAAAGACCAAAGCTAATGTCATATTTAAAGTCACCGTCTCTTATTTAGGCTAGCTAGCGCAATAACACAAGGTTAATATCATATTAATACAATCCATTAAGAAGCTGCCTTTTCCCAAAATCTCATAAGTGGCTGAATTATAAACCAGTTGAAATAATCAGTCAGAAGAGTTGTTGTTAGCTTGGGTGTGAAGTGGACATCACCACTTCCAAAAGGCCACAACTTGGGTGAAATTGAGATGGGGGGGGGGGTATCAATTCAGGACGCTGGAGACTGGATGAGTGCATAGTGTCCAAAGCAGAGGGGCAGTGTGTGTGGGGGGGGGGGGACTACAGGGTTAGGAGAGGGCTAAGCTTGTAAACCGAGATGAACGAGACACATGGTTCGTGTCCCCAGAAGTCCTTTTAAGAGCAGAGACACTCCCCAACCCCTTCCAAACAAAACAAATACAGCACATTTGCCACACCTGAGCCAGGGCGCAGAACAAAGACCAGCACAGGACACGTTTCTACCTGCTAACCAAAACACAACCTGACGTTGTGTAACTTCAAATGGGGTTGTGTAATTCTGTACAATTTATACAACTAGCTAATGTTATCTTTCAGGTACTTTATTATCGACATAGACTTGCAGCCAGTACCACACATCAACTGCATCTGAAATTGATCATTGGATTTTGCTAAGAACATCTGCCTAGACACAACAGTCCTGTTTGAGCGTTGCATCTGATGTCTTGTCCTCGCACCCTGCCTCCAACCTCCGTCAGGAGTGTCAGAGGCAGACACGCTGCACTTTTCCTCAATGATAAGTACCTAAAGCTAATGCTTCCAAATGTTGTCATCGGAACCAGTTTAAACGTAATACCTGTTTTCAGCCACAACAATCGGGTTCTGTGGCATAAGGGGAACACACTGAACCGATTGAGAGTCACACCTAGCTTTTATGGCAGGCTGTTAGTTTGTTGTGGTAGTACTAGTCAGGGAAGCAGGAAAACAAAGTTGCTGGTTTTGACCATTTATAAATTCTCTATTGACCTTTTCATAGGCCAAATAAATGTAAACCTTAAATGAGGTAAAGAACAGGGATGTGTACACACAGCCAAGATAAGAGTGATGGCAAAACCCTGACCATATAGATAATCACTATTTTCTCCGGCGTTGCTCTTTCACAACAGCGGTGAACTAGAAAAACAGCTTGGTAGTGATGGCACCGGGCCTTTACATTAGCAAGCCACAGCCAGGGCAGCGGGGAGCTATGTCGTTAAAAAGAAAAGCCCTCTCCAAGTGAAAACTTCAAAAGACACAGTGTGATCTAAAGACATATCACAAGGCGGAACCACAGTACATTTCAAATCAAGGCCCATCCTTTCTCACATTGAAACAACGGCGCTAGTGTTAGTTCCAAGCTAAAGCGACCATGGAAAACCATCCTAGGCAGTACATAGAATGTATAAACAAAACAGTGAATATCTATAAGCAAATAACAGTTCCCAAACAAGTTAGTGACATTATCAAAAATGATATCAATAAATATTGCATTTGAATGTGGAATGCATCCCCCTATAATTCGAATTGCACTCATGTCTGAAGATTAGGATGTTGTGAAGAAGATAAACAGGACAGCCTGAAGCCAAAATCTGGTCAAGGCCTAGATATGATTTTGAGTATTTAGCACCTAAAGTGTTGTCTTGGTGATACTCTGCCTGACATACCTGCTCAGTAGCAGTAGGACAATAGCAGATCAGGATCAGGGTGGTGAGGATGTTAATGGCCAGGCCCACGATGGTAATGAGGTTAGGGGCCATCCATGTAGGCACATTCCCGACCAACCACTCCCAGTACGGCTGCATGAAGGGCTCCAGCAGGGAGTGACCAGCGCTGCTGTACCTGTGCTCCTCCAATTTCTTCAGCTGGTGTCGCGACAGCGGCGGGGAAGGCATCTGAATCAGCTTACTGAGCAAACAGGTACTAAGACCCCCGTCACAAATAGTGGTTAGGCCTCCTGTGCTGGTTGGCCCATAGGAAGAGTCCTTGTTTGCATCCTGTGAGGGCCATGTTGTTGTCGATGCTGCATGCCCTGCTTTTGCCCCCCTGGACCGCAGAACTCGCTGACCAGTGCTGCTACTCATGGGGGAAGCCGAAACCTTGAGAGCCTGGCACCCGCTCTTCAGCTCCAGCCCTGGATTAACATGGAACAAAGTGATTCTTAGGTTGAAGTAAAGTCACTTACTAAGCTGAACCTTATTACAAGGAAATGATACAAGATGACCATAGTTATATAAAGAAAAACAGAAATCACCATAACAGCAATCATGTTCAGACACAAATTCTAAATCTGTTTAATATTTGCCTATAGCGTTAGCTAAGGCAGTTGAATATTAGACCTCGGTCACTGTCATAATAATTTATTAAAAACTATCAGAATTGCAACTAGACCAACAGACCCTTCTCAACTCTTCGTACGGTGCATTTAGCTACAGAGTTAGCTATAATAAGCCACCATCATTTCTAACGTTACCTTTTTAATTTGTATTATCTTGGAGACTTTAAAAAGGCTTGCTATTGTTGTCCTCAGTGTTGTCCGACCTTAGCAAACGTTAGCTAGCTATGGTCTAGACGTTACTTTCCTTAACGTTACCTTGCTTGTTTGATTCCTATGCGGAAGAGATAGCCTCTGTGTTTGTGAGCTTGCCGTCAGATTATTCGAGTTTTAAACTAAGCAATCTCCAGTAGATGTTGGCCACCAGGGAGGAAATTCCAAAACATGCCACCGCAAGGCCGTTTTCGCATGTACTGAAATGTCAAACAGCTAGGTTGGAGCAGGTGGATGCCCTGCTGAAACACGACCGCGTTGAAAAAAAGAGGAGTTGACAGGCGGCGTAGGGTTTGTCCATTTCCTTCCGTCACACAGAATGCTGCATTCAAATGTGAAACCGTTCGCAAGTGTTTGGAAATGTGGTCAAAACACGTTTGCTACTCAAGCCACAGCATAACATTTTGTACATATTAGATACAAACTAAAACAGAAAGA
This sequence comes from Aplochiton taeniatus, assembly GCA_017639675.1. Classification (NCBI taxonomy): domain Eukaryota; kingdom Metazoa; phylum Chordata; class Actinopteri; order Galaxiiformes; family Galaxiidae; genus Aplochiton; species Aplochiton taeniatus. The sequence continues at coordinate 4,174,612 of CM030174.1, read as the reverse complement.
TGATTTGGTATTTTTGGAGATTTTTTTTTACTATATACTATAATACTATATTAGGCCTAGACCTACATCATTTTCTTCTTGCGCTAATCTCGGTTTCAATTATTAACGTCAACTTTTTAAATTCATATTCTGTTGGAAAATGTAATTTATTTATGTCAAAAAACATTCATTCCACAAACAAATGTTATTATTATTATTATTATTAATTGTGTTATTAATAATAATAATGATAATGATAATGATGATAATAATGCTGATAATAATGATGATGGTAATAATACCCTTATTTAGATAGGCTAGCACTTTTTTAACTCTGTAAAAAGCTTTTTACAACAACTAGCCTTTAGGCAGTAGCCTATACTATATAGGCCTAACGATGTTTTGTTAGCCTACATCGTAAGTGTTTATCAATAAAAACAAATATTTAATTTGCAAGTTTGTCTAAAAGTCAGTTTTAGTGTCGAAAAAAGTTTTTTTTAAGTTTGCCACGGTGTTACTTCAGCCAACCGAAGTCGTCAGAAAGCCAAAACATCATACGGCCGAAAACGTTACACAGCCTTAGTTAAAATATACATACCCAGACAATATGCCCATTCAGTAGCTAATACTGTTATTAAAAGGTTTAAGAAACCTATGTCCATATTAGATTAGATAATACATGCTATACCATTGTGCTACATGTTGTGCAGGGCCACATCTACATGTTGAACTGGGCTGAACTTTCACCCAGACTATTAATTTACTTACCCCTGTGTAGCTGCAAATATAGATACATAGAGGCCTACATGGTTTAATAATACTACTTAATTAGTATAATAATATAAAACACCTTATTTGTGGATATAATAAATTGCCATGACAGATAGGCCTACGTTATTTTTTAAGCATTTTTATTAGTTTTCTCATTTCCTGGACTTTTTGAAGTAGCTGCTTTGTTCCTTTCTCTAGTCTGCTTTGCAACCTGAAAACAGATAAATGAATCTAAGTGATAAATACATCTTGTTTTATTGTTCTTCCTGGGGATGTTCCCATTTCTCAATCTCAAGTAACAATTGTGTTAGAAACTTGAGACACATGGTGCATTTTAGTCTAGGTACATTTCTCACGTTCAATTGACCACTGGTGTCATTAAAACTGGAGATACATGGTGCCTTTTAGTACATATCAGGCATTCATCAAACACACATTATTTTTGGAATTGATTAAACTAAACTTACCTTCAGAACAATCTGTGTTCTATTTCTATGGGGTAGACTGACTGGCCCGGAGCGTAACCTTGGCAACGTGCGTATATGAAAGTGCCTTGACTTTAGGAGCCTTGATAGTGGCCTAAAATAATTTGTTTCCCATGAGACATTAGAGCTTTGGCAGAACTTTACTTGTCTGCTTATACTGCACGATAAGTTCTATAATGCAATTAGGGGGTAGGCTAATCCATGGCTTTAAAGGTTTTCACTATAGCATCTTAAAATAATTTGTAAAATGTACAAGAAGCCAGCGCAACGATGCCAAGATTGATGATGTGCTCTTATTTATTTTACATTTTTGGAATGTTGTTAAAAGGTTTATTACTGTATCTTTTGCACCAACTGCAAACAGCAAAGTAGCCTATATCATCACCTAGCAGAGGAATCACCTATGTCAGATTTGACTTATAAATATACTTTAGTTCATGGATTATGGCACAATGGTATTAGAACACTCTATACATAGCCCGTGTATTTTTAATTATGGGAACTTTGAAGCAAATAAGAAGCGACCTGAAGGAGGGGTATCAACCTTAACGTATAACAGACTTTCATGGCCAGGCATCTATATAATGTGAGGTGGCTAACTCTTTCATATCGAAGCTGCATGGGGCAGCTGTTGCGCCTGTTGGCCACCAAGCGTCATGAGCTCTAAGCGAAAGGGAAACATTACAGACTGGACAGACTAGTCAAGACTGAGCGAGCCAGGCGGAGCAAAGCTGAAGAGAGAGGTCGTTACTTCAAACGAAGGTAAGAGAACAAAAGACAAAGTGTTAAGGTACACAAATAGTTATTATTATTCCAGCATTCATTTATATCCATGAGGTGTTCTGAAAGTAAGCAGTAATGGGAACTTCATCAACTACATCATGTTTTATTCTACATTAGGCATATTTGTCAACGTTAGCTAGTGGTAGTTAGCTAACGAGAGAAAGCGTAACCTAACAAATGTAGCGTTGCACCCAGAAGCTAAGTTTAAAGTCTGTACGAGGCAAAGTCATAGGGAAGGAAAGCTGCTTTTGGGTCTATTGGGCCATATATCAACGTTAAGTAAAAAAAAAAAAAGCATTAGTTCTACATTTGAGCTTGATAAATAGCCTATATTTTATGCTAAACAGTCCAAGTTGGCTAGTTAGCTTACCCATCTACCCAGCTGCTTGAGAGACTCGCTAACGCAATGGTGACTAGCTAGTAATACTTAGTCCCATAACTTTACTTTGACGACATTAGTCAGTAATGCACGTATCGAGCAGTTAACGTTTTCATCTCATTAATATCATGTCCAGCCTACTACATGCGTTGTTCATAACCGATTTTATAAGTATTTGTTTTACTAGTATTAGCAAAATACATTTTAGTTTAAAGTTTACTGTGGCTTTGTAGCTATCATCATATTACATATTGATATATTACGCTACCAGTATGGGACTATAGCCACAGCCTTCAGCGGTACTGAAGAATATATATTTTATGATTTGCCTGCTCACTTTGAGAAATAGAGAATCAAAAAGAGAAGAACAATATAAACCCCTGCATGATGATTAGAGAAATGTGGTTATATTAAATTACAGCTTCAGTCTAACTTTTTTTGCAAGCTGATGTTGGCCTGTTTGTGTCAAACCGTCTTTCTCACTTAGTCTTTATCTAAGTAACTTCAATGTTAACACTCTTTCCTAATGAACAGCTTTTCACGATGTTACTGACTGTCCAGATAGTTTTGCACGTCACAGCTTCCTTCTCCGTTCCCGTTAATGGAGCCCCAGTGACTCATTTTAATGACCTCACACTCACAGTGCCCAACTGAACTCTTGGTAATGGAATTGTCCCGATCTCGCAGGACCAGCTAACAGAAATCAGTAAAGCATAGTCAATGTTCTAGCAGTACCCCCCAACACACACACACACACACACTTGCACACAAACACACCTCCCTTTTCCTATCTCAAGAGTGCGGTGTCCCTGTTGCTCACCCATGTGTAACACTAAGGTAGATTGGATATTGAGTTACTGTACCAGGTGCTGGAGAGACCACTTGTGTTTAACCATTAAGTCCCTTGGTTTTTAAAACACAAACCTCAAGTCTCAGCACTTTTAACAGAGTTTGGTAGTAACTCAAACCATAGCCACCAATACCTCAGTCATTTTTGCTAGGTTGTGCCGTAAGGTGTAGGGTTATAGTTTTACAGTGTATTTTTGATCGTGTATTTAATTGTCTTTATCTTATTCATTTATTATTTTGCTTTGCTTGTGCTGGTGGTGCTGAGGCTATGTCGGTGGGCAGAAGGTTCCTCCACCTGCTCTGCTGCTAATATTGTATGCTCTTAGGGAACTCAGTGAACAGCTAAGGCTTCAGTTAATGGAGAAACATAAAGGGACTGTGAGTTACAAAACACAAATGTAGATGAACCAATGTTATTAAATCGTTTTTTGAAAAGAAAGGTCTCTGTCTTAATGTAGGCCTATGTGCATAGCAACTGCCAGGACTAGGGGGAAGCAACAATAGAGATGCTGTTTATACAACACTGCACACCACAGAACTCCGGTGTTGTGTTTGAAATACGGAAAGCATGATTCCTAATCTATTATGATGGTGCACTTTCTCCCGTTGCCTCCCCCCCAAGGTAACCATGGCAATGACGGGCCAGTCTTCCTGCTCCTCAATGAGTAACCACACCAAGGAGCGTGTGACAATGGCCAAAGTGACCCTGGAGAACTTCTACAGTAACCTCATCGCACAGCACGAGGAGAGAGAAATGAGGTGAGACTGCCCATGCACAGAGATGCATGGGTTTAGTGTGAGCGGTGCCAATTTTGTTTTTGTAGTTTCAGCAGCTTCCATCCTCCTTATGTTTTTTTTCTGTTTCTCGGCGAGTCTCTACAAAGAATCAGTGACTATTTCACTGGTGGGGTACCAAGGCCTTTCTGTAAACCTCCTTGAATCTTTTCCTTTTTCTTGCACTCTCAAAGTAGCCCGTGGTTCCTGATCAACGAAGGGCTTTAGCTAGGGTTTTTAGAGTTGCTAAAAATATCTTTGAAGGCTACCACACCCAGTTTCCGTCCTTTCAGCCATGTCTCTTTACATTCACAGGTGTGGATTTGTAGAGTCACCAGTATGAGCCAATACTCTTGCTTTTCTAATGAACTCGGCATCTTGGCTGTTGTGGGATACTGGTGCAACAGCTCAGATTAGCTGACAGTTCCGACAAAGTGCTTAACCAACACCGTGGTGAAAATTCTTACGTAACTGTTGTCATCTAGGTTTTTTTCGGAGATCATAGGAAATCCTCCAATCACCTTCCTTTTCCCCTCTCAATGCTGCAGTGTCCCTGTTGCTCACCCATATGCAACACTGAGTTAGATTGGACATTGAGTTACTGTACCAGGGGCTGGAGAGACCACTTCTGTTTAACCATTAAGTCCTTTGGGGGTTTTAAAACGTGAACCTCAGCACTTTAACAGAACGTACAGTGGTGGAAGGTATAAGCAAAGCCACCACTACCTCGAGAAAGTCTTTGTTGGGGTAAACCTTTGGTCTAGGGTTAGTTCAAAAGGGTTTCGCTGCACAGGCCTTGCAGGAGTAAAGCTGGTGGTGCCTGTGCTATTTCCTCCTGTTTTGTGCCTAGTTAGGCATCACAGTAAACGGCTACCTTTTGAGTCGCGTTTCATTATTTAGGCGTCAAGAGCCGTGCCTGTCCATAGATATCAGAACTCTAGCAGCAACGCGGGGAAGAGTCTGTGCTGCTGGCCCGCTGCCAGAGGAAGCTGGTTAACAGTGAAAACAATGACGCATGATTGCGGGTCATATAATGAAGTGGGAGGGGGGAGGGGTCATATCTTATCTGAGATGCAGTGTGGGGCAGATGAGGGAACAATGACGAGTTGCCTGAGAATCTTGTTCTAAAAATGTTTCTGATGAGTGGGGCTGATTCCCTTTCTTGGATTCATCACACAAAAGCTTAAAAAGCTCATCTGGTTTATGTTTTCTGAGGAAACCCAGACCTTAGAAAAAGACAAAGATCAAACACACCTGGCCAATTAAAACTTGTCATTACTATTTAGAAGCAGTTGTCGTTAATATAAATCCGATGTGGCCATGAGGTCTGACAGTCCCCATCAGAATGAAAAGCATTCTTCCATAATGTGTGTTTCAGGCAGCAGAAGCTGGAGAAGGTGATGGATCAAGAAGGCTTGATCGATGAAGAGGTAAGAGGGGCTGCTCTTTGTGGCAGTAAATCCTTTGCACTCCCGCACGGGATGATGCCAGCAGGATTAAACCATGTTGTCGCTTCTCCGTATAGAAGCGTGTCCGACGCTCCCAGCATGCCAGGAAAGAGACGGAGTTCCTCCGGCTCAAACGCACCCGGCTGGGGCTCGAGGACTTTGAATCCCTCAAGGTGATCGGACGAGGAGCTTTCGGGGAGGTAAGCCACGTCACAGACATGCATGCAGCTAGAGCTAGATATGTTTAACACCCACCACCACCACCACCACCAGTGCTGCTGTGGTTCTTATGGTTCTTCAGTGCTCTACTTCAATCTGTCTCGTGTCCCCGTCCAGGTGAGACTTGTGCAGAAGAAGGACACAGGCCACGTTTACGCCATGAAGATCCTCCGCAAGGCGGACATGTTGGAGAAGGAACAGGTGAACAGAGAGGGCTAGAGGACGTTTTCAGATGAGCAGCGCCTTAGGACATCAGCGTGATCTTATTATTCAAAATTCCTTTTCATATGCACTTGCTATTTGAATGTGCTTTGTGTGTGTGTGTGTGTGTGTTCCAGGTGGGCCACATTCGTGCAGAGAGGGACATCCTGGTGGAGGCTGACAGTCTGTGGGTGGTCAAGATGTTCTACAGCTTTCAAGACAAGATGAACCTCTACCTCATCATGGAGTTCCTCCCTGGAGGTACAGGCAGATTATCTGGCTTTAGATTGGCTCAGAGGCAGGAGCCTTAAACAGTAGGGTTAAGAAACTGACCTATTAGGGTTGGGAATGGGGGACAAAAAGTGTTTTTCAGTGTAATGGTTGAAAGTGTGTATATATGTGTATATATAATAATAATTATAATTAAGCTTTATTTATCGAGGGAGACTATGTATGTATATGACCATGCACACAATAGTTGAAAAACGTGTGTTTTCAATGTTTAGCATTGAACACAGATCGGACGTCACATGGTATACGTTGATGTGTGTTGGTGTGACGATGGTTCGCCCCCTGCAGGAGACATGATGACACTGCTGATGAAGAAGGACACGTTGACGGAGGAGGCCACCCAGTTCTACATCGCAGAGACGGTGCTGGCTATAGACTCCATCCACCAGCTAGGGTTCATCCACAGAGACATCAAACCTGACAACCTGCTGCTCGACTCTAGGGTGAGAAGGAAGACACACACACACACGCACGCACGCGCGCAATCATCTGACCAGTTTGGTGACTTTCAGGTGTGAAATGATTCTCACACGAGAACAATAAAAATGCAAACATACAGACTTGAACAGGAAATGTCTTTTTGTGTCTTAGGGGCATGTGAAATTGTCAGATTTCGGTCTCTGTACGGGTCTAAAGAGAGCCCACCGCACAGAGTTCTACAAGAACCTCAACCACAGCCTCCCCAGTGACTTCAGTAAACAAAGTAAGGAAACCCATTTAAATCACTACTTTAAATACCAACCCTGTATTCATAACGCATGTTTTACTTAATTTATTTGATCTATTTCTTAAAATTGTACTTCTCTGTTCTGTTTTGCGACAGAGGTAACATATTTTCTGTTGAGGATATTTGCCATGTAAACCGTTAGTGGTTGGGGGAACATGTACATGTAGGTGATACTATAAAATATTTTAATGCATAACGGCTTCCTTCCTCAGCCTCCCAGAACATGAACTCCAAGAGGAAAGCAGAGACGTGGAAAAGGAACAGGAGACAGCTGGTGAGTCCAGAACCTACAAACAAAACCCAGAGTTTCAAAGTGACGGTGCAACAGAAAATATGATCCAAGCAGACCTCAGAAGAAGTATTTCCACATTATTGGGTTGCCTAGGTGATCCACTGTTTGTCTGGTCCAGCATCGTTTAGCTGTTAAAGGTTCAGTCATTCTTTTTAAATGTTGACTCACTCTCACCCTCCACTCTTTTTTTCTTTCTACCCCCCCCCCTTCAGGCTTTTTCTACTGTCGGAACGCCAGATTACATCGCCCCGGAAGTCTTTATGCAAAACGGATACAACAAGCTCTGTGATTGGTGGAGCTTGGGTGTAATTATGTACGAGATGCTTATAGGTGAGTACATATTGACAGGCGTTTTCATTGGCAGTCAAGGAGTGTGCGTGTGTGATAAGTGCCTGTCTGAGTCGGGGTGTATGGTGATGGTGATGGAAAATACCCCAGAGCTTCACACAGACCGCAAATCCTGATCATCCAGCCCCACCGGATGGAGTAGAAACTTTAGAAAGCGAAGTTAACCCCTCAGTCGTTGTCTTAGTGAGATGCTAGCTCTGAAACTGACATGAATATCAAAGACACTGGCCATCCTGTGTTTGCCGGCTCCTTTTGTGTTTTTTGTAGCCCTCATGAAAGCTATGCTCAAAACGTTGGATTCCTAAAACAGAATTTCCTCTCACCTAAAGCTGGAATGGGTCCTTTCTGTACTTCGTTTTCATACTCTCCTCCATCTGTGTGGTGTGTGTGTGTGTGTGTGTGTGTGTGTGTGTGTGTGTGTGTGTGTGTGTGTGTGTGTGTGTGTGTGTGTGTGTGTGTGTGTGTGTGTGTGTGTGTGTGTGTGTTTTTAAGGCTATCCCCCGTTCTGCTCGGAGACGCCCCAAGAGACCTACAGGAAGGTGATGAACTGGCGGGAGACTCTGACCTTCCCTCCAGAGGTTCCCATCTCTGAGAAGGCCAAAGACCTCATTCTCAGGTACGACTCGAACCACCAGAACAACTGCAGTACTACTACTGAAACAACAGCCAGTAGGACTTCCTCTCTCTCTCTCTCTCATTCAAACACTAAATCCAACCAACAGATTTACCATAACCAGTCTGTCAACATATAACGTCCATGTCATTACCATAACAAAAAAAAACGGTGATTTTAAAGCCGTCCTCTCTCTTAGGTCAGAGACATCCTAAGACTGCTACACTTTTAGAAGGTTATTGCTTGTAATATATACAAAAACTGATATCCAGGAGAAAGTGGATAAGTAAAAATTCAGAACTAACTTTATGACAATGCACAAAGACAATGCAAAAAGTTGTTTCAAACATTTACTGTGCTGTAACATAAATGACATGCATCTGATTGATTTAACTGTTCCATTCAATCTTATCAAAGTTAATACTGTACTTTGTTGGTGGTTTTAGCTTTGGGAAGTCTTGACCTTTGACCTTTGGTCTGGGTTAAACCAAATAAACGCAGAGAATGTCGAGTGTAAAACGAGTCGTAGACTTCAGTCTCTCTCTCTCTCTCTCTCTCTCTCTCTCTCTCTAAATAGGTTTTGCTGTGAGGAAGAGCATCGAATAGGCGCCACTAGTGTGGAAGAGATCAAGGGCAACGCTTTCTTTGAGGGAGTGGACTACGACCATATTAGGTAGGAGCCAACTGCCGGCCGGTTCAAATAACTAAGAATATCTATCATTTCTGTTTTTTGACGTGGGGAAAAGTAAAAGCTCTGTTTCATTTCTTCTAACCACTTGTTGTATTTCTCACCAGAGAGAGGCCTGCGGCCATTCCTATAGAGATTAAAAGCATCGATGACACATCAAACTTTGACGAGTTCCCAGATTCAGACATCCTCCAGCCAACAGGTACACAGCCCCATTCTCTAGTGGTCCTTAGCTATTATGCTGCCCTTATTTTTTTTATGTTTATATAATATAATATATTTTTTTATCCCAGTGTTTTCCTCTTGACCAGGGCTCCCTCTCAAAAAATGTCTATCTCAATTGGACTCGCCTGTTTAAAAATAACGCGTACATAAATGTTGTTTGTATAATTTTTGTCCTTTTGTCCTGACAGCTGCGCCTGTCGTGTCCAACCAGACGGAGGTGGATCTGAAGAACAAAGACTGGGTGTTCATCAACTACACGTACAAACGGTTCGAGGGCCTGACGGCCCGGGGAGCCATTCCCTCCTATATGAAATCTGGGAAGAGATGAAGCATCGCTCGTCCGCCCCTCAGAGTCGCATTGACAGGAGCAACACCGTGGATAACATCCGTTTCATGTTTGGCCAATGCTCAAGGACCAGTTCTTAGAACATGACTCCAAAATGGAGGTTGAGACTTTTTTTATTTGAGATATATATATATATATATATATATATATATATATATATATATATATATATATATATATATATATATATATATATATATATATATATATATATATATATATATATATATATATATATATATATATATATATATATATATATATATATATATATATATATATATATATTATATATATATATATATATATATATATATATATATATATATATATATATATATATATATATATATATATATATATATATATATATATATATATATATATATATATATATATATATTTATTTTAACCCAAGCCTTCTAACTTAATTAGCAGAGCGAGAGAGGGAGAGAGAATGTATTTTAGTAGAGAATTCTTCTAGTTGTTTTAAACCTGCTGAATGGACTCTCCATTTCACCTGAGGTGTCGGTTTGGTCCAAGGACTCTAGTTATTTACCAAGCCTGCTGTTCCCATAAAGGGGAATGGACACTCACTAGAGTCCCCATCTCAGTATAAACTGTAAAGTGGCCACATCATGGGGGCGGTATTATTCTTTCAGTACCGTCAACTCTCTAACTTAAGAATTCTTTCCATCCGTTGTTGGGATCTAGCCAGCGTCACCGAGTGAAGGAGAGGTCTTAGTCTGTAGCTGAGACTTGCTCATTGGCTTCTCTTGGTTTAACCAGGGTTCATTTTACGTACCAGGCGTTCACTTGACACATGAACTCTTTACTCTAGAGGGCTTACGGCCTCTCTCTTTTTTGACCAGCCCACAAATCTCTGGGACTCCAACTACCAGCATCCTTCACTCACCATAAACCAGTACTGTGTGTTACGGAAAGATGTGTTACCAGCAAGTAGAGTAGAATTGAATTGGCTTCTCTTTTCTGTCAAAGGCTTTTTTCTCTTCTGAACCCAGGAAACTCGAAAGCTTCTTAGCACAGAATCTAGTTCTTTGTTTAAAAAAAAGAAAATTTAACAAAAAAAAATGTTTGGGTTAAAAAACAACTGAATTGTCATGTAAAACTTTTGAATGCATTTCAGGGATTGTGTCCGTTACTTTGTTCTCGTCTTGCAAGCATCTTTTGATGCCAAGTGCTTCCAGCATAAAGTTGCCTACAGTAATAAAATGGCTCCTTACCAAAGAGGAGGGGAGCTGTGGAAATTGTTGTTATTAAATGACTCCTAGGTTTTCTAGTCCCAATTTCAGCTGAGTAGTGGTTCTATTCATAGACATATGCAAGTCTTGATTAAAAAACAATAGAATTGCCCCTTTATAATGGACCATGCAACCTAGATTTAAAGGAGTCACTTGGACTGACAATCATTTGTTGTTTTATAGTTTTTACACCAATTGATTGAAAAGGGTACATTTTCTTTGCATCTTTAATGAAATCTGGGAAGAGATGAAGCGTTGGGAAGAGTTGCATCTTGAAGCGCTGGGAAGAGTTGCATCTTCTTTGCATTGTTAATTCTGGTATTTATGTCACAGCTTGTTTCATAGAGTTCAGCGTTTGGACACTAGTCAACGTAGTTCAAAAGAATCTACTGGGTTTTGTCTAAAAGTGCGTTAAAGATGTGGGTCAATCGACTGATATGTCAAGATGTCATACCCTTAACCTTGTAACCACTGGGCTTGTTCACTATATCCCAAATGCTGTCATTTGATACGAATGTAATGTAAGGACTATGGAGTGGTGTTTTTTTTTTCTTTCTTTCTTCTTTCTTTCTTCTTCTTCTTCTTTTTCTTTCTTTTTTAAAAATAATGCCACAGAATTTCCAAAATGCTGTCTTTGGAACCACAGTTTGTATAGTTCGCACGGGAGAAGTTGTCACACCTAAATATCAGTAGGCCTGAGTACACGTACAATGTAATCAGGTTGTGTGTAAATATGGCTTGAGATTGTAATACTCAAGCGTTTTAGATTCAAAGTCACAGAACTGTCTGTTGAGACTGGCCTCTCAATTTTTTAAAGGACTGCATGATTGAGTTTGAGTTGAAGCTTTTGTGGATGGACAAGACGGCAAAGTGCAAATGACTTCCTGAAATAATTTTATTTTTAATTTATGCTGCTGAGTGTATGTCGTTTGCTTCGCCTTCCATGGCTTGGTGACAGGAACATGCCTGCTTAATAAAAAGGATGCAATGTTGGATAATGTTTGATAAACCTACCCCGATTTAGGAGGTTGTGTATTACCTTATCTTAGATTCAGGAGGTGGTTTGTGTTTTTGTAGTGTTACTCTATCTTAGGCTTTATTTCACACAATTTATGGGAGAAAATTGTAAAGTTACATTATATTGTGGGCATGGTAGTGAGAGGCTGTAATTGATTGAATGTTTTATTTTATTTTCCTGGTGTTGGTTTTGGATTGTATTCTTTTCTGCTGTTTGACAATGAACAAGTCTGCACTTAATACTCTTGTGATTTGTCATTTGTCAAGAATTTGGATGGTTACCCGCTGAGGAATCTTTACTGTCATGTTTTGGAAAATTCTAGAATGCTCAGAGTGATGACACCGTAGAGATAGAACATTGTATTATTGTATGTTCTAGGTTCGGTCTTTATGATGTATGCCGCCTAGCAATGCAGTGCTATGTGTCAGAGGTATTGGGAGAATTTTGATAATTCACATTTAAATGTTGGTTAACCACAAACTGTATGTCTGCAAAACTACTAGACTGATATCACTTGTATCTGTCTTGACACTTGCTTATTTCACTGCACTGAACTTAAGCCTTTTGCATAACTATACAGCGTAAATCAAGATTCTCTTACAATCTCTAATGATCTCTAATTACTTGATCTGTACCTTGTGTTGAGAGCTCTCCCCACCACCTGCAAAATGTGCATGTTTTTTTGCATTGGGTTTGAGGTTTTTCCATGCAAGTGTTGCTCAAGGCTAACCAACACCACACCCTGGTTAAATAACTGGGATGTAAAGTTAGCAGGACCAACCAGTTCCTCAACCCTATCACGGAAAGTTACCCGGCTGTGCCACTTCTAGAGAAGCGACTCAGAGCGGTACCTGCTAGAATGTTCTGGCTTCTGTGGGTGCTTTCTATCCAGTCTACCCCGCATCTGTTTCCCCGTAAGACATTGATTGTCACTCTTTACTAATGGAGATAGAGGTTTTGTAATCATTAGCCATCTTGTCTCCATTTCCGCTATGTTTCTCAATACCTTACTGGGGTTTCCGCTTCTTGGTCCACGCAGAAATATCCCCCTGGGTTCACACATGTAATGTTTTAGGGAGTCTGAATGTTGTGATAAGAGGCTCAAACACGTTCACGCTTGAGAGGAAGCAAAAGTTTTGACACAATAAGCACAACATATATTTATCTATTTGGGTTGGTAAACCTTGAAACTGCCTTAAAATACTGCTGTCTGTACTCTAGTTAAATGGAGATAAGTTTGTGTAACCTGTCAATTGTTGACCGTTTTGTTTCACTGAAAGAAGCAATATTCACCTGAACTCAGTTGTCAAGTTCAAACAGTGATAAATAAAACATCCCTTTGGAAAAATTGTCTTTTCCTAGTCAGTGGGAAAATAGTTAAAACGGTAGTATGTGTAGGTTTAACAGTTCTACTCCCTCCTCAAATCTTAACAAAAACACTTGATATTGACTAGGAGCTTGAAAGATTGTATTTTTTTGTGTGAAATAATCATTCTAAAAGTCAACTATCCTGCTGCCTATTTATAAACTTTAAGTGTATTGATAGGCCTACAAGTGATAAGGTGTTATGTCTCAAAGTCCTGTCATGCTTTAAACTTTTACAAATTCTTAGTAGTCAGTTTTTGAACAGTATTGAAAAACCAACCCAGGTAACATCACAATTCAGACATCGATATAGTGTAATGCTTTTTTATTCTTTAATTCAAGGCACACATTCATCTACAAGTTCAACAGGCTCAGGGAGAAGTATTTTTGTGTGTGTGTGAGAACGCAGTAACAGGTTGATCTTTCTAAAACGTTGTCATGTTGCCATGGGAACATGTCATATCCAATGGAATGTCAAGCAGGCGTATACGCGATCGTACTCATCGCTCCATGTAATGTTTTATCAATTGCATGCCTACAACGGTAGCAAAACAGGCACGGTATACATTTCAAACGCATACTATCATTACAGACAAGAGACAACACAACATCATAAAATGTGTTGCATATACCGCACATAGACTCACTGTATAAAAGCTTTCTCCGAAAAGACGACGACAGTAACATTTCAAGGCGAGGACAGTAACGAGTTTCATTCCCGAAGAGAAAAGTGCCTGTTTGATTTGTAACATAGCCCTCTGTATGTTCGGACTGTCGAGAGAGGAGGAGCAAGACCTTTTCCAACAATAGAAGCCCTTATTAATAATGTGCAACAAATACGGAACACCTAATGGTCCTGTCAACAGGCGTACAATCCCCTCCATTATACCAGTCCAAATATCCCTTTCACTACCAAGTCAGGAGCCTCACTACGTCAATGATAATGGACAGGGGTAGCAGCAGATTAGATTGGTTCTTGATAAAGAGGAGGAGGAGGGGAGGGGGGGTTAGAGAGTCTCCTCTGTCATTGGTTGTCTGGTAGAGGAGAGGGTCCATTCAGCCTATCCAGCTCGTCCACCTGTGGCGTTGGCATGGCACCCGACCAGGCTGCCCCTCCTTCCACGGGCACGGCCAGGTTGGGCACACTCTTGCTGCGGACGCACTGGAAGTCGACGTGGCGGCTCTTGCCCTCCTCCTTCTCCCAGGAGAGCTGGATGAACGGCCGCTGGACGTAGTTGTAAATGACCTCTGACCTTCCGCCAGGGCGTCGCTTCACTTTCTCCTTACAGGTGGGGTAGCCTGGGACGCGGGAGGAGGGGAGGGGAAAGAATGTATGAAAAGGAAGGCCATTCGATGAGAGGGGATGAACAGCAAAGAATGTGTGATTAGAAGGGAAAGAAAAGGCAAAAGAGGTTAAATATATAAATAATAAGCGTACTGCAGCTCGACTGTTTAACATTAGATTGCAGTCCTTTAGTATACACTTTTATATAAAGTACTTCTATAAAGTAACTTAAATTTAACTACAGAAAGCATGGAACACCAGCTACAAATAACTTAGTCAAAGAAGTGCATGACAGTGCCAACTACCCAGCTGTGACCACTGTTACCTTCCTCAAAGACAAATTGTAAATCTGAAGTATGTGCCTTTTCAAGAGGCGGTGGAAAGTGGTCTGCGATTTTGCTGTCCTGACATTAACAGAGCTGCCTCAGTCCACCAATGAGGGCCCACCTCAGAGAAGAGCAGTACATTGTGAAAGGTTGAAGACCAGATGTGAGGATTACAGTCTCCTGCTGTTCCTAACAACATGGTGTACCCAGCGACAACCGATTAAAATAATAGACAGCAAGAGCATACCTCGTTTCAAAAACAATCACATCTCTATACCTTTCTGATAGGATTAGCTCAGCACACGTTCTGGCTGTTATCAAACTGATACTCACCCTCAATGCCTATCCGAATGTTTTTCAGTCCTCGCTCCTTCAAGAGGGCTTTAGCCACGTCTCTGTTCTCTATGTACTTAAAGAAGCGGTAGAGCTTGGAGCTGTACAGGACTGCAACACGGACACAGACAAAAAACGTTTAGTGCGTAGTTGGAAAAAGCAGAGGAGTCCAAATGTTCAGCTAGAATAGACAGAGGCGCCAGCTAGAAACCTTGCTAGAGATGTTAGGTAGAGGTCGTCATCTAGTAGTCATCGGACGTGACTTTACATTTTAAACTGAATTTGAGGTTATTGTTTATCCTAATATTGAGGAATTCATATTAATAATAAGAATAATCTTTTAATTGTAGGGCACTTTTCTTAACCGCATTACAACGCGCTTTTTCAGCAACAATTGACGTGTTACAGCACAACCCCTAAATAAAATGAGGTCCACAAATAACAACAAGTAAAGAAAATACAACAATGCGCCCTTAAAAACCAAATAAGACAATAAAGAGATTGAAACAAAATACAACTGAACTAAATGAAATGAAATAAAAAAAAAACAGAGGGCAGAATGACGGGATAGGCTCGTCTTACTTTGGGAGTACTCCTCCCCCATGGGCGGTGGGTGTTCCTCGTCCCAGTCCACGATGTCATCGTCCGCCAGCACGACGATGTGACACTCCCTCTCACCGCCCTGGGTGCACGCTACCATGGACGGAACCACCAGCTCCTCCAGGAAGCCCTCGAACTGTTTCCGAGCGCCGTCATTGGACAGCTCGTGGAGCAGCGCACCTAGGACACAGGAAGACTTCTGTCGTTATCGAGAGGATAGGCAATGCCAGATCACTGACAGCCATAGATGTTTGATAGTAGAGCCACGTGCAGCAAAGCAGCGAGACTGCTGTGAATCAACACTGGCTCAGACATTTGTTTGGGACTTGCATATGAAATGAAAGCCATTCGAGTTTGTTATAATGCACGATTACTGAAAATGAAATAACTTTTGTAAAAAAATAAATATAAAGTCCATTCAAGCTTGAGTTGGTTGGAATAGTGAGGCATATGCTAAACAATAGACTTACTGAGGTCCCGACATTTG
Source organism: Aplochiton taeniatus (assembly GCA_017639675.1). Lineage (NCBI taxonomy): Eukaryota > Metazoa > Chordata > Actinopteri > Galaxiiformes > Galaxiidae > Aplochiton > Aplochiton taeniatus. The sequence continues at coordinate 4,158,518 of CM030174.1, read as the reverse complement.
ACCGTACTAGCGTTGAAATTGATACACAGGTAATCACAGGCTTCTCGGAGTTCAGCTACCGACACACCATCTGGACATCTCATAACTCCAGTCTGGTAGAAGTTCTAATGGAGATAGGCAGAGAAATGAATAAGGAGCAATCATTGACGTTTGTAAAAATGCTTTTTACAGAGATGAGAGGATAAACCTCTTTCTTTTTCCAGATTTTTTGCACTTATTGATTTAAGAGTTTCTTTATTTATGTGCAACTGTGGCATGTGTTTGTCTGTCTCATGAAACTCACCAGTACAACCTGAAATATGTTGGCACTAATTCCCTCTATGAGTTCATATTCTCCTTTCCCATTGGGCCTGGTGAAGTTGTGTTGTCTCGCCGGTCCAAACATTCTGCAAGGCCAAACAATAAGAGCAGTTAAGGGTCTACACGTCATTGGAGCAATATCTAGTAAAGCATATGTTATGGGGAGTGGGACATATTTTACCTTCCTAACATGGTGTCAGGGTGGGCTGTAAAAGAAGCTGGATCCACCACAAAATGGCTTCCATCCACCACTACTGTGACTCTCTCATGGTGGGCTCCAGACGGTGTGTCGACTCTCCTGTCCTTCAGTCCACTCATCGCTCTAGCTTTCCACCTGCCTCTTTGAAAAGAAATCGTGTTTCGCTTTGCTTAAACATTAATCATACAACAAATGATAAAATTGTTACACTGGAAGTCTAAATTATTTTTTTAAATGACCAAGCCGGTATGGGTGCTGGCTATGTAATTGGATAAATAAATGCTAGAAAAATCCCAAGTCCTTTTGAAAAGGCCATTAAAGAGGAAGGAAGCTCACCTGTTGTCTGTATTTGCTCCAACAGGCTGGGGGGGCTCTGACACTTTCAGATCCCTGCAGGAGTTGTTCTATGAAAAAATAACATGATGCACTTTGCATTGCGATTTGCAAGGTGTCTGCACAACCGATGTGAATGATGAGTTAAGAAGTAGAATAGAAGTGCTACTCCGCAGCAGCACAAAATCGAAGGGGGACCACTTAACACAATAACATCGCTTGACAGACAATAGCCATGCACCGTGTGCTCATACCGCTCTGTGGAGGAGAGACTGGTGGGTTTTGGGATGGAGTGTAAATCGTGTCTAGACTACTGGATCGGGACACGCATTAGCCTACCAGATCTGGACAATATATCTAAATTCAAAATAATTCGTTTCTTAACGGAAAGATTTATTTTATATATATATATATATATATATATATATATATATATATATATATATATATATATATATATATATATATATATATATATATATATATAAATATAAATAAATACAAATAAATACACACATTTTTTTTTACATGTATTTGCATAAAAAATGTGACCAAAGTCTTTTATTTATATATATATATATATATATATATATATATATATATATATATATATATATATATATATATATATATATATATATATATATATATATATATATATATATATATATATATAAATAAATAAATAAAAGACTTTGGTCACATTTTTTATGCAAATACATGTACAAAAAAAAATGTAGGCCAATCACTACAAGTATTGACAACTTTGTGGAGCCACGTAAAATACCCCCCTTTGAACTGGCCGACTGACTTCCTGTTATGCTTGAAATTCCTCATCCCTGTTCTCTGAATCATCAGGAGTCTACATCATTTCCAAACAATGGAATAGGCCTACAAGGTAGGCAACTCCGATAGCCTATATTAAGGCTGACCGGCAGATGACAATATGAACCAGCGGATAACATCAAACATGTATGCGCTACTATGTGTCATCTTTACGTTCAGAATGTTCGGTTCCGTCAGTGAATAAAGCACGATCGAGCCCTTATATCGTCTACAGAGAATAATCTTATAAATAGACAGCTCTGGCCTTTGTTCCAAGTGATGATACTCATTCCGACGCAACGTAGACAACTCAAACAGTAAAAGACGATATCACTTTAGAAAATCGCTGGTGTCACTACGAGAACAAGTTGCAACATGTTGAATCTAAAAAAATGTCAAAACTTACGTCAGTTTCATGTTCTCAATGCGGCTGCGACAGAGTAGCGCATGGTGATTTCGGTTCGGTTTCAAATGTACCTTCTCGCGTTGTTCTAAACCTTCTCAGATTCCTTATCAGTGCCTATTCGGTATAATGAGTCACATATACGTTCGGCTCATTACGCTCTTCCTTGCGTACTGTACGCTCAAGAAGATTACTGACTGGTCGCATTAGTACTGCATCTGTTGTGGGGGTGGTCATCAACCGTAGACTGCCAGTGCTGCAACTGCGCATGCAGCTGCACTCAATAGTTGCTGAGAGAGGATGAGGAGATCCATTAATTCCTCATCTGTAAATTACAAACGGGATAGACATAATATGCTTGTCTAGCATGGAGAACATATTTACATATGTCGACTCCCATAATGGTTGAATCATTGAATTTAACTCTGTTAATCGGTCGACATGGAAGAACATTGATGATCGCAACGACGATCCCATGACACAAGTAAATCCTAATTGAATACTAACTAGCAAACACTTACGTCAACATTATTTGCAACGTCAATACTATAGTTAACGTAAATTGAGAACGAAATATCCCAATATATTATCAGCAGCACTACAATTACTAATTTCCTAGTGAAAATGAAATTCATTTACAGTAAAAACGTGTAGTAGGCTAGAACGCAAAACTACTCCAAGGACATTTTCTTGGTCTCAGACAAGTTTAGGAAATTAGTTTGACTTTAACCTGGCGGGGATGTTTTATTTTAAATGAATGTAGCCTAATGAAAAGCTGGTGAATGATTGTCTACTACAGCACTCCGTGTTCTTGTCATTCAACAGGAAATTATCTCTTTGACCCTTTTGATTAAGTTTCTTACAGGCAGAAACAAAGCCTAACGTTGTATCCATTGAGAGGATCCAGACTACAAAATAACCAGTTGCAGACAACAGCAATCATGTTATTATATAAGCCTTTATCTATAAAACCAGATTACATGTTGAGGGTTAAGACACAAAGAACACAGGTAAATGTAAGTTTCCATCGCACTTCTGGAAAGGTATTTGGACTTTCAGTTGGGCAGATAAGATTACAAAGAGACTGTCTTCACTGCTTCGCTCTGCATTGTAATCTCTAAATTTACAAGGGATGCTGAACGGCTTACTACAATAAACACAAATGAGTACACACTAGGGATGGCATTATGAGACAAAAGGACACACGCATGTTGATAGACACCATAACATTTGTAAATTGATGTAGCTGAAAACATTTTAGTTTTTTAATAAGTACATTTAAATAAAAACATCAACAAAAACTTTGGCCTGTTTGACGGATTCATTGGATATTTACTAATGAGCACACACTCACAGAGTCTGGAATAAATTGGCACACAACAAAAGACCCACTGGGGGGATGTACCTATATGTCTATATATTCTCAGATATACATCAACAATGATTGGAATTATGGAATTATGTCATGATTATGTGAATAGAAAACATCTAATCACGATTGTGACTAAATAAATATATATATATATAGCTTTAAAAATATATTTAGAATTTAACTATAACATAAAACTTCAACTCAACACTGAAATCATGTACATATAATGTGTAAAAAAGTCAAGCAACATGAAAGAACGAGTGTGAATGTATCAGTGTTGAAATATGACATTAAAACTTTGGACTGGTATTATACTCTTAGGGAAACCTGTTGTAAACTTTAGAATGCGACTCTTTAGATTTTCTCAAGACAAAAATAAGATCCCAAACTCTAAGAGTTTTTTACTTTCTTCCATCACTCTACCCGATGCACAATTCACGCAAATAATACTTCGTAACTCTTGACTCCTTGAAAAAATATCGGTGGGTTGTATCAGACTGAACATGCGTACAGTGTACATCTTGTTATTCTTGCTATGCCCACACAACGGCAGCCTAGGTTAGAGAAGAAGGGGCAACGTTTCACTTGGTGGGCTGCTTGTCACTCTGAAGTGCTGGTTGGGCCAGCGGGAGCAGAACAGTGTCCACCGGTGACAGAGGCTGGCGATGACATCACTCCTCAGTCAAAGCCAATGCTGTCATAGGCACACGGCGAAAGAAAAAACTGGATCCTCGGAATAGCTGGCCCTAGGAGTTAGAAAGGAACTGCAAATTCAATCCAACTGACCCGAAACTAAAACTAGATGGGTATTGCGCCTGCGAGAAGGATTTTTGTTTTGTTTTGGAACGGATTAAGGGCCACTATATACCTTTTGACTTAGGTGACTCCAACAGTGAACCCAGGACTTGAAGATAGGTGAATTAGGTGGGAGACCAGCGGCCAAGCTTAGAATTCACAAGAACAAAAAAATGTATTCATCTCTGAATGCAACAGCTTCTACAATCCAGTTAGATATGAACCTTATTTAAATTGTATTATAATTGCATTATATACAAAGCCGGTGTGACTGTTTTAGCAGTAACATGTTCAAATTAGGAAGCGCCAATCACATTGTTTTTTTCTGCACTGAATAGTATAACTTGCTTACCCACAGTTGTTGACTGCCATTAGATCAGCCACAAGCATAAATGGGTAGGTCAGCACACTCACTGCAATCTAAAAGTGAAAAAGACCTATCGTGAATAAATCTCATAGTCTCAGTCTTAGCATTAGATTTATGCTTGACAATTTCCTTGATGTAAGACATTGCCAACTTTAACACACCACATGTATTGTTTTTCTTTTTGTTTTGGCAAGAGTTTTTCTGACAAATACATCCGCTTATCACACACTAACACAAAGAACATTTGTTCAACCTACCCCCATCACAAACTTGGTGTAGCTTCGTACTGCTGGAGCTTGGCTGAACTGTACAAAATCGAAGACACGATAATGTTGCATGGATGCTATTTTTCTTTTACAAAAATGTATCTATGGAAACCAATCTATAATTTAGGTTGAACTAAATTGATTGGGGATGGTAAGAGATGACTCTTGAAGCTCCTGGACTTACGTTATCATCCACAGAGTAGGCGTTAATGAAATGAGCCAGGATATTACAGCACCACAGGAATATGACCTCCCCCAGCACATGAGGCACCAGACCTCTGCGAATGCACCACCACAGATAACAAAGACATAAAGCATATGATTAACAATGGCCATACTCACTGAGTATGAGGTCGCAGCACAAGAACGATGGTGGAGATCGCACAAGCGAAACCACAGGATGAAGTCTAATACTAGGTTACCAGTTAAAGGGTAGGCAAGCATTTAAATAACTTTTTTCTAAGGAAATCCAATGCATATTGCCTCATATACATATTGGAGATGGCTTTTGGCATACATTTTTACTTTATAGTGTATTTTGTTTTAATATGTGTTTGTTGAAAATGTGAGTAGGGTGTGCTCCCTATGGGTAGAACAGTGCTATTCAAATAGTGAAATTTTTGCGACTTCCTCGTCACCATACATGCAAATGCGAGCATTTTGCAACGCTACAGCGTCTCCTATTAAAAGCCATGGGGGTGCTCAGCCCCCATGGATTTAGCAAAGGAGTGCAGTGTTGAGTCAACTTTCAGAGTACCGAGTATAGCCAATTGAGTGACATGACTGGATTGCCTCACCCCTTACGAATTTTGTATCATCCCTTCTGAAAGACATTTTTCTAATTCGTAGATGGACCAAAATAGCTCTCCCTGGTTGTGCTTGGTTACTCTTCAAACCAAGATAAATAACTAGATAACATGGATCTGCATGACTCACACAAAGAATCCGCCAACACCTTCCTCTTTGAAGATCTTGGTGATGCAACTGAACAAGCCCCTGTATGAAAGAAAAAAAGCCAAAGCAACACTATGCAGAATTATCTCACTATGGCGACTACATAAGTAGTCTACTAAGACAACTACATGCAACATAGCAGTTTACATTTTAGATGTTAGTTTTTGTCACCTGACAGTGGCAGATGAAAACAATTGATAAAGTAATTCAGACAGTTGTTTACCCCTGAATAAATAAATAAATAAGATGAATTAATAAATATTATAAATTAACGGCATGTAAGATCCTGTCAGGTAAAGGTTAAGTAAGGTAAGAAAGTTCCCTGTTTAGAAAACAGGAGCGTGTAATTACCTGTACTTAACCTCTTGACCAACAAACTGCGCCATACAACGTACAGAGATGACTGCAAAAGAAACAGCATTGGTCATCTCCAGAAGGATAACATGAAAATGATTAACTAATGAAAAAGACTCCCTATGTATTTATCAGTTATCTGCAAATCCCGAAGTGACCGTTTTTTTTCACACTCGCTGTAAATTGAACACCAAGTCAACACAGAAAAGAAAGCAAAAAAAGACAATGGCGTAAACAGTAAATACTGTTAAAAGTGAATGAAATCCAATGAGTTTTCTCAACACATACCATGAAAAGGGTGAGTGGCTATTCTGGACAGGCACTGGACGACCATCTCATTAGATGTCTTGATAGACAGACAGAGTTGCCAGGTTATAATCAGTTTGATGTTTTTAACTGCACTGAGCTACACATACATTGTTCTGATCTGTTCATTGGAATCTGCTATCAGTATGGTAGGCAAGAAACACATTATACAGTTAGTGCCTAGATCACAACGCAAAAATAATGTATATATGTACTGTATATACCGCTCTACTTCGAGAGCAGAATCCAGGTTTTAAGGGGATTAATGTCCCATCTAAATGGGCAATGATCAAATAAAAGAGGCAGATAAAAACGCTCATTCTGCCATTTTGGCTAAAGGACTCAGCACTCGATCAAAAAGACTTAGTCTCTCACCTCTTTGACTACTTTCCTGAGTGAGGTCTTCAGATCGTCCCTGTTGGAGATGTGATCTGTCTGCTCAGTTGGAACAACCTAAACAGAAACACAGCAGCATCTTGAACGTTGCTGATGAGTGGGTGCTGAACGGAAGTAAAAACAAAGCCAAGAATAAAGTTTTCGGCCTATTGGTGAGTGATCATATTATGAAGAAGCTGCTTCCTCACCTGCTTGACTTTGCTTCTGACAATGGTGGAGATGGCACTTGACATAAGCCGAGGTGACAGGCCACGGAAGAGTCCAGTCTTTCCATCAACTCTCACAATATGTTGTGCTAAAGGTGACAGACACACACGTACACAACCCCATCATTCATTTAAAGCTCTACAGGGTGGATAGTCAACACATGTGGAACTATACCTACCGTAGGCAAAGAATCCAGGAAGGTATAAGACTTTCCTGCCGAACATAGTGCTACCTGCGGTGGGCGGAAGAGGCTCGTGTCCCACCTAAAAAAAACCGTAGTGCACACCTGATGTCATATATCACACTGGCGTCATAGACTCTGTAACTTCAGCAGGACTGGTTGCTAAAATAACCCATTAACGTATTTAGTTAATCAAATGTCAATAAAACACAACTACAGATCGACAGTACACTGTTTGAAATTGCCTGTAAGGTGGCCCAGCCAGTAGCCACCAAGCTTCAGTATACCATGTTAGCAAGCTAACTAACGTTAGTAGCTAGCAATGTTACTTGATGGGCTGTGCAGAAAATTTGAAATATACTGTAGTTTATTGAAGCTAACTTGCTATTGTGTCAGTAAACGTTGACTATAATGGGTAGAGGCTGTTTTTGTTCACGACGCTAGCCAGTTTACTAACCTGAATGAGCAGTTTGACATAAAGCAGCGGGTGTGTGATAGCCGTCACCCCGGCTCCGAGTAGCACGATGGCGGTGTCCATGTCTACGGGTGTCGGTGTCAAACCCCGGTTGAGTTGTGGGTCTTGTAGCCCCTCTGTCTCACCGGATAAACCTTCAGGTGTTTCCATTTTAGCGTGTCGATAGAGGAGAAAGTGATACAGGAGAAACCTTCTGCCTCTTCTTGCAACCCTGTCAGAAGAAGCAGTGCAGAGGTCTGCAAAACAAGAAACTGCATCACGTGATAGCAGGGACCAAAACACAGAGCTTGGGACCGCATACACTCAAGAAAACGGACAGATTCTCTCTCTCTCTTTCTCTCTCTCTCTCTCTCTCTCTCTCTCTCTCTCTCTCTCACGCACTCAAACACACACTTGTAAGCACACAAATACTTAATCTTTTGTCGTAGGTTTCGCATACATTTTATTAAGAAAACATGTTTATAGGTGGTTTAAAACTAGGTAATCCTAGTAATAGAAGTAGTAGTAGTAGTAGTAATCCTTCCACCTTCAATGGATGATGATGATGATGAAAAAGACCCTCCATGGCCCCTGAGACATAATATTGGGGTAGCTTTAATGTAGGATGACTTAAGTCTAAACTTAATACTGTATAATTAGCCCAACCACAAGCTTTTAAAAAAAACAATACAACTGTATTAATTAGTTCCGTATTTTGGAAAGGATCCAAGGAGAGATCTACAATCTTAATCATAACGACTTTCTCTTATTTAGAGCTAGAAGTGCAACTGCTGCTGTCCAGTAGGTGGCAGTATATACTTCTAAATTGTGGTGGCGATCTCTTTCTTCGGTCCATCATCCATCCATCCTAGTCAATTCCCATCATACAGCCAGTATCTTACATTAGAGTTTAATATTCAAAGCCTGAATATTATTTTCTGAATTTCAAGACCTACCATTTTCTGTCACATGGCATAAAGCTAGCATAGCCGGACACCGGACACGTGTAAAAGTCAACAGCCTCTCAAATCAGCATATGTAATTTAGCAACGAATGCCAATCAAGCGAAATACTTGAAATTGACTTTAAAAAGTGATTGTGGTGGGTTGTGTACCATTGTACCTGTAAACACGTGAATCAACATTCTGATTGGCAGAACAAAGAGAGGGATACTTGTATTGGCTGTGTGTGACTATAGATCTACACACACACACACACACACACACACACACACACACACAGATGGTTTCTCTCACTGACACACAAACACACAGAAAAACTGTGCACACACACACACACACACACACACACACACACACACACACAAGACAAGCCTATAATGGTTTCCGTGGGTGAGCTGATTTACAATCATCATGGTTGGCTCTGGGTTCCCAACCCACTCCCCATTTCCACTTGGCTGGACAGATATAGACCCCCGCTGTTCACTGATCGAAACATCCATCATCCGTTAGCACTAATGCACTCGTCGGTAGAAACACACGAGGCAGTGGCCAACCAAATTAGTTTTACCAGCATCGTCACTATGACTAAGAAATCTGCATTTCCTTCTGAATGTGTCTTCCTTAGATTGATAGAGGAGGCTTATGAGAACTGGTAATTGCCGCTCCTGAAGGGCATGTTAGCTGTTACTCTGAACTTACATGGTCTTTGTTTTCATATTTGCATAGCCATCACCATGCATCTTATTTGCGTGGAGTAGGAACATGGGCCGTTCCACTCCCTGTATTTGCTTGACTTGACTGGGATATAGATCATAGAAATAGCTGTTCTATGATCCCATTCAGCTGATTGTGTGTGTGTGTGTGTGTGTGTGTGTGTGTGTGTGCGTGCGTGCGTGCGTGCGTGTGCATGTGTATGTTTGTGTGTGTTTGTGTGTGTGACTAAACTTGAGTTCCAAGCTTTCAAAGCTTTATTATGATTTAATTCTATTTGCCTCTAGTTTTATAGTGAATGGAAAGGATGGGGTGCGAGACGATAACTTTATTTGCAGAGAAATGTTCTCTGCCTTAATTTAGTTAAATGTTTTCTGTCTCTATCTATTGATCACAGAACCATAACTTTTGCATGGTTGATGTAGATGCCGAAGCTGTGTTTTTTTATTACCAATGGGTCATTGTTAGGCAGGAACAGACCAATGCTTTAGGTCAGATGGCAGCCTGCAAGTAACAGGTTAATGGGGTGGGGTGGGGGGGGGGCAGCCTGCAAGTAACAGGTTATTGGGGTGGGGGGGGCAGCCTGCAAGTAACAGGTTATTGGGGTTGGGTTGGGGGGGGGGGGCAGCCTGCAAGTAACAGGTTATTGGGGTTGGGTTGGGGGGGGGGGGGGGGGGGGGGGGTACATCTATGTTAAGTAATTGAAGTAATTGGTGATACAGACAGATCATCTGCCAATGTAAAGTCCAGACTCAGTGGCTTAGTCATGTAGGTCATAATTCGATTTTTGTATTGCTAATTTGACCAGGTAATTTACATGATGGAGCATACACAATTCATTTGAACACAAGCTCACAATACCAAAACGAAAGTAGAAACTATAGGCCTACTGTACAGGTGCTGCTGTGTAGGAATATGTTCATGGTATACAGTATATATGTATATCTGTGTGTATGGTATATATGTCTAAAAGCAGTGATGGGAAAATAGGTCCTTGGCGTACAGGAAAACTGTGGTCTGCCTCATTAACCTCGTGGAGCTCTCTCAAGTGAGTGGCTTCCACAGTTTGTGAGCATCTAATGCATAGTCTCCACAGGCCATGTTGAATAAGTGATGGTGTATGTTTTACTGGGATATTAAGCCGGACATGAAACTGGAAAGCCCCGTGGTGATTTCAAATTTCAAAGGGAGGGTAATGTTCAGACGTGAAAGCTAAATGTATCATCAATGCAGGAACAGCTTCATTAGTCTCACCTTCTCAGAGCTCTGCATACCATTACTGTGTGTGTTCGTGACAGAGGTCACTCCCACCCCTCAAATAAAATCACTTTTTAATCACGTTTTATTTCACGACTCATTTTTGATTTGACACGTTCACCCTCGAATGAACCTCAAATGGCGCCTCAGATCTTCTTGGTAAAGTTGAAATTACTTTGGCTCTTTTCATCTACTAACCCAAAAGGCCAACGTTCATAGACGACAATGGCTTGTGGGCTTGTGTAGCTTTGTGATGACGATGTTCTCAACGTGCATGGACACCCTCGTGACATTAGAGCTAACACATGCCACACTCTGAGGTAAATTGCATTGCTCTGGGACACTTGCATGTGTTAATTGGCACCGATATACTTATCTTTGGGGTTAGGAACTCATTACCAAGAAAGGCTTAGCTTACTGTCTGTTGTTTGTCACTACGTAGATTGTATTTTAAAGGTTGCCTTTGACACGCAAAGTTAGAATGCTCTAAAGAGAAAAGAATATGTATTTATAATGTGTGAAGTCAGCCATTTTGTCCCCACTCTTTCTGCATCTTTCAAACCCTTCATGTATTTTACACACCATAGCAAACAGTTAAAAAGCTTTGGAGACGCTTGTTTTATTGGTCATTCTAACTCTGGTGCTCCTACATTGATTTGGTTATGGCAGCATTACTGCTGTCCTCTAGCCTTGGTTTATACCTCTGTGTGCTGCAGTAAAAACCCAGCACTATGGGATATGTGGCTAGTGCCAGTCTAAACACACAAAAACTGATAGAAATCTCCGAGGCATTGTCCCACGCAGAAATCCAAGATTGGTTTCTCCTATTACCGCTTGCTAAATGTGCAATGAGCCCCAGGGATACACATGTGAATCACAGTATACTGAGGATAATATTGGGAAAAGGAAATTAATTTTCAGGCACTCCAACACTGTAAGTTTCATAAGTTCCCTGCAATTAATCTTCAAGAGGTTGCTGGCAAAACATTTCAACATTGCTGTGAAGCTGAAATAAAATATATAATTAACTTTATCTGTGAACAGTTCTTAACTCCTTGCCTGATAACATTTCTACAAGCAACCCTTTCTGCAATAACCCAAAGCAATCTATTGCACAAAAGCCAGGTTTAGTTAGCCATAGTAATCCCCGTACCCCAGAGAGAGACCGTGATATGGTCAGGCGGAATATGATCTTTGCAGAGGTCTGTGAGACACCCTACTAACTCTACCAGATGATTTCTCTAGACAAAGATAAACCCAGTTTTTCATTTGCACAGGAAGGGAAAAGACAATCCACATAGGCATAAAACAAGGGCAACTCACCTCGGTCAAATTTATGCAGCCCCTATAAAAATAAGCCTTCCTATTCGATATCTTTCTCTCCAGTCCATAAATACAGGTGATAAAGTTAAGATATCCATAATCCATTCATCTACAACCACTGTGAATCAAGGTGTCATGAATGATCTCTTGTAGTAAAATGGACGTATTCTTTGCCATTGTGACACACGTGGATTAATTTGCTTATATGACAAATGGTTATGTTTAGTGACAGGTAAGCCTTAACTTCCTGTTGTGCTCAAAACTCTTAAGGCGTTCATTAAAATATGTAATATCTTATGCCTTGTTGTTCGGTTTCAGTGAAGTGTCTATCTGTCAGTGTCAGTGTCTATCTGTGTGGTGGTTTACCAAACAATAGTGACATGAGTTCAAGCTTACAAAGTATGTGTATAAAATGTTTGTTTTAAGTATTTCATGTCTGACCAAAAGTGTTTTTCTTCAATAACACATCATGACGTGCTGTTGGATTTCAAACAGCCAGTTTGGTCAGTAGCCACCAGTGTGAGTGAAGTCAAGTCAGATTGATTTGTATTTTAAGGTCCACACAAAGCTTTGCATCTCCATTGTCCTTTAAGATGTGATCCTTATCTGCCATTAAACATTTCCTGATTTAATTCTAACTGTTTTTCTTTAAACCAATAAAAAAGTATTTTTTTTTTGCTAATCATCCTTCATCGACCCTCGATGCCTATTACGGTACACAATTATGACCTTTTGGAATGCACATCGACGCAACAGATTTTGAATTAGATAGTTTGAATTTCTCTGTTATTGAACAAATTTGAGTTGCTTTTGAAATATTGAATTCATTTGTAAAATTGGATTTCGGAGGGTTATATTGTATTATTCAGTAAAAACAAAATCCTATTATACTTCCTTACACATTCAAATGAGGTCACAACCTAGATGCTAACATTTCTAATCCAAGCCTCACACCATCCTGCTTTGAGAAGTCTACCCACTCAATATGACTTATCCAATTGCAGGATTTCTACAAGTTTCTAGCAGGTTTGATTATTTTCATAACAACTCCTGTTCTCTTCAAATAAGTGTGAGATGAGTGTGGGCATCACCTCCACAAACTGTATAAATACATTTTCGATAGAGATTATTTTATAAGATAGGTAACCAAGAGACATATGCAAAAGTGTCCTTCCTAAAATGTTGCATCAGAAAGCTATGACCTATAGTAACAGGTGCAGGAGCAGGGCATTTTTTTAACCCTAGTCTCAAGTTATTTGACTAACTTTTTTAAGGCGGATAATTCTGATACAACTCTGACGCAGCAATTAGCAGAGATCCAGCCAAACGAGACTGCTTTTGAATACACAATGTCACAGGGGAAAAACTTAACATAAACAGCTGCCCCAAACACCGGTCACCAAACGGCAATCGTGGTCTAATTGACCTGGACGATGACACGCCGGACTGGCTTGCCTCAACGGAGCTGAGGGTCTAAGGACATACGCCAGAAGAAGGTGAAAATAATTCAATGTCACAAATAATTGGCGTACGTGTGCAACCTCAATGCCATCTGTAATCGTGTATAGCCACCATTCAATCAGCAAACTGAGTGCAGGTAATGAATACACTTGCTTTGCAATCACAAATTTCACTGAAGAAATCGTATCAATCCAGGGGGGAATGGTCGGGAAAAAAAAACATTTCCACTGGATGACGTGTGTAGCACTCCCAGATTTAGATCTTGACTATTGTGACTCAGTGGTTGAAGGACACTTGCAGTCTTGTCAACTTTAGATTGACTGTCTTGGCTCAGTAAAACTCCACTAAATACCCCCATTACTCACTGCAGTCTACCTTTGATATCATATTTTCTCTCCATCCTCCTACACGGTCAGCCAACATTACAGACATAATCCATGCCATAGTCCGTATCATGAAGATAACAATGACAGAACTGGCCGTGGATAGCCGCAACGCATCAGTCCACCGGGTTCTGGAGTGGGTGGTCTTGTTCTTGAGTCCTTGCCTTTGGAGCCATGGGCAAAACAAACTCAGAGTTCACCAACCGACGCTCGGAGATGGAGAGGGAGAGAGACAGAAGAGGACGCCCACTCCTCCGTAGTATTGACACATGAGGCCAATCATATGTGTGTGAGGCCAACAGAAGGATTATACGATACAAGGTTGTCTATTGTATCTTAAGAGCCACGGGCGGGGGGGGGGGGGGTCGTCTTGGATAAACAGGTTCAGTAGGCCTATATATAAAAATTATGACCCCCAACGCATAGGACCTTCTTTTCCTTTAAAAAAGAAGACAACAGTTCAGTTAGGCTGTTTGACCCATCTGACGGATTGTATGTTTACATAATCATATATTTGCAGTGTACAGCATGTGTTTGTTTCCAACAATAGCATGTTGTGCCTCTATCGGTTTTACTCAGTGGTGGAACCATGTATTTCTTGTATATGTTTCACGGTAAATATGGTTATGTATTGAGAAAAACATTTATCCTTTCTAAAGCTATTTGGCTTAACTTTTCGGCCCTATTTGAAAGTCCTGAATTCCCCCATACTGACTTCATAATAGAATTGAACCAAGTGCAGAAGTAAATTCTTTTATCCATATGAAAATGTTGTTATATTGACTATAGAACCCACCTGCCTGGTACAGTACAAAGGCCAAGTTCTTACAATGTAAGCTTGTCAGGTCCTTCTCCCTATAGACTAACCTTTGGCTCTCTTTGGTCTTATGGATTATATATACTGTATATTGTATGTAGCATAGGCTATATATCTCCTGGAGGGGTATTCACGACACAAGTCTGTTAATTAAAAAGTGCTGATCCATTTTGAAAATAACCTAGCGTGGTCTTTATTTAACACCAGACCTTTTTGGTCAGTAACAAGCGTCACTGTCCTACCTTCAAGTCAGATTAGTTCTCAATAAATCAGAACCACCACTGGAAACGGTAAACCGGGGTGAGGAACAGATAATTATGTTTGTAAAAGATTAACCGTGAGCTCACTGAGAGGAAGTGACGCGACGTATCCGTAGCAACGGCCTGTTCCAGAGGTAAGAGGTGAAACTGGTCGATGCAGATATGTAGATTTTTCTTCCGTTCTTTCTTTGATTAGAGTTCATTGCATCCCCATGTCTTTCTTTGCGTTTCTTAAAGCTTTTCTGACATTTTGTCTTTCTGTTGGGAATTTCAAAAGCGAGCAGGTGAGGATGAAAATGAATAAGGTCAATTTATGGGCCTAACATTGAGGGTTATTTTATGTTTTTTTGTGTGATAAATAACTATTTCGTTAAATATAGACTATGCACGTAATAAAAAGCTCTGTATTTTGTATAAGTTGCCTACATTTCATCATTTGAGTAAGTTACGCACACAAATCCTTGCTCTCAACCTTGGGTAGGCCTACCCCTGCAAATGCTATGCTTTTGAAATGACTGAAAGGTCATTTAGTGTAGGCCTAACCCTTGGATTAATAAAGCATTGTCCTGCGAAAAAAAGCACATGTTTAAGAAGGATAGGATCATCTTTCTTAGGCATTAAAACTTCAGAATGACCTCCAACCCAGACAAGCAGCAATCCAAACTGACATTCTTTTGTAGCTCAAGTATCTGAACTGACCCCCTAGAGGGCGCTACTGCACCCGAGTGTGGCACTCTGTGTTGCAGCCTACTGCTGCACCAGCTGAGTTGGAGAGTGTTCTCAACTCGCGGGACACTGTGAACCAATGAGCGAACCAGGGGCGTGTCCTGGGGGGGTGGGTGTGTGTGTGTGTGTGTGTGTGTGTGGGGCGGGGGGGGGGGGGGGGGGGGGGGGGGGGGGGGCGGGCTGGGGTGGCACCAGACGCCTCTGGAATCTGATTGGATGGATCTGCTCTGTCAGAGGTGGGACTTTGTTTGAACTGTTTGACGAATAAACCAGACTTTTGTTTATCGGTGCCATTCATTCTTGAACCTGAGAGGCAGTAATGCGCCAGAGTATTGTCTAACCTGCCAACCTGTTTTCATTTGAACATAGACAACTTCTGGAGATACAATTTCTCTAAAGAATAAAGTATGGAAGCTGTATAACATATGTATGGTGCCACTTTGTTGTGTTGTGATTGGTAGGTCTATTTGTCTTTTCATTTTAGGCACTGTAATGTTAGTATTAGAAGTAGATATGGGTAGTCTAAAATGGTAAATGAATGCTCTTCCGATGTGTGTGTGTGTGTGTGTGTGTGTGTGTGTGTGTGTGTGTGCATCCTCGCACTCGTAGCCTACTTCCTGCCACCCCTGCATAATTCAGTGCCCCACTTGGGCCCCCCCCAGTAAAAAAATTCTGGACACGCCACTGGAGCAAACACGATGTTCTGTAGTGAATACGACGCTATGCCGGATAGGTGCCAGCCAGTCAACACGGGGGGTGCAAATGGGGCAACGATGCGTTTTAGTGGAGCAAGTACGTGTACTGCTTTTTAACGTTGAGTGTCAGCAGTTGTTCTCAGCTTTGTTCACCAAATTTATTTTGTTACTGCTATTTAATTGTGGGATGCTGAACGCACATCTAGCAGCAGGAGTACATTTTATAAAGTGTTCTAGAATGCAAACAAGAGGTGCTTGTAATGAAGCCAAGGCCCAGAAGCAGTTTAAATAAAAAGCTCTACACTACTTGAAGGAACATCCTTCAGGACCAAATTTGAGCTCTTGTAAATTTATTTATTTATTATAATAAAAAAAACTACTTTATTCAACTAAAGAAAATCACGTTCAAATGAATAACCTATTTTGTGAGTGAGACCTGGGCACTATGCAGCAGCACAAATGATACATACAAGAAAATAATAATAACAGTTTTCATTTTAGCACTGTGTGTTAGTCCCCTATACTGCTGTTTCACTGCCTCCATCAGATCAGGACCAGATAAACCTGTGGATCCATGATCCAGACTCAGCACACTGTGTGCACTGCCAGAGCCTGTCCTCAGATTAAAACTATACTGGGATAAGGATTAAGTCACTTACCTGGGGCTGCACACACACACACATACACACACATACACACACACACACACACACACACACACACACACACACACACACACACACACACACAGTAGCCTTTATTCTCTGTTCAGATTTAGATTTTAGTAATGACTAGCCTAGCCCGCATACACTTAAGCATACTGTAAACCTCTACTAGCATGCTGGGTCAGCAGAGTGGAATATGGAAAATGTAATAACTAGACTAAACATGTTGCTACATAATGAGGAAGTAACAAAATAACACACTACACACAGAAAAATTACTTGAATGTCTGCCACAAAATCTCTCCGAAATTAGGAAGCATTATTAAAGCGCCAGTTCAGTTCAGACAACTCAAAATACATCTCAAAACGGCCCGCGGAAGAGGATCACAACATTCTGAGAGAGGGGAGGGGCAGGAGGGTGCCATGAACGGAAGTAACCGATGGTCCTGACGCCGTTGGAGGCCCTGCACCACCTGGCTGGCTGGGAGCAGCAGAGGCTCTCATTCTCTCTGTGTGACGGCGACACGTGTCAGCCTGTCTGGGACTCAGCAGCCCACATGGAGAAGTGGGTCAACACGGTCTGAGAGCAGTAGAGAGAGCAGAGAGACAGCGAGGGAGACAGAGAATAAGGGACAGTGCGAGAGGGAGGGGAGTGAAAGAAAGAGAGAAAGAAAGAAAGAGAGAGAGAGAGGGAGACAGAGAAAGAGAGGGGAAGAAAGAGATAAAGGGAAGGAGGGAGGGGAAGATTTGTGTAGACAGTGTATATTTGAAAAATACGAACACAAAGAGACAGAAGAAAGCTAGAAAGAGCAAATTAGTATGAATATATATAGAGTTAGAGGTAAGTAGAGACTTGGAGAGAAAGAGGGAGACGTGAGAAAGAGAGAGATAGACTAATGAAAGGCAAGCGTGAGAAAAAGAAGACATGTATATATAGAGTAAGAGAGAGAGAGTGAAAGAGTGGGAGAGATAGGGAAAGGGGGTGAGGGAGAAAGAAAGAAGGGAGAGAGAGAGAAAAAGAGAGGGAGACAGCCCTACAGGGACAGAGAGAGAGAGAGAGAAAGAGGAAGAGAGAGAGTGCTACAGGGACTGAGACGGATATGAATGGACAGAGACGGATGTGAAGGGAGAGAGACAGATATGAAGGGACAGAGACGGATGTGAAGGGAGAGAGACGGATATGAAGGGACAAAGACGGATGTGAAGAGATAGAGACGGATGTGAAGGGACAGAGACGGATGTGAAGGGAGAGAGACGGATATGAAGGGACAGAGACGGATGTGAAGGGACAGAGACGGATGTGAAGGGACAGAGACGGATGTGAAGAGATAGAGACGGATGTGAAGGGACAGAGACGGATGTGAAGGGAGAGAGATGGATGTGAAGGGACAGAGACGGATGTGAAGGGACAGAGACGGATGTGAAGGGACAGAGACGGATGTGAAGGAGGAAGGTAGAATAACGTGTAAACACAGCTGTGTGCTGTCTCGTCCTCTCAGTCTCCTGTACTGATGCAGCTCATTCACCACGAAGTATGTGAGTGTGT
>CM030174.1:3995000-4135000 GCA_017639675.1 Aplochiton taeniatus | reverse complement strand
GGGAGGAGACTGTGCCAGGGATTGAGGTATGAGTAACCAAAGTATGACTAAAACAAACCTTTCTACAACAAACATTAAGATCTTAATTTCACCAACCAAAACTTTACTGGACAATATGCCCTGTATGCTTTCAGATTCCCTTGGTTCACATTGAGGTTTACATATTGGTAGGTAGAAATATAGGATTCTTTTTTTTTTTGTGTGTAGTGACTACTAAAACAAAGACAGCCATGCATTGTCCAACCTGAGTGAGTTTGGAGCGAACACCCCCTACAGCACAGAGGATAAGCAACTTGGCTTTGAACTATGATAATTTATGATCACCAACGTGGTAATAGTGTTTGTGAAACAATAACAAACATTTTATTATGACATCGTTACCATCTTATTTTCTCTGCTGTAATCTAGATATCTCGAGTGCATGGCTGTGACTACAACACCTAATTTTACTGGGAAACAGGTTCAGTGGGGGAGCAAGGAATGTCATTGTGACATCATGCAGTTTTCACTATGACACCGTAGGTGGAAACAATACTTCTTTTACACACAGACAAAGGAACCAACTGGGGCCCAGGCATGTTCTCCTGTGCATTATTTAACAATCTGAATTTTCATCCACATTTTGAGACTTTGAGTAAAATCTATGAGGGTACCTCCGATATCATTTAAAGGTGGGCTTAACCAACCTTTGTTTAGGTCTAACTTGAAGGAACCAGTCCCAACCACAAATAATAAAAATGTTCTTAAGTGAAGGATCACCCAAAAAAGGATAGAACAAGAACCAATCAAAAATGAAACAATAGTAATTACACTTTTCCTTTTTGATCCCATTGCAAAATCCCAAACAATATTTACATTATGACAATGGAAATTCTTGATACATGTTCCATATCAGAAAGATTTGTAGGAAGTCGAAGAAGTAAATATTAGATATGAAAAAAGTCTAACTCAATGTCATGGAAAATTTGTATTTATAATACATTTCAATATGTCCTAAAATGTCAAACACCAATTTTGAATTGAAACCATACAATTCTCACAGTAAAGCGCATGTCAATGTTACAATTATTCCTGTAAAGGTTCGACAAAGTGTCAATATTTGAAAGAAAAAAATAATAATAATAAAACAAAAAAAGAATCTAATAAAAAATGACAAGTAAGACTTTGAACAAAAGTATATTAGTTATCCAATTATTTCAATGTATTTTTGGTCTTGAATTAACATTATTCAATGCCATTTGAATGCCAACTCCGCATCCCAGTTTGGGATAAATAATTTCCCTACTGAATATGTGATCTGCCTAACAGGTAAAATTTGGTATAAGTAATAGGCAATGGCCATAACATTTTAGAATCTCATATGGGGAGATTAGGGCACGATTTGGCTTCAAATGCACAACAAGTGAACTGATACAGGCCTGCTGACAACCGGCGAAAATAAAATACCCGAATGTGCAAAACAAAACAAAAAGTGTCATTAATTGGGCATCGAATTGAGTCAGTATACCTTTCTTGACAAAAGCTTTCGATAAGGCACAAGTAAGCAAGAGACCAAGGTAGAGGAGGGGCTAGCTTGTTCCCTAATCTAGAAGAACAAAAGAGCCATTTTTATCCATTAACATTGCATTTCACAGTATACTAGTCCCTTCATCTTTCCTCTCCTCATTGGTAACACAGGTATTCCCTTTTCATTCTAGGTATTGTAGGGTGGTACACAGTGCCACAGACCCCCCTCTCCTTTACAGATCAAACATCCGTTATTTGTTGGCTCTATCAACACCGCAATGCATGATGGGGAGAGATTTTAAGAGGAGATGACAGAATTGAAGAAAATGCAATTTTTTTCTATTAGACTAGCTTGTTGACAAAATTACCTCCAACTACTTCTTGGTATTTTTCTCTTTGAAAGGTGGACCATCCAGTGAGTTGACAAGTTGGCGCGAAAGATTCTCAGTAAATATATATATATATATATATATATATATATATATATATTAAAAAATCCAAATTAATTTGATGCAGAACCTGACTTTCCATAACCACTTGATTGCATAACATTCTTGTTTTTGTTGACTTCGTGCTTTTGTAGACACACTCGCTTTTAAGGGAGAACTTTTCTTCACATTAGGGAGCAACTGACGAGGGGTGTTCACAGTTCAGAGAGAGTCCCTTTTCCCATTTCTTTAGAGACGAGGGATTCCACATTCAAAATCTGGAGAGAGAGAGAGAGAGAGAGAGAGAGAGAGAGAGAGAGAGAGAGAGAGAGAGAGAGAAAACAAACAGAGATTCCATGTCAGCAAATGTAAAATACAGGACGATGTTTCCATCAATTGACATCAATATTCTCTGAGCAGGTTCATTGATGTTTATGGAGTGTCCATCGTTTGAATCAGGCAACAATGGTGATGCAAATGGGGATATTATATAAGGCCATTAGCCCACGCCTGCATGCTCAGGCTTATCTGGGTATCATGTATTCAAAGGAGCCATGACAAAAAAAAAAAAGGAAATAAGAACACTTATAACAGAAAATAATACACTTAAGCTCATTTGAGGGGGAATTATTGATGCAAACTTTTTTGTCCTTGAGTATCTTAACCAAGACTTGGAGGTGAGGGTTCAGCCCAACCTCTGGTATTGAAGTACAGTGTGTATAGCCTCTAAGAAATCCCTCTGGTCTTTTCAATGTATAAAACCACTGGGATTTAGAACTACCCCTTACCACTCACCAAGACAAACATTTCAACACAAAAGTTGAAATCTCTGTTGACCCAACCCAAGGCGTGTTACTTTAAAATTCCCCTCTTACAAACTGACAGCCTTGAGAAGACTTTCAGTCTCACCTGGTAACAGGCAGCAAGGACGGAATGCTGATGAAGGCCGATGGGCCGTGATGCTGTATCGTAAATCAAGAGAAGTGGTATTACAGCTTTTCACCAGTACTGACTTTATTTTTGGTTTCAGTTGTATTTTCTTTGAGTCGGCACCCAATTATTTCTTTAATCATTTGAGTTGAGCACACCAAATCTTTTGTTTCTATAGAGGGCACCAAGAAGCTCCTTAATCTCTTGGTTTTTTCTGCTGGCGATGGAAAAGTCCAAATCTTGACTACTTGGCCAAACATTGTCTCTATAATGAACAGCTCTCAGTACTGGGGTGTTACCATCTTATTTTAGACAGGCTATTGTCCGGTCTCTTATCAAAATGTCTTGTCTTAACCTCAGGATTGGTTTAATATGATCCCTTCTCTTTGTTTTTGTATGAAGTCGGGCAGCTGCATTTTGTATTTGTGGCAAACGGAAAGAATATTTTTAACTGAGACGTGTAGAGAGAGTTAAAATAATCTAGTCTAGAAGAATGGAACACACGTATAGCTTTCCCTAGATCAGCAAAGGACAAAAGTGACCGTATCCTGGGAACGTTAATGCTGCATAACCATGTTATCCATAAAAGTGGGTCAGTTTAAAGATGACACACATTAATGAGGATTCTTTCAACACAAACCAACCATGACAGAAAAAGGTTGCTCTCTCGACCAAAAAATACCAGAAACAACGCGCATTTTAAGAACAGAAACTTGCTTAGTTACAGAATTCAACGTGTTTCCATGGCTATTATCAGAATGAAGATGCGTGTGACCAGCAGAATGTTCAGGCGGTTACTTCCCCTGCCAGTCACAAGCAGAAGGGTTAACACATTCCTGGCCAACAACTAGTTTGCTGTCGATGATAAATGACGATATATGATATGACAGATACCAGCCATTTTAAGATACGTATGTTCGGGGCATGTTACGCTATGGCCGAGGAGAGTTTACATAACTCTCTGGGAAGGCAAAGGTTACATCCACCAAAGTAGGGGGGCGTGTCACTGGAAACTGAACCCCATTGTATACCTCAACCAGTCAACCCCCGATGTTACGCAACCCCAGAGAGGGGCTAACTTGTTAGAAGGCAGCCCACACTGGTGTCTTTGAAGAGGCACAGTTGGGGAGGGGGGGGGGGGGTCTTCTATAAGTCCAGACACGAACACTTGGGGTGGTTTCTTTTTAATGAGGGAAGCAGTTTTGGGATAGTACACCAACCAAACCCAAACCTGCATCTACTTGGCTGCAGTTCAATAAAGTTGCACTTCTAAATTTACCCCAAACTCATTAGACTACATGAGTTGAATTGAAAGAAAAAATAAATACACATATGAAAATTTAAGAAGGCTATATACGTGTTCCTTGTCACCATTGTTACCATCAGAAAATAACAGGAAACCCGGCCATCCGATTTGACACCATGCAATTATCCGCAAATAGCCTGCCAACCCTCTAGTCAACCGTAGGTACTTAACTCTTGTAAACCACGGCCTGTCATTTAACTGAATATCCTCCTCGACATCTGAAGTGCTGCCCTCTTGCCTGTAAACTATCTGGAACAATGAACGTGTGGAAAGGCCCTGTACACCCACACACAGAGCTAAAGAAGAGCGGCCATTTAATGACAGCAAGGTGACCGTTCCACTACTAGGACAGTTGTAAAAAGGGAGAGGAGTTCAAGAAAGTGAAGGATAGAGAAAGTGAGCGCAGGCCAGAGGGCCTCTGTAAACACTGCAATTTAAATACGGCAGCCTGGGCCGTCGCCCAAACCGGTTCCATCTAGATCCAGCCACCCTTTAAAACCAGCGTGATCAACGAGTTCAGAACGTACATGAACAAAGTGAGGGACGTACAAGTGAACAAGCCAAACGGAGGCAGGCAGAGAAGTCGCCACCAAAAGCCCTGAGGTGTTTCAGTCATATTGGAAACGCTCTGTCGGATGTGAAACACAGTGACATGTTTCCCCAACGATTCCAACCAGGACAGACCTAAATCTTAAATCGCTCTCCAAATCTGCTCTCACAACAGCTGCAGAATACGCCTCTATCGTTAATAATTCAGCGTTTAAATAGCCCCGTGCAAGGCTTTTGACTCGAGATCATAAAAAAATGTAAGCAGAGAAAGCCAAACAGCAGAAGACAAAGTGGCTTATTCAAAAGCAAATCCAACCAAGAATTGCCACACCAACTGTAGCTCCCATTCCATTGATAGATAAAAAAAACTAAAACGATGACAGTGCAAGACAAGTGGGTCCAACACTGTGCTGACTGGGACGTGGCATGCAAAGGATAGCCAGACAGATGCTGGGGGGCCCTGAGGGGGGTGTCGGGGGTGCTTAGGGGGGGGGGGGGGTTCAGCAGCACGCTCACTAGGTCCAGTATCCTGACCAGTCGACCGTGCACTTCTGAATGGGGACAGTGGGGTGGAAGGGGGGCACAGGTTTCTATAGTTGTTTTAATGCACAGCATGATTTCGACTCTGTGAAGTGAGCCATGAACCAAGCTCTAAAAAAAAAAAGTTTAAATGGCGGGTGCTACTTAAAATATGGATTTACAACCAATAAATAAATAAAGAGAAAGTCAAAAATGGGGGGAGGGGTGTGCTTCTCTTTGGCCAAACGTCCTTTATTGCTTTTGTGTTTCCATCTGGAACTTGAATTGATTTGTTTGAGGTTATGATGAAGAGTCCTGAGACTGGCTGTACGGAGTTCTGCTTTCCTTGCTGCCTTGCTGTGCTTACGTTTCTTAGGACTCCTTCTGAACAGTATTGTGCAACTACTTCAGCAGCAGCAGCACGGCTTAAAAAAGACTGTTACTTAACAACCCCCTCCCCAAAAATAACACATAGGCCCCCCCACCCCCCAAAAAGTGTCCCCGCCCCCACTGGCATATCTGATATTTTGTGTAATATTGCTTTTCAAAACGTCGACTTCAGCCCTAACCCCTTTCAGCCCCCCCCCACCCCACACCTTATCCTCTAACCCTACTCCGTAACCAATAGAGCTCCAAAAAGCCACTAGGCATACAGTGCTGCAGACACGCCCCCTTTTCAAACACATTCAGAACATACTGTCCCCCGTACATTCAAGCCACTGTCAGAGCAAGCACACTTTTCCATAGGGACTCGCCCGGGGTAAACAGAGACAGAGGCAGAAGTGTTAACATGCATTCTTTTTTTTTCTTGTTTTACACCCTTAATATTTGAACAAGGCGGGAAGGAGCTGGGTTTTCTCCCTATAGAGAGAGAGAGAGAGAGAGAGAGAGAGAGAGAGAGAGTTAAAGCCATAAAGACCAGTTCAAATGGCAATGTCCTGCTTGTTGACGGTACATGGTGTACATAACACCAAGTTTTTCAAATTTCATGTCCAAGGCTTTGAACCATACGTGATATTTTTCAACAAAACATGCATGGGCCCAGTCTCTGCCCTGAACAATACACGCTCTAAACCTTGTCCACCGTCAATCCAAACAAATAGCCCCCCTAAACAAACGACTAAATATAAAATATAACAAATATTCGTCCAAATACATTTATTTCTATTGCGCTTTCTGAAACCCAACGCCGCTTCACAATGTGTCAAATAAAGATGGACTAAATCATATGGCCCTGATTCACCGGAGCACAAAGGCGCGCACACACAGGAATAGCAGGCAGTGTGGCGAGGACAAAATGTTCCAGCTCTAGCAAAGCCTTCTCCGAGAAGGAGCAACAGCCTCATTGTCTAACAGTGGGAGAGCCGCGGAGAGAGAGAGAGAGAGAGAGAGAGAGAGAGAGAGAGAGAGGGGGAGAGAGAGGGGGTGGGTGGGGTGGGGCTGCGTCCTCTCAATTCACGGCTGTATCATAGAAAGGCAGCTGACGCGCACTTCACTGCTGCTGAGGGCCAGGGGGATAGACAGCCTGCTATACTGTGTGTGTGTGTGTGTGTGTGTGTGCGCGCGCATGCGCGTCCATAAGAACAAAAGCTGTGCACCGTTGTGTGTTAAAAGGTGTTTGCTGTGCATGTGCGTGGCTGATGACCTGACCAGTGCACAAGAGTTGCTGGTGGCCATAGCAACGATAATGGTCTCAGTTTCAGCTGGCTGCTTAATCTGTCCTCTCTCTCTAATGTGAGAGTGTTGAAGGGATTTCAATTTCAAACAAGTCTAAATCCCCTCCTCCTGCTGCTGCTGCTGCTGTGTGCTGGCTTAGAATATCCCCTCCCCTCCCTCCCTCCCTCCTCCCCTCTTCCCTACCTCCCTCCCTTCTCCACCTCACAACACACACAAACACATGTCTCTCCATCCCCTGCCATGCTCCCTGACAAAGCCCCCCCCCCCCCCCCCCACCACCACCACCACCACCCTTGGACAGATGCTGGATTTTCCCTGTCGGACTGTGGGGGGGGGGGGGGGGGGGGGGGGGGGGGGTTGCGTAACGCGACCGTCCCATAATGCTGATGGAGCGAGAGAGAGAAAAAAGAGAGAGAAAATGAGGCCGCTTCGCAGTGCACCAGTCGGATGGCACGCAAAGACTCCTTTAGTCACTCTCAAAGCTGCTTGCACAGGGCCCTGGTGGCTATTATGTCATACAGCTAATGGGGGCAGGGGCGTGGGGGGAGAGAGGCTGGAGAGCTTAGATCTCTAGCAGGAATCTCAACCAGGGCGGAAACCTTGACAAAGGCAAGTTTAAGTTCAGACTAACAAACTTCCAGAGGGTTAAAATAGCAGAGAATATGTTACTCCTCTTGTTCAATGAAGGATTAGGCCACAGGCTTATCATACCCATCATTAAAATGTGTGCAGTTTATGTTTGACACACTGATGATAATTTTTTTTTTTTTTTTATGTTTGCTACTCCTGGATCATTTAAAACATGATTTAACCAGGAGAACCATCTTCCATCACAACTTCAGGACAAAAATCTGCCAAAACATACATTTCTCTCCCAGTGTGTGGTTCTAAGGTTCTAAGAATGCTGAGTCAGCAATTCGACTTTTACAAGCATCTCCTCCATTTAAAAGCTGGTAAATTCAGCATACTTCCAAGTCAATTAGCAATTAAGCTGTGGGGAAAGAGCCTCTTTTAAGGTTGCGGAGAGAGACAAGGCTTCCATTTGTTCCCCCGAACAACAGCTTGCGGGGTAGATGGATACGCCCTCAGATTATGAACACACATGACACAACATGACTCCGCTAGTCTCTAGCTACTGCAAACGCCTGCTAAGCTCCGTGGAGTCACACGTCATGACTACCAGGATAGGATTAGGCAGTGGAGGCAGGACACTGAGGTTAGGCCAGCAGCCCGGAGTGCACCTCACAGGTGAGCTAAAGTCCAGGGCGTGTGCTTACACAACCGGGGCCCCATGGAGAAGGGTTTTGGAGCCTGTGACTTTTCGGATTTGTGGTGAGAGTTGATATACCTAAACAGAGAAGACGCGTGCACGCATGCACGCACACACACACACACACACACACACACACACACACACACACACACACACACACACACACACACACACACACACACACACACACACACACACACACACACACACACACACACACACACACACACAGAAGTGGGTTTGGCCATGAAAAGGTGTCAAGCTCAGCTGCCTGGCACGCACGCACACACACACAGAGAAGTGGGTTTGGCCCTGAAAAGGTGTCAAGCCTAGCTGCCTGGCTGTGCTGTAGTGTTCCCACCATTTAAGGCCCTGGAGGGAATGACCCATGAAGTGGAAGGAACACAGGGACGCCTGCCAGTGGACGGCTTTTGTTATTTAGTACACTCTAGTCCTGGGGGGAAGTAACATGCTTTTTTAATAAAACCACAGAGAGAGGAAAACAAATAGAGAGAGAGAGAGAGAGAGAGAGAGAGAGAGAGAGAGAGAGAGAGAGAGAGAGAGAGAGAGATTGGGGAGACAGTTGGTGGATTACACAAAAACAATGTGCGCAGAGCCAAATCGGGAGTGAGGGAGCTCATACTTTCCTAGTCACGTGTCTGGAGCCAACATGTTTCTGTTTAAACTCACGGGCAGTTTGAAGGCTTTAGCTATCAACTGACTGCAGGTTGGCAGGGTTACATCACCCACTAATGACACCAGTCGGCCCGCAGATTAAAGCTAATCTGAGGAGGAGCACCGCTTTCTTCTGGGACTATTAATGAGCGGCTGATCTAAACTGTTTGTAGACAGGTATAGGGCAATTCTTCATTTACAAAACATCCACCTGAGAGTCTACGGGTTGACTTGAGAGTAAACCATCGGCCAAAAGATTTCCAGATTCCAAAACGGGGACTACAAACACAATCACAACAGGTCACATCCAACAGTGAACACATGAAACATGACCACACATGCATATACACACGTAGGTTTTGCATGCATAATGCGAGAGCGGAAAGCGAGTTTACCTGATTAAAGAAGAAGTCCCATCTCTGACTGGACTAGGGCTGGAAAGGAGGGGGAAGCAGGGGAGGGAGGGAGGGAGGGAGGGGTCAGAGGTCACGCTGCACACGTGACCTGGTCCATTCGCAGCTCCAGTTGGACAGCGTCCGGCCTGTCCTGGGGGTTGACCGCCAGCATGTCCTGCAGGAGCTTCTTCACGCCGTCAGACATGGTGCTCCTCGTCTTCTGGGGGATGTGCAGGACCATCTTGGGGTTCTCCAGCAGAGCCTCGCCCACGGGAACGATCTCCGTGCCCTGCCGGACGTAGGTGCCCAGCAGCTCCCGCTTTGACTCGGCGTCGATGAAGGTGATCCGCTCCACCATGGCCCAGATGATGATGCCCAGGGCGAAGATGTCCGCCTTGGCCGTGTAGTGGCCCTCCCACACCTCGGGCGCCATGTAGAAGTCTGAGCCGCAGGCCGAGGAGAGCCAGAACTTGTTGACGTTCACGGCGGTGCTCTTGTTGTTGCCGCCTCCTCCTCCTCCTCCTCCTCCTCCTCCTCCTCGCCCGCCGGCCGCACGGCACTCCTCCCCTTCTTTCGTGCCGGCGCCCAGCCCCGCGCACACTTTGCTGAGTCCGAAATCGGCCACCTTGAGCACGGGCGAGCCGGACTTCTGCGAGATGAGGATGTTGTCGGGCTTGAGGTCGCGGTGGACGATGTTGTTTTTGTGCAGGAACGCGACTGCGCTGGTCAGCTGGCGCATGAAGCTCCGGTTGGTGTGTGGGTCGGGCCGCCTGGACAGGATGTACTGGTTGAGGTCGCCGCCCTCGCAGAACTCCATGACGAACCACAGGTAGCACGGCTCCTCAGGGTAGCCTAGGATACGTTCACCTGAGACGACGAGGGTGGTTAGTGATTCGGCAGAGAAAAAAAACAAACAAACAGTAGCTTGTTGCTGTTAGCAGCATTAGCTGTTTACATATACTAGAACGTGTTTATAACTTATACTAGAGCACGGCGTACACTTCTACATTTTGGGATCACAACAAAATAATGGCAAACGAGTCCATTGAGCCAAACAGACCTTTTCATTCATAAACTCCATGACAGTGAGGGTTAGGATAAAAATCCCCGGATGAATTGGTTGAGAACTGATTTTTTATATGGCAAATGATCATAATGGCTTGAATGATTAAAAAAACCCAGGTTTTAATAGTTCAACGACTAGCTATGCCTTTGTCTGTGACAGCTGCAGAGGGAAATTGTGCCAACAAGCAGATTTTCTTCCTTTCCCCCAAGAAATCTTCACCCTATCTCCAGCTTGTAATGTCTCCTTAAAAAACTATTTCAAGCTACAGCAAAGAGGCAGAGTTACTAACCCAAATAAACAGTGGGGTGCTATAACTCAGTCAAGATCTGTGTGCTATGACAGAGTAGCCAAACAGCAAACGTATGACACAGCAGTGTTTTTTTTTTTTTTATATGCCCAAGTCACCCTAATGTGTCTCCATTAGCGATGACATCATGCTGGGCCTGTTTTCAATCAAAAGCAGTCAAGTTGTGGAATGCCGAAACTTCCTTTTAGATTAAGACTATGTAGTCGCAGTACTTGTTTCTTGAATAAACTATGCTGAGCTATTTAAACACATTCAAAGGTTAAGGCTGTCAGCACTGCGCTGGCCATACAGGTACTTTGGATCGCGTCCAATGAGTGGAGCTCTTGTAATAACAGGTAATCTGCTAGAGCAGCTGCTTCAGCTTAGTCAGCATATTGTCCAGCTAGGTATAATAAGAGACCTCTTAAGTAAGTGTTACCCAGAGTTAAATTCCGTGTTTTAAGCTTTGTCTGACACAAGATTGTCTGTTGTTCACTGACAGGCAACACAAAGTTAGCCATGAAAGCAGGAAAATTATTAAATCAACATTATTTTGAATGTTCAACAATGTCTATATGAAAGAGGTCAAGCTAAGATTAATATTGCATTTGTTTACAAGTGCAACAGACCAAATGGTGACACTTATATAACAACTTCAAAAAGGAGGGCAGCTGTGTCATATGACCCAGAGCACAGCGTTTTAGGAAGATCAGCATCAGACCTTTCAAAGGGGTATCCTGCATTATAATAACCTAAAGAAAATAAGCTACCACTTGCATAATGAATAATAATTGCAGACGATTCAAGCTTGCAAAAAGCGACGGATTAAACGCGTGAATTTAAAAGTGAGTTTCAAGTTTCATATTGCAATACATAACATAGATTTCATCAAACAGATTTTTTCATTATAAAATCTGCAGCCAACATGGAATGGGTTAATTTTGGGCCAACTAGTACACTCTGTTCTCTCGCGAGGTGGGCGGAGTACACTGTGTTCTATATAGCATATAGACATCTATAGACAGATGTTTAAGTCACCTCACAACCTGCCTCGGTTAAGACTTACTGTAATCGAATAGTTTATCTTACACTGGCACACAATAAGGCTTTCAAAAAGTTGCCAATCAACACAGCACCAAACATTTGTACATATTACATGATGTATAATATGCCTACAATCAATGACTGAGGTGCTTTGTCACTCACTCAAAACAATATCGAACAGACATACTGATTTCGAATGAGGCAATGCAAATAAATGTTGGTTAGAGTATTAACACAAAGTCTGTATTCTTCTTACTTTGGATGTTTACCATAGAAGTAACCTATGTCCTTAAAAGCTACGTGAGCTAGCTTTCCGCTTGCTAAGGAAGGACATCATTGTTTTGATCATCCTGCATCGATCTTTTGTGTAACACCGCAACATTTTGGGGAAACAAGTCGAAGCAATTGTATAGACAATTAGGAGTCCACATTGTAAACGACATATTATACCTTTGAGTGAAGTCTCCACCAATCGCAGGTAGTGTTTAGACCTTTTATTTCCATGACTCATTTTCTGAGCCATACCATTCCTTTGTAAGACACATTCCTCGAGCTGAACGACATTCTCGTGCTTCTTCTCCAAGCTAGCCAAGGCCCAAAATTCTGCTAAAGCCAGCTCCACGTTTTCTGGGGCGTCGCATTGGAGTTTTTTGACCGCTACCCTTGCCCCGGTCTTCCGAGCAATTGCTTCGTACACTACCCCATAACTACCCCTTCCAACCTCCCTCAAAAGACTGTAACGCGGTGCCATGACCATAGCATGCTCCAGATCCTCGTTTTTAAGAAAGTTTATGGAGAAACAGTCCTCTTCCATGGGGACATCTGTGTCTTCGTTGTTGTTGTTCTCTACCGTGAGCGACCTCAATACTTTGCCCACGTCCCTCTTCATTTTCACGTTTGCATTTTGCGCTTCAAACCTTGTCCTGCAAGCCCGCACGCTTCTTATCTTTCGCCGCCTCCCGTTGCAAATATCCATGACTTCTTCTTTGTTGAAAATAAGTATGAAGGAAAACAATTGTTATCTTTCATTACTTAAATTCAAACTACTTTCGTTTGAACTTTTACGTTTTGGCTAACTGTTTTGTCACTCACTGTTACAATTCAATTAAGAAGCTACCACTCTCTACTCTGAACAGTTGAATTCATAAACAAATGTACCACACTCCAAAGCACAAAGACGGAACAGAGGGAGTGGCTTGCACCGACTGCTCCATCTCTGTCCACGCGCAGGTGTGTTGAAGCTCGCCCCTACTTTCACTCAACATACAGATCTCATAGCAGTGACCAATGTTTTGGTTTTGAAGACAATAGGGCGTCAATATTAAATATTTATCAATCATTCACAAAATAATAATGTTTGTTGCTGTAGTTTTCAAACAACACACTTTGAATTCATATTTCAAGTGAAATGTAAATTAGGGAGAGCTTATCGACGTTGTAGGGGTGGAGCGTAGTGAGAACACATGACATTTGTTGTTATTTTGAAAATACACAGACTTGCACCGAATTGGCTGACAGAATAAAGTCTTGAAGAAGGCGATAAACTGAGTAATATATAGTAATTATACACATTTTGTATCACTCTCACTCTCCCTCTCTATAAATGGTTTACCCTGTACAGTTTAGAAAGTTGTTTGAACTGAACTCTGGGAGACACGTGAAAGTGGGTGGCTTTTCAGAGTTTAGATGCACAAGGCAACCACATGCTACAAATAATGCCCACATCCCACAAGTTTTTGAACCGATACGTTCAGATTAATCTCATTGACATACCTGTGTTTCATTCGCACATTCTAATTCACAGCGGTAATGTAACTTTAAAATGAATGTTGCCAATTTTACTGAATGAATAATTTTTTTTAAATGCATTTATTTATTCAAGTCTACTGGATATTGCAACTTTTCATTCGATCATAACTTGATATAGGCTATAAGGTCATCATATTTGTTTGCATACGTTAGGTCTGTATGTCAACTAGGCCTACTTTAATTTAACAATTAGGCCTACTATATATAAAATGCATATGTTCTATATGACAGATTGTTTTTTTTTTACTGATAAAACTAACGAGCATATATGGTCAGTGTTATGTATTTCAAAACCGCATGGAATTCAGTAGCCTATGTATGAGGCACACCACATTCGCACATAAACAAAGAGATTACAGTGTTCAGGGCACGGGTATGCTGTCTGGCAGCTGGGCTATTGTCTCAGTTGGAAGGCCAGTGAAGTTTTTCTGCAGCTGTAATCTAAATTAGTTCACTGTGGTCAGCGGTTAGCTAATTAAAACTATATGCAAAGTCAACACGCAGCGTATATTTACTTGTCTAGTTAACTGGTTATGGAAGCATTGATTAAAGTACACTTTTTTTTTTTTTTTTAATCTTAAAAGCATTGCACTCCTTATTAAAGCAGTCTCTATTCTCGGACTGGGATTGACCTCTAGCCTATTTTATTAAAGAGTAGACCGTAGCGAAAATAATAATTGCCCGTGCCATTCTTTGATAGAACAATGTGTGTCCTCTTGGCACCTACAGGTGGTGGTAAAGGGGCTGTCACTGTCACTGATGAGGTAATGCTGTTTGAAACACAGGGGAAAAGTTGGCCTAAAGGATGAGCACAAAGGAAACGTGGTCGCTTAAAATGGTTTGAATGAGAGGATTGCTACAACTTTGTTTCATTTGGGATTTTTGATCATTATTTTGATTTCATATGTCCCCCCAAAAATGGGTGGGTGAGAATTGCATGCAGGGAAATGCATTGTGGAAGCTAAAGTTACGCGTAATCCATTTTAATGGTGTTAAATAATTTCTTACCCATTTGAACAGAATCTGTCACTGAAAGAAGGTATGGAAGCAGAAGAGCAATTTGTTTCGGGGATTTCGCATCTTAAGGTTTCACATTGTTATGCTTCCTACCCCTGTTCGCCACGACCTGGGATCAAATCAGAGTCTTTCCGGGCTGGCCAGCACTGGAGTCGGTGTCCTTAACTGCTCAATTGTGGCAAAGTGCCTCTTCACATTGTCAAGCGATGGTATATAGCATACTATGGATGACAACTTTATACTGGTCGGTGACCGTTACATGAGTAGCACTGTAGGCCTACTACTCCTAAATCTACCCCTAAATTTAAACTCGGACTCAATTATTTTCTCCTACAAATGAAGACAATTTAAATGGTTTGAGGATATGGGAGTTGAAAAGTGTTCTTGTTTTGGTTGAATCTGAAATATATTGCATTGTATATCAATGTTTATTATTTGCTCATTTTTATTGTATTATATTTTATTCATATTGGGTTGTTTTTTTGTATGTCCTCGGCCGTACAACAGGGGACTGCTGGAAAAGAGACAACGTCTCAGTCGGTTAACAGAATAATAAGGACCTGTCATGTTTTTTTTCCACTCAGAATGTTCAGAAGATTGAGAACCTCAAAAGATTTGTGACATCACAGGAAGAAGAAATAAAAGATAACCAGAGCAAAGGAAGGTGTGAGGTAGCAAGGAGTGTTAAAGAAGATGTTCTATAACACACTCCTTGTTTTCTATAGTGCATAGGCTACTGTACATAATGGTATACTACAATGACAACAAAGGGTTATTCTTTCAATCTGAGGTGGATACTCATTTAGGATACTCAAGGCTCCTTGACTCTAGCTCTGCTTATACCCAACTAACTGCTGGCGGCCATGCTTCGTCTCTCAATTGACTTGGGTTTCTTTTAAAATGTTGCCTGCGATGCTCCAGGCAACTCATCTTTTCAGAAGTTTCAGGGACGACTCTCACTCTTAATTCTGACTCATGCAAATCCTCTGTTCTTTCTCTACCGCTACCCTCCCGCTTTCAAATTCTCTGTCTAAACTCCTCATTCTCTTTCTTTCTCTACCGTATGCGCATGATGTCGGTGGCGTTTCCATGACAACCTGAAGGCCACCATCCTCATAAAGGAAGTCCATGGAAAGTAGTTGTATAGTAGATTTCTTTGTCTGATATTTCATTTGGTGTGCGAAAGAGTGAAAGAGGCGTGTATATTAAGCTACAAAAAAAGGCAAGTTCACTGAAAGAGGCACGAAACCATATCAGCCTCTTTTAAGCCAATGAGCGGTAAAACATTTCACCAACTAGCGCCCTCTGCTGTTTATTTAAAGCAACGTTTTTTAGTAGGGAGACCTCCTCGTGCACATTGGACGGGTCTGGACCATGCTGTCAATGGTCTGGACAAGTCTGTATGGTGAAATAAACAATACGGGGCACCAGTAGAAACTTTAAAGGTGTACACTTCGTTGAAGTGGTTACACAAACGGTGGTGCTTTTTTAAACTCTGAAATAACATGGCAATTATCTTGAAGTGCCTTGGGCTTGTAAAGCTGAGCAAGATATCGGAACATAGTACAAGTTTTTTTTTTTTTTTTTTTTTTATATAAAAGTAGGGTCTAGAATATTCGGTCCCATCAGAAGTTTAGTTTTATATGATTTTTTTAAACAAATGTTTACGCCATATAGGCCTACAACTGAGGGACATTGTTTTAATCTTACAAGTTGAGCAAAACAAAGTGCTCTAGCTAGTACAATATAAACATGCTCATGGAAATAATTAGTTATAGAATTAGAACGTAGGATACCAAACATATTGGGGTTTTATAAAAACAGAAACCATAAAGTTCATAAATACCACAGTAAAAAACAACAACAGTCTAATAAAACATTTTGATTAGCCTTTTGTGTGTGACATTGTTTGCTCACAGTCAAAACGAAAATGGAAATTATATTTTCGTTGAAGCCCTACTTGTATTGCACGTGAACGCTTGCAGTTATCTACGGCAACAAACATACCTTGTTGCACTGGGGCCTTTTCACCATGTAATTCTGAACCAATTTCAAGATGGGGCGACCACTCTCTATTTGGCATAAATTAAGTAGAGGGACGAAAAGGAAAGAGCCATGCCGCGTTTGGCATCCAACTGCATGTCCTATTGGATCTGATTCTGGGAGGCCAGAAACAAAACACTTCATGTTGCGGTTAAAGAAACGGTAAAAGGCTTTTAGGTGCCTTGCGTGAAGCATATAGACCATGCTGGGCTGGGCCCTCGCAGAAAGGAAACATGGGAAGTGAAGCAGGTGACTCTTATGCATCATTTATTGTTAAGTCTTGTGAACAAAGGCAGGGCACGGTTATCTTCTTCAAATATACAGCAAACAAGGCAGGGGAATTCATTCCAAACATACAGACGTCAGCCATTTTGTAAAAGGTCTCTTTTTTACACTGGAATTAAACAATGAACATCGTAACAGCAATTTAAATAATTTGATATGGGATCCTGTGGTCATGGTTTAGACTGATACTGGCAAGTGTTTATTTTGGCATTAATCATCAATCTATTGTACAGGGCCCTTTATTCTACCAACCAATAAATGTTGGATGGCAGTGATTTTAGACTACTGCAATAATTAACACTGTGCAAACATCATTCTTTTTTTTGATGATGAACATAAAGCCTCATATATGGATATGAATGTGTATCTTAGGACAGTGTAGAACGAAATTCTGGCTGCACGATCCAGTAACTTATCCCTTACAGCGTAGCCATGAATGAGTTTACGGAAACCCCATTTCCCAATGCTCATTAATGATTAGGCTCTCATCAGGTTTCTGTCTGCTTTCCAGGTCGTCACCCTGTGCCGCTCCCTCCCTGATTTGATAACAGTTTTCGTGACGTATAGGGGTAGAATGTTAGTCTACTCTAATCCTTTCTCTGTTTTCATCAGATAAAAAGAACCATTTTCTTTTTCTTTCTCCGTGTGGACTTCTCTCCAAGTTCGCTCCCCTCAAACATGTCCTTGATGGTTCTTTGTGCGTAAGCCTATACAGGACAGCTGAGCCCAGCCAGTGTCACTTATCAGTCAAAAACCTGACGATGACTGTAAATTATATTAAACTGTGGTAGGAGGCCTAAGGTCTGCTAAATCATGTTGGAGCTGCCTCATAAAAAATTCAAAATAAACTTTCAGACAATTCTAACAGTTCATTTTTTGTTAAGTTACTACTGTTAAAGATCTTTTTGTCAATGTTCTTGAGTGAGTTCGTGTGAAGTCCATGGGTGTGGAAGAACCGTGATTAACGGGTCATAAAATGTTAATGCTCATCTCATCTCACAGCCACTTCTCATGGTTGTGCGTGCGACCGAATCCATCAAACCTGCTCTAAAAGATATCATCCAAGTCAATCATAATAAGAGGACGACTGCTCTCACTTCAAAATATATTGTTCCATTCTGGACTGGATGCATTTCAGCCAAGTGGCTCTCTCTAGCATTCCAAATTATGAGCAAATGCTGGGGATTGCTGCTGTAATGGATTAATCTATTTTCAAGTGTATAGCCTTGATTCATTCTCATATTTCAGCACCAACCTGCAATCTTTGAACCTCTTTTCCCCCTTATTCAAGTTAAATCAAATTATGACTATGTGCTTTACCCATTTTACGATGAAGGTACTTGTTATGAAGGAAGATAACTTGAAAAAAATATCACTGTTTACTAAACCCCATTTCGTTTCACTGAAACTGTATGCATAAGAAAGTCTGTAAGTTAAGTTTATGTCATGGTCTAAAACTAATATTCAGTGTGTGCACATATGTGATGGTGTGGATTTGAGCAAGTGGTTTTCTTCTTGTACAAGCATACAAGCAAGCACAACTCCTGTGTGTATGTGTGTGGATGTGTGCGTGAATGGTGTGTGTTTGGTTGTTTCTTGCAGAAACAGGGTTCTTGGTCACAGAGGAAATAATACAGACAAATAAAATGACAGTAATTTCAAAAAAGACAGTAGACAAAAAAAACGTGTTTTTGACTTGTGGGCGCCCTCCAAAGCAATGATCTCACGTTGTCGGATCCATCACACTCGCTCTACTGCCAAACCATTTCAGAAGATGTCCCCAATAGGTTCTTGATGTTCACACAAAACACACATCTAAAAGTAAACACTCACGTTAGCAATGAAAATGACATCTCTGAGTGTGGGAGAGGGTGCCTTTTAACCTATGGCCAAGTTATCAAGGAGCCCAGTCATGTCACAGAGTTTGTGATCAGCCAATTGTAAAACATTAAGAAGAGCTTTAGTTTTTGCTCACACAAGGGATCCAAGTCTACAAGAAAGACACACAATGCAAAAGAAATGATGTGACTAATATAAATGTTTGTTATTTGAATGCATGGTTTTGCTGACAATTCCACTGTCCTGTATATATGTTCACCTCTCAACAAAATGGCAGCCGTTACAATTATATCGATTCTTACTGTACATCACCATAATTGTTTTCCGTCACACACCGAAACTGTCGGTGACAAGCAAGTGAGGATTTTCCTTACAGTTCTAGAAGTAGATTACCTAGATTGGGCTACCCTAAGAAAGTTTGAACCTTGAATCTGAATTAGGGAAGTACCAATGACTAAGTATAAATAATCAAACTGCAGATACACTGAGGCAGCGAAAGCTTTGGTGTTCTATTTAGAAAACAACAATCGGAAGTGCAGCCAGTTGTGCTACAGGTGGAAAAAAAGACCCATATCCTCTTAAATTACCTTTATTACCTTTTAAATATATGGTTAATCCAAAATTCTATCAATGAGTCTTTGAGTGAGCTTATTATTTTCTCTGATGAAATAATTTTGAAATGCATTTCTTTGTGGTCAAAGGAAAACAGTTATGTTAGTGTGGGTATTAAAAGCATGCACACGCCACACACACCTTTTTTTCCAATTGATGTTAAAGATATTCTGGAATTCCCATCAGCACTGGTCTGGTGGAGTGACTCACATAAACAACATGCTGGCATTGTCTTTAATTACTATTTTACCATAAGGCGTTTTTAACCCACGGTGTTGATGAGTGCAAAAGGAATAAGAAAAGCACGAATTCAGCGTTTATGTCTTGATTAACGGAATAGCTGTGACTCAAACGCTCCTGGACCTAGCGAACAGTTGATTGATTGAAGTTGTCCTCGCCAAGCCCACATGCTCCCACTCACAACAATGGTGTTGTTCACTCAGGGTCATGGTTTCACTTGGAGGAGGAGGAGGGGACAATTCTATGTGTAATGAACTTACCATGTTCTGCACATGGTGGATTTCTGTCACTTTTTTGACAGATTTACTTGAATGTATAAAGTAAATTAAAAGAATGAATCTTTTTTGCGGGGGCGGTTCATAAGTGAATCATTTGTATGTTTCAGTGTAAGAATTGAGTTACCAATCCGATCCAATCTGATTATGATGTCCATCCCTGAGACTCTGTATGTTTGAGCAGCTCAATCTTATTGGGATTTTGAGCATTTCAAAAGTAAATCATTTTCTCCAATCTTCCAATTTTCTCCTTCTACAAGGTTGTCTTTATTTTCTTATCAATGGGTAAGAACTGACCAGTGCTTCCAACTGAGTTCTCCCTTCACATTTATCCATTATAAACACATATTGAATAACATCATCTCATCATAATCTCGAGGCTGAAGCTCTCTTTTATTTATTTTTTTAAACAGCCACAGCCTTCATTTCATAATCCAACATCTGTTCACTCTTGAAGTAGGCAGTGTGTCAATGACAAGTCATTACCAGTAGTAATGCATTGTAACCTGACAACCCTTAAAGCAAGTTTTCTCCACAGCACAAAATACACAACTACCTCATCTCTCCAAGCTTGGGAAAAAAAAGCGATAAAGTAGAAACTGTCTTCCCCCTCAAGACTTATTTATGGAGGTGATGGCAGTTCTTAACGGCTGCTATGGTTACCTTCACACTAGACACGGTAGAGTTAAGGTGGTGGCATTGTCGTTAAGGCAGTTTCCTCACTTTCGTACGCACAAGGTTTCCTTGTAATAGATTTGTTTTATTGGTGGAAATGTAAACTGCCACTGAAGAGCCAGGGAGGGGCAGGGAGAAATTATGATGATGCACAGTAAGGAAATCAGTAAGGAAATCACTGTCTACCACAGTAATTTAATTTGCAGTGAACAATACATTTCAGTGAGACTCATAGTATAGAGAAATGTGTCCTTAAACATAGTACTTGCATACAGTTAGTCCAAGGAATCTTGGAAAAACTTTTTGGCCAAGGATTGGATCACTTCATTGACATGCATTTGGAAGAAATTACATGAAAAAATATAACTATTTTATATTTACATTTTTTTTTTTTATTGTGTCGTAAATCCTCTGATAATGTCGGATGAGGTACCTCTTGTTTTGTCTCAAATGTATGTTTGTATATGTGTATGCATGCATGTGTGTGTATACGCTTGTGTGTGTGCGTTAGGGGAGTGCAATTCCATCTACAACTCAAGGAGATGTTTCTAGGTTACTGAGGAGTGTAAATGCAGACAGAGATGGATAGCATTTATGAAGGCACTACTCTCAACCAGGGAAAACAGATTTTTAAGTATTGTGTTTGTTAAGGGCCAGAGCATTGGATTAATGATTGATTTTAAAAGCAGTAGAGACAAACAAAGCCCTTTATAGAGGACGGAAGAAAACATAAACCAGTTCTGTGGTTTGCTCAGTTCCAGGAGCAACCCTTTCCAGCGGCACGCTTTGAA
Organism: Aplochiton taeniatus; assembly: GCA_017639675.1. NCBI lineage: Eukaryota > Metazoa > Chordata > Actinopteri > Galaxiiformes > Galaxiidae > Aplochiton > Aplochiton taeniatus. Next base: position 4,113,760 of record CM030174.1, on the reverse strand, counting down.
GAATGTTCCCATTCTTTTTAATTTTTGATTTAACCTTTATTTAACCAGGGGAAAAAAACATTGAGATATAATTTCCTTTTCACGGGAGACCTGGTTAAGAAAGGCAGCAAAAACAGCATAAAAAAGTTACACTGACACAAATATGACAGCACACACACTGAACATCTTTCAAGACAGCATACACATAGAGGAATAATACTGATAATGATGTCCATCTCTGAGTCTCTGTATGTTTGAGCAGCTCAATCTGATTGGGCATTTTGAGAATCCAGCCAATGGAAAGCATCTACACTCCTCCTTAAGGACCAATTCAACTACCTACGTGGTACCAGCACATATAATTGGTCTTTTGTAAGGTGTTCTATGGTATTCCATGTTGATTCTACTCATGATGTGGTCCTCATCGGAGTGTGATCAGACTAAATCTGTCCGTAAATAGTACCTAATATTATGTGTTACTTAAAATACACTGTGCAAGTAAAGGAAATAAATCTGTGGGCTGAAAAAAATTGAATGCTTTGCGAAATGGTGATTCAAAACTACATTTGATCAGGAAAACAACGTTGTGGTTTTATTGAGGAGACATGTTCTTTATAGGACAGAAGCCTATTGGCATAGTCTGTAGCATACTTGTATCAAATGTCCAATTATACATTCTGATAATGGTGGTAAACTAAATACATTTAATGGAAAATTGAATACATGCATTAAAATAGTTTGGCTTTTCTCATTTCTCAAAAGATTTATAAAATACTATATATTCTGTGTATATTTTTTTTTATCACCTACACATTTGATACAACAATGCTTTTGTTTTTAAATCGATTATATTAACCCTCACGTCCATAGTATTTTGTACAACACTCCTTAGTAAACTACCCCCCCCCAGTTGCACATCTTCCTTTCTTGCACCTTCTTTATCCTTCTCAAGGCTCATTATACAGTACTTAATAGCCTCATATTAAATCCACAGGCTATTTGTGTGAGTAATATTTACATCCGTTTAAGCCGTGACAGGTCCAGGAGGATTTTGCTGCAAAGAATTGGAAGCTCTGTTTTTCAAGAAACCGTGACTCGCGGAACAAGCCACCATAATAGAAACACAATCTGTAATACAGGGGCAACTATAATCATTCAACTTAAACCAGCAATGCGTCACTGTCTGTATTGGGTCCTCATTCCTCGTGGGTATAGGCTACATGCAGGGCCTCTCTCTCTCTCTCTCTCTCTCTCGACACCTCCTAAAGGGATATGGTAATTACTAAGCGAGGCTCTAAAGTTACACCAACTGCTGTTGATTGAGGGGTCCCTTAGAAAGAGATTAGATTAATTCAGGAGTCTGGAGTTCTGGAAGCGAAAAAATACAAAAAGGAAACCAAGCGGACAGCTTTATCAGTCGGAACTCTCTCAGATTCTCCCCTGATAACGTCAGCCGAGCTGAGGGGCCAAAGCTGCAGCGTCAAGGCTCAGCGAAAGCGGCGAATAAAACCGCGGCTCAGGACATCAGAGAAGGAGAAGGAGAAGAAGAAAGAAAAAAAGGAAAGGGAGGGGGGCACACTCAAGGTTGCTTGGGAACGCATTGCCAATTTGATTTAGCTAATTAGGAATATAGTTACATTATCTTCTATAAAGGAAATCTAAGTAAACCTATTTCATAGATTGGTCATCTAAAATCCTGTTGTTGTAGAGATGTTTGTTAAAGATTCTATGTGCCTACTGTTTGAGACAATTACAGCAAAACCACTATAGGACGGCCTGGAGGGCAAACATATTTGTTCATAATAGACTAGAGAAACTTCAGTGGTCAAGTGCCATCTGATGTTTAAATTCATCCTTAAGGATAAGTTTGGGAAATTACCCGTTGCCATTTAATAATAAGCTCTGAAAGAATACACAACACAACACTTGAGAATCTTCCAATTGTTAATCAAGACCATACACTTTGACAGATGGTGGCTTTCTATACCATATGTTAAAGCTGAAAGAATTGTTTTACTTTGGGATAACTCGCCTTGATTAAGATGTAATTTTAATGTAGGCTTTAACAATCTAGGCCCTGGGCAAAATGAACGTGTGCGATAGGATACATTTCCAAGTTTCTGAAGCTACATATCTTGTGTGGGCGTATAAAAAATCGAGAAAGGAAGGGAGGGGTGACGAGTACGAGTGGGTTTATTTGCGCAACCTATCTTTCCCATTGGTCAGCTAATAGATGGTATTCTGATGTGTACTGGTGACACGACAAAGTCTCCGTCAATAAAAAGAAAGTCGAACAGCCAGCAAAAAGAAAAACAACTGTTGGAGGACAAGGTAGGACAAAGTAACTCATTGATGAGCGTGCTTTCTTTCAACTGCTATTCTACTCGCCTGGGTTTAAACAGCGTACCAGAGGTACATATTCAAATGTATTATTTGCTACTAAGGAACATGTATTTTGATGAATGTTTATTAACCTATTCTAGTGTGTGTATGTTGATGTGGGTAAATAGATTGCACTGTTTTTATAATTAAAGAGAGAGAGAAAAGAAACTGGCAACAAATAATGCGTTGCCGCTTGGTGACCTAAGCCATTACGCACATTACGCACAACTTTTAACAGCGATAAACTACCTGGTAATTTAGTTGACCAAACTTTAAAAACGTTTAAGTTGATATTATAACCTACTTACCCTGGTGGGCATTCAAGACGTAAAATAAGACGTAAACTTTACGTGCTGCTCTGTTTTTTTTTTATTTTTATTTTTTTTGTAATTTCAGGGATTCAAAGAATGGAGTGGTATGTCGTTGTGCTGATACTTACCTTGCCATCATACATCCAAGCAGATTGCTCTTCCCAGTGCTTGAAATGTGCTCAACAATTCCTGAACACAGAAATTCCCACTAGCAGCTTGGTAAGAGTCGCCTCTCAATTGCCTAAAACAAAACAAAAAAAGCAAAAAATGTATTGACTGCAATGATTAGGACATAGCGAAGTCATGAAGTTGCATTCTTATTTTTTCTTAATATATATTGGCGAAAATAGACCGTTGAAGTGCCTAGCTGGATTCATGCTGTACTACAGAAACGATGTATTTTTCAGTACCGTGGAGAGCGCCTGCTCTTAAAGAAGCGATTATGCGCGCCAGAGCAATAGCTACTCTTCCTAATCTACACTGTAAAAGTCTACAAAAGAGCTTTTATATATTGCCTATTGGTTGGGCTATTGTGAATGATTAAATGATGAGAAAATATTGCGTAAAATATCCTCTTTGTTTTACTCATGTTTTAACGTCGTTTGTTTCAAATTGCATTTGCAGACTTGTACCTTAGAGTGTGAAGGAACTCTTCTGAACCCAGATGAATTAGAAAAATGTGCCTTCGCTCTTCAGTCACGCTCCGTGGGGTTAACTGAATTCAGCGAAGACGACCCAGGAGCGCAGAGCACATTAGAAGATGGGGAGAAGCAAGAAGCAATCGCAAACGTGGTCAAACGTTATGGTGGATTCATTAAACGAATCGACAAAAACAAAATTTTCACTTCACCAGTGTGGCGTGAAAATTATGTTTTTAAAAATGGAGCTCTCCCGAAAAAATTTGAGGACTTGGTTAGAAAATTTGGAGAGCGAGACCTCCCAGAGATTTCAGAGGACGATCAACGCGGAGATGTTGACTCTGAGAATGAGATGATGATGTTCAACAATGAAGCACCACTAAATGAAGTTAAACGGTATGGTGGGTTTTTACGCAAATTTGGCCCAAAGACGCGAAGGAGTAATTCAATGGAAGAAGGCAGTCAAGAAGAGCTACAAAAGCGGTATGGGGGCTTCATGAGAAGGATCAGGCCAAAGTTAAATAACTTGAAATGGGACAATCAGAAAAGATATGGTGGCTTTCTACGTCGCCATTTCAAAATATCCGTTCGTTCAGACGAACAGCCTAGTTCATATGATGATTTTGGGCTATAGATCTACGATTTGGCCATCACTGTAATAAGATGTAAGAACTTCTTCCGCAGATTGGTTTGAATTCTCACGACTTTCCGATAATAACTGTATGTGTTATACCTATCGTGCTTACCTGTTTGCATATCATTGCAGCAGATTCCATATTAAGACCTATACCGCTTGCGTCAGTCATGTTAAACGCCTTTCTGTATGACGGACTTATTAGTGAAACCCTCGTTTGTGTGTTATTAGCAAAAGAATATTATTTATTATAAAATATATGCTTGTTTAATAAAACAATGAATAAAAGAAAGTACTTTATTTGTTTAAATCGCAAGGAAAACATGTTGGTGTGGTGGTGACTGACTATTTGAAATATGGAAAAACTGTAACCTAATGCGCACACAAAAGAACTCAAATGTACAGTGGTAAGCAAATAGCCTTATCAGGATGAACGCAGGATCAAGCCTAAGCCAGTTGCCTTCGTATTTTCCATGTAATCTCTACTTTCTGAATGGTTTACAAGGAAGCAAAGAATTTGAGGAGTATTAGGGCAATATATATTAGGAATATATAATAATGACCTGTCATAAAAACTGACCGTTTATTCAGAAAACGAACAAACCTGTTTTGCAATTTTCCATATTCAAGCTTCTGCAATAGACAAACAGCCAAATTTCATTACATGGTTTAGGTGACATTTTTTATAGTTAATTTCTGCATAACAATCTGACTGAGGCTAAGACCAATGTACACAGCATCTCATTCAATTGGTGACGACCAGTAAAACATCCAAGCAGCCACTTGTAGAAAATAACCTATAAATAAAAAACTAAAACTAATTTAGAGCAGTTAGTGCCCTAGTCTTTTGCCAAGGTAACTACACTACACAATGCATGTGCATATCAGTAACCAGCAACCAAATGCTGAATAGCAGAAACATCCAATACCACTTTGAACAGAAATTATGTATTCACAAGTCACGGATTCAGCTTACATTAACCATTCCCCCTGAGGAATTTGAGTTGGGTGTTTCTGGTCATGATATTTACAGTATATATAAAGTAGTCATAAGTTTTTATTTACCCTGATGCCTCCATGCAACACTGAAGGGGAAGCTTGGAGAATTATTTGCTGTGCACGTACACACACACACGTACACACACAGACACACACACAGACACACACACACACACACACACACACACACACAGTTTCTATGTATACAATGTCTTCACAAAAAATATAAAAATGGTCTTCTAATCATTTCAAAACACACTTGAAAGCTGTAAAAGCGCTGCATTGGTACAGGAAGTGACTCGTGGTAAACGAAAGCCTTCTCTTTACAAGGTCTTTAGGCGGGGTAGAAAAAAGCCCATCGCTTCGCTCTCAGTGCTACTCCACGCACGGATCTTCGTCCTTGACGGCTTCCACCGCTGCCAGAGCGCTTTCCTGGCCCTCATCATGACTCTCCTCCTGGACCTCCACTTGACCGACGACATGGGCCTCCATGGCCATCGTCAGCGCCCCGGTGCCCGCCACGTTGTTCCCGCCGAGCGGCAGCGCCAACACAGTGCCCTGGGCCCCGCCCGTCAGTCCCTGCAGCGTGGTTCCGGCGGGCAGCGTGACCAGCTGATACTGCGGGCTCACCATCTTCATGAAGGGAGCAGGGCCGACTGTGCCCTCTTGGACGGCCGCGGCTGTCGACAGCACCGTGAGGTTGGAGGCGTCGGGCACGAAATCGGTCGTCCCGCCGGGGGAAGATATCAGGGTGTACCCGCCCAGGTTGGCAGTGCCACCAGCGGCCGTGGTGGTGGTGAACATTTTGCCCAGGGGCAGGCCTGCAAGCTGACTGAGGGGTACGGTGATCTGGGGAGGGGTGGCGTTGACGGTGGCGGGGCTGGAGATGGTGCGGGTGATGCGGGGCCGTTTGGGGGAGGGCGGCACGGGTACCGGGGTCAGGGTCATCAGGACGTTGTTGAGGTGTTGGGATTTGCTCTTAAGCTCTTTGGCTCGTTTCCGGTGCTCGTCGCACTGCTGCTCCAGGGCTACGGAAAGAGAAAAGGAACAAAAGGCACGGCCATGAGGGAGAAAAAAACAAGCAGTTAGGAGCATCATCAGCTGAGTAAATAGTGATTACAAGTACCAAGCATAATTATATGACTTCTATATATATATAATAGAAGAAGTATGTTGATTGACAAATTATTATAATAATTTCCGAGGTACTCTTGAAGCGTGACATAATGCTCACCTGCTAGACTTCGTGTATACTGCTCCCTGTATCGATCCATCTGGCTCTTGTGACTAGCCAGCACCTTCTTAACCAGGTCTAGCATTCCAAAGTTCTGAACTATATTGTTGAGCAGCACAGCATCTACAAAGATAAGCAAATCAGACATCTGGCCTGTCCTGGTATACAGTTAATTCAACTAATAAGGATACAAACATTTTAATTTTGATTGTAATAGAAGACACATTCGTATACAAAGGGTACTCACACTCTGAAACTCAGTGTCCACAGACCCCCCCCCCCTCCCCACACACACACAAAATCGCAAGCATAAAAAATCTCACCCCCTTAGGGTGTGAAATCACACTCAACCTGTGTCTCACACACACACACGCACACGCACACGCACACACACACACACAAGCTCCTCCTTCCTGACCTTTGACCTGCAGTGGAGGCTCTGTCACTCGCTCCTGCATGCCCGCCAGCACCTCCTGGATTTCCTTCTGGAAGTCCTCCACCACCTCGTCCAGGAGGCCCGCCTCCTTTACGCCTCGCCAGAACGTCACAGAGTCCTCTGACAGGAAAGAAGAAACCAAAAGAAAAAACACAACGTCAAACCACTCAAACAACAACACTCAAAGAAGAACAACCAGCTTTTATTCAATAACAATTGTACAGAGCAAACTCACTGCTAGATAAATCCCGTTTGGATATATACATTCATATTATATTTCGTTTTTGTGTGGATTGCCTATTCACCTCCTATGGCCGTGACCCACTCCGTGCTCTCCTCTGGTGCCTCCGGGAACACAGCAGCGGATCCATTCACTGTAACCACGGTGACAGACACTCAATTAAACACGCCGCGCCAAATCTGAAACGAAGCTGAAATTGAGACGGAGCTGAAATTGAGACGGAGCTGGTGCGAAACGGCAATCTACGAGCGCGTAATAAAGTGGGCTGATATTTGGAATGTGTTCTTGAGCGTCTCCGCGTCGGTGTTCACCGTCAGCAGAGGAAGGGGTGGCGGGGATGAACTCGGTGGACTGCTGGCTGCTGAGAGACATCCTGCTCCCAACCAAGTCTATTTTGGTGCTGCGGCACGTGTTGGAGCACACTTTGGAGTGCTGATAGAAGTCCAGTTCACCCGAGTCCATGATCTTCCTAAATAAAGACAAAGGAAAAAAAAAAGGGGGGATGTGTTGAGATGGAGTGAGTGGCCGGCTGCCTACTGGTGGTGTTGCTGAATTCAAATTGTTTGTTTCTTATCTAATAACGCCACCTAGTGGACCAGTTAGTGAACTGAATCCAGTCGATGTGATAGATTGACTGATGTGACCTGGAGCTCTACACAGACCTGAGCATCGTGCCGTTAAGGCGGATAGCTCTCTTCCAGTCCTTCAGTGTGGACTTGCCAGCCAGGCAAACAAACTCCTTTGGACTGATGAGGTGTTCGTTGAACTGCAATCACAAATGAATCTGCTGAATATTACATAATGTTTATATTATTTTTAGAACCCCCCAAAATAAAGAATATTGAACTCGACATAATGTTCAGTAAGTTGACAACTTTCAGTACGATTACTTCTTGTATTAGGATTCATTCACACCAGAAAAGGAAACTGCAAACTTACAGGCAACTAATTAAAATCATGCAAACCATCATTACAGTGAAATAGTGTAGCTCTACCGAAATACTTATATCCTAAGGTCGATGTGTGGAGATCCTGGAGACTTACTTGTACACATTTGATGTTGATGCCCGGACACACAAACTTCTTCCAAACGAGGGTGGCCTTGGCGTCCCCACAAGTTATCGGGTAGATGATGTCTGCTTCCACATCCACTTCCTCGCTTAACTTCACTGCATCGCCAAACAGACAAACTCAGTTTTACCTTAAATTAATTATTATTATTATGATTTTTTAAAATTGGGACACAAGGTGAAGCCAGATTAACAATTGTTTTTATTTTTTTGTGCTACCTATCACTGCTTCTTCCTTTGACAGAGCTTCTGTGCTGGCCTCGGTTTCTGATTCCATCTCTCCTTCCTCGAGGACTTCCCCTTCCCTGAAATCAATGGCAAACTTAAATCGAATCTTTATGTGTTATAAATTCAGTTATACAAGATCAGTTTGTGTGTGTGTGCGTGCATGTGCGTGCGTGTGTTGGCTGTCCATGTCACACTCACTCATGGTGAGTCAGTTCTGTGGTCATCAAAACAGTCTTCTCCTTGTCAACAGACCTCGCTTCATACGTCACTCCATCAGGTGTTGTCACGACTACCACTTCCTCCACGTGCATGTTTACCTCTGACGATGTCATCATCGGGCCGGGGATCTGAAAATAACTAAACAGACAGGATGCTCTGATGTGATGGCTAAGGGTTAAGGCCACATATATGGTGTTAACGTCATAGTTTATGCCCGTTTCAGCGTGACTAAGATGTATTACACACACACACACACACACATAGTTTGAGGTTGAGAGTTAAAGCAGATGATGAATCGATCAATCACATATAGGTCCTTGCAAGGCCATTTAAAAGATGAGAAGCCAAGTGCCATTGTTTGGCAAATTAACTAGACAGGATATGGCTAAAGCTTGCCAATGTTATCAATAATTAGCTAACCTGCTATTGTTCTTTTATTTTGGGTATACATCAATGTATTAATTTGCTGGGCAATATTTCCAGTCTTAGCAAACTTAGATATTTGGGTTTAACTCATATGTCTTGCCTGATACCCAGATTAGACGTACGTTAGCAAACTAGCTACTACTACTAAGATACAACCTCAGCAAGCATATCTAGCTACCAAGATGGCTGCACCATACTGGGCTAGTAATGCTGCTAAGATTAGCATATTGGGGCTAACAGCCGCAAATCTGCCTTGCTGCTTGAAGATAAAACGTATTAATCATTATGGGTACTTTAGTTTTGCTACACAACAGAGCAAGGTAGCGTGCATTGTCACTGCTGCGTTCACGTAAAATCAGAAGCAACGTTGGGTACGTCGTTTTATGTATGAAGCCGCACGCACGTCGTAACGAAACGACGGCGGCTCTACATAGCGTGCACTGTTTACATTTAAGCGTGCAGCTGCCGACTTCGCATTCCTTTAAGGTGCTTAAGTAAAATATCTTAACACTGCAAATGGGAATCTTACCGTTGTCTTTTGATTTCCGAAACTGTAGAACTCGCCAAGAAAATGTGCCTATTCCGAGTACGAATGATTCACGGCTTAATACGATTCTTGCTTTGGTCCGCCTGCTAACTAGCTAGCTAGCATTGGCCAGTAGTTCACGGGCGTCGGCAGCTCTGCGCATTGCGCATAGGCAGAGAAGGATGCTGGCCTTGTATGGGGCTTGTGATTAGGAAACCGTATACTTATCTTAGCGTGAACGTATGTGATACAATTTTGACCAAGTTAAAGGTATATATTAAAATACTTTGAAACATATGTTTGTGTTGGATGTTGTGCCCTGCCGACATGCACGAGGGTATTATATCATCAAAGAATACCAGTGTCCTCGAGCTCCTACATTGCTCAAGATATTGCCGAGAACCTGGGTTACATAATAGGTGTGCAATCTTTGAGAATAAGTTGGTATTATATTATAAACAATAAATCTGCAAAGAATCTAAGCAGTTACCACTTTATTACTTGATTCTCTTAAAAGTACATTTGAATATATATGCCTCTGTGCCTCTGTATACAGTAATCTACTGTTATTTTTTTAAATGCTCTGTGACTATCATGCAGGTCACCCATGGCTGGTTTCTTCGGCATAGATTAAGCCAAGTACTAGACTAAAACAACATTTTCAATTCAGAATCTCCATTGGCAGTGAGATTTAGTCGAGGACATGTCTGTGTCCGGGAAACTGGCCCATAATCATGAATTCTCACTGTTCACAGTAAAGAGGCACATATTTTTTTTGTAGAAGCTAAAATGAATATGTATGTGTTCCATATGCATGAAGAAACTATGATTGTCAATATAGTTAAACTACTTTCCAATACCCCCCATCCCCTCTTCAATAAATGTTGACAACATACGGTACACTTGTATTTTATTTGTCCATTACACAGTTAGATTAACACACAGAATCCCTATCAACAATCCATGCTTTTTATTTGTAGAAGTATTGTATGCCAAAGTCTGAGTGTGTGTAGATTGTGTTTGCATATGTTTGCCTATATTCATATTGATCTTTGTATTGTATGATTGTATGGGTGTGAGTGTGTGTGTGTGTGTGTGTGTGTGTGTGTGTGTGTGTGTGTGCATGCGTGCAAAAGTCGGGCATTTCAAATTCGTAATCACTTGACTGAAATCTAACCATTTCTAACGTGAAAATCTACAGTTCAAAGCCGGTGGTATTGATGTAGTATCTAGTGAGAAATAAAGCCTTGGATACAGACTGTTGTGTTATAATGATGAGAAAGTACAGTTATTGTGATCTTGCAGGTTAACTTGTTCCTCTATTGAATGATAGTTGATTAGATTATGCAGAGCAAAATTATGACTTTTTACGCCGAAGTGTTAAAAAAGTTGTTTTTGCTGAAAAAAAGGAAATAAAACACGTCACATGAGGGATTCCACCAGGATACGACTTCTTATCCAGACAGGTCAGCTTGCAGCTCCTTGTTTCGGCGAACCTCAACAGCATGTCTCTCCTGAAAGATTAAAATAATAATAAAACAAATACAAGAATACACCCAGGTACTTATACAGCTGATAAACCTTCACCTAGCACAATACTACACGGCATTATTTGACCTAAGGCATAAAACGCAATGGCACCACCATCTGCTCATTAAAAAAACACAAGAAAGACTTAAAAAAAAAACTTTACAAGGCTACTATTTCTTGGCTCACCTTTTCACGCAGCCGCTGCTTCATGGAGTTTAGATGGGCCTGACGATTCTGGGTGATCACCTCCATTTTGTGGTTGAGCTTCTCCTCGGCCATCTTGCTGAAGTTGTTGTTCTCCTCCAGGGCCTTGTGCAGAACCTCTCGCTCATGTTCCCTCCGCTCGGCCAGGTGCCGCAGAACCTCGGCCTCCTGAATCTAAAGGGGAAACAAGAAGGGAAACGGAGAGGAGCAGAACGTTCAACTTTTAAAAAAGAACAAAGGAAGATGACATCTTTTTCCTTTTTTTGTTTGCACAATTAGCGTCTACAAGTTTAACGTGCTTACTTGAAACTTGTACTATGGAGTGTTACATCTGAAATGTGTTTGTGGAGGGGTTTGCTCAGTTTTGTACACTAATGTTTGCTGCCACATACAATTCTGTTCCCTGTTCCCATTTTTTTTTTACATTTACATTTCTTTTTACATTTATGTAATTAGCAGACGCTTCTATCCAAAACGACTTGCAATGAGATCACAGGGTTAGAGAGTTAAATGCCTCGCTCAAGAGCACACTAGTGGTGGTGTTCCTAGGTGGGATTTGAACTCATAACCTTTTGGTCACGACCAACAGCCACCAGCCGAAAACAAGTCCTACACACCGCAAGCATAAAGGTAGGCAGGCAAAGCAAAGGCTAGCCAAAACACAAACGAGATCCCACTCATAGCAGTGAAAGGCTACGACCTGTGCTTTAGACGACTTGCTTTATTTTCCCTGCCTTGCCACTTCCATAGATCCAACATCACATCTCTCCTCTAATGCTTCTGTTGACAGGCTTCCCTAAACCCCAAGAGACCCGGGTGCTGACAGGCTGCACCGGCTGTTTAATATTCCGGCAGCCAGTCATGCAATCGCTACCCTACTGACAGTAATTGGTCTTCCGCCATTCTATTGAAGTGGAAATGCACCACAGAGAAGAGAAAATGGAACAACAACAAAAAACGACTCGAAACGTAAGAAAACAGGGAATCCTTCAATTATTCAGAAATAAAAAGAAAAGGCGTGGGGTCTAGTTGTCAGTCACTGTTATTCTTTTTTCCCACTATGTTTTCTGTGTTGAAAGGAGAGACATGCTTCTCTTTCCAGGTTTGTTCTTGTGTTGCAGCTTTAAAAGCACTGTCCGTTGACTCCCTTGTACAAAGGGTGTGTGTGTGTGTGTGTGTGTGTGTGTGTGTGTTTGTGTGTGTGTGTGTGTGTGTGTGTGTGTGTGTGTGTGTGTGTGTGGATGGGGTGAGCACTCATCTCTCTGTCATCACAAAGGTTACAGCTCTCCTGAGTTTGACGCTCGATGCTGTCTTCCTTGCTATCTTGACCTGGCTTTTTCTACTTCGTTATACTCCTCCATTTTCTACTTGTCCTCTATCTGTTGCTTCTTTTGTTATGGTATAGCACGATAACTTCCCCCTCTCCGTCTCTCCCTCTCTGTAGTATCGTTCTCCTTCTTTTCTTTACCTTCCTCCTCTCCTCCGCGGCCTCAAGCCTCCTCTGCAGCTCGTCCAGAGAGACGTCCCTCTTGGGGGGTGAGGCGAGGGGGCTGGACCGGTCAGGGGAGAGGTCGGTGGGAGACTTGAGGATCACCTCGAAGGATTGGCCCGACAGTCGCTTGTTAATCGGCTTCACTTCCATGTCTACTAAGAAAAAGAAGAAAAACCCCCAAAACACCAGATTCAAAATGGTTGCCATGGTAGAGTGCTGCCACGGTAGAAATCTGAAAGCTGAAATTCTAATCTGTCCGTCTGTTACTCACTTATAAAATCAGTTAAGTGACAGTATGCTATTGGGAGTTTGGAAGGCGAGAGAGTGAGACAGTGATTTGCACTGCAGGGGCTTCAGCGAACTGCCCTGCTTGGTGCCAGCTCCACTGGTCTATTTTGTTCAGCCAATCCATGTCTTGCCAAATAAGACACGTCTGCCAAAGCCATTTCCATTTTTGACAGGACATTCTTGACACATTTCTCATGATTGCATACGAAATATGAGTCATCGTTATCATGATGGCATAAAAACAACAGTGCCGGCTAACATATAAAGTGTAAAGCGCTGACCTCCATATTGATACTGGGTGCTGTGGATTGGCTGCGGGTATAGACAGGAGCAGATCAGATTGATCATCGACATCTCCTTGATCTTCTCTGAGTAGGCTGCAAAAAAAAAACAGTACAAACAGGAGAGAAGAGAAGAAAGAAAATAGTTAGCATTTTGCCTTTGCTCTGTCCTTTACTCCGTGGTCATGGCAACATCCAAGCTGTCTTTTTTTCCTGGGTGTATTTGTTGTTCTGTGAAGTGCGACAATCTACAAGTTGGCTTGAACAGAAAGAAAAGAGAAAGAATATTTATTTTAATGATGCAGTACGGTAGTAATATTGTTTTATCATTTTGGCTAATTCTCTGCCCTTTTCTCCATGGTCATTGCAACACCCTTAGCTGGCTTTTTGTTATTAGGAAAAGGCTTTTTTGTTGTTGTATGAAGTGCAGCAAACAACAGTAAACACTAACACACTCAGTGCTGCTGGAACGAGATCGGAATTGGTTCTGCCATTCTCTGGGATGTCACAGTGCAGTAACTGCATTTACAGTCTCCATTGCATTATCTGCCAACAGCCCAGTTCTATGAGTTGTAAGCACTTGCGTAGCCTTTTCCGCACACAGAGGGAGAGAGTGTTAAATAGAGACAATCTTTAGACTTGATTTATAGTATCAATACAGACACCACAAACTAAGTGAAGAGTGAACGTGCTGCCGCTTGTAAACAATGGAGAAGACAACTCAGCAATGGATGATAGACGGTCTGTGTGTGTGTGTGTGTGTGTGTGTGTGTGTGTGTGTGTGTGTGTGTGTGTGTGTGTGTGTGTGTGTGTGAGTGTGTGTGTGTGTGTTTCTATAGGAGAGAGGGAAGGGGAAAGAAAAGGGAAAGACAGAGAAAAGAGAGAGCACAAAAGAGAGAGAGAGAGAGAGAGAGAGAGAGAGAGAGAGAGAGAGAGAGAGAGAGAGAGAGAGAGTGGTTGCCGGAATATGTATGCAGTCAAATATGCAGAAAACCAAAAAGCTCGTTTGTGTATTTTGCAGCCACTGTGTGCATTGACTTTAAGCTTTGTCTTCTGTGTACCGCTAATCAGTCAGAGGGAGAGGGGTGGTAAAAAACATGGCCTCCAGATGAGCCTTAATCAATACCAGCTTAATTGCAAACTCCTCGTTGAAGGTCAGGAACATTTTGAAGACAAAATCAGGAATGCAGCAATGTGCAGAGCGGCTCTCTTTGAGGAGGAAAAAAAACAACAACCACAGGGAGCATAATTGAAGCACCATGATGAAATTCAGTCATAAAGGTTTGTTTTGTACTCAAGGCTTTCTTTAACATAACGGTTTAGGTTGCTGTTGGGGCTTTTTTTTTTTTATAACAGTAAGATTAGCTCAGATATCAATCGGCCACTGGTAATGAAAGATGTCATGACAACAGTTAACCAAATTGAACTGATTGTATAGGGCTGTTTTTTTCTTCCTATTTCAAGGGACTTTTATTGTTGTAAAAAGAAAAGTAGAACAGGCACAGCATGATCCAAATCATATAGTTAGAAAAAAACTATACTAGAAGCCTGGATTACACTTCAAACATAGTGAAAGTACTAAATAGCTCAACTTTGAACTTTCACCCTTTGACTTTCCTTATCATGTGCTACTTTCCTCTATGATAAAAAAAAAATCGCATGGTCTAAGATGGGAATACAAAATCTGGATTGTAGAGAAGAATCATGAAATATTCATTCACTTGGGCTCGTCCAGAGCACCCCTGCTGTTGAATCCTTCACTGGCAAATGTGCAAGCCAACAAGGTGAGCGAGTGCAACCACTCCGAGTGACAGTTACGTAAGAGCATGGTGCTCTGAAGTGGAGTGTTGGAACATTCCGTGTTTTGTTGCTAGGGATATTTTGGTGACTCGAGTAGATTCAGACTCTGAACCAACCTGGAATGTATATGATTGGCTACTCTATGCACTTTGAACGGATGGATTTTCAATCTCAAGATTTTCTTCTGGATAGTCTTCTATACTGAAGCCTTCATCTCTCATCTCACTTTTCCAAAAAAGCAGAAAACTAGAAACAACATTTTTTTAAATATATTTTCCAAAATACTATAAACTAAGCATCCATTTATTAAAGAAGCAAACTCTTAACCAGACCCATGGATGGATTATATGAGTTTGAATCCAGTGAGAGGAGACCAGTTAGTCTCCATGGCACCGCCTTCCACCAGTGCTAATACGATGGGAGGAACTGGTGTCTAGACTGTTAACCCCTCCGGAAATACGACTTCCAGAAGATCAATCCCATTTTCAAGGTGGCACGCTGCTGAATACATTTGCTGCCCACACCCTTCGCTTTGAAGCCTGTGGTGCCACAACGTTTCAATGAAGAACAATCCAAGGATTCCTCAATCCAAGGATGCCTTTGTTTGATAATGGCCTCCTTTTTCGCCCAGCGCTGGATAAAAAAGAAAGGAGAAATGGTTTGAAACCAGGAACCAAATTCTGGAACCCGTTTTACCTTCAGCGCACCCCTGCTGGTGACAATCATGTTGTATTCTTCGGAAACATTTTTCCCCCTGAAGACCCTCAAAATACATTTAAATAAGAAAAGATGCCTGAGGGAAAGATGCAGAGAACAGACGCAAGAATAACCCCCCAAAAAGTGTGGAAGGGCGATGAAGTGTTGCATTGTCTGCAGATGCACTGCCCCCTCCAGACATATTTCCACATGATGGCGCTGTAATGAGGGGACCAACATCAGAGTCCTGCTGTGAGCAGACATCTTGATCACAGCAGGGGGGCCTGCATCCTTCTCATCCCAGCTCTGTATTAGCAACTAGCTGCAGCCTACTGCCACCTGTGTGTGTGTGTGTGTGTGTGTGTGTGTGTGTGTGTGTGTGTGTGTGTGTGTGTGTGTGTGTGTGTGTGTGTGTGTGTGTGTGTGTGTGTGCATACATACAGAATATGGAAGACAGAAACATCCATAGATTTATGCGTGCGCACACACACACACACACACACACACACACACACACACACACACACACACACACACACACACACACCATAATAATGAGTTGGAAGGCAGCAGACACGTTTCAGACCACGAGGCTGCAGGGGCCTCAGGGGTAATCTCCGTCTCAGCGTTTTGTCTGGTCATGCGCTGAATAATTGAGCAACACAATGTCAGCTCCACCCATCCTACTTAGCCTTCCATTTACACACACACACACACACACACACACACACACACACACACACACACACTCACACACACACACACACACACACACACACACACACACACACACACACACACACACACACACACTCACACACTCACACACTCACTCACAAAAGCACTCACACACACACAGACACAATCATGCTCTAACGCACACACACCAATACACACCAATATACAGACACGCACCAAAAAACATCATCGTCAACACAGAAAAGCATGATTTACCCCAAATTGTATCCAGTATATACTTTGTAGTAACAATGGCCAATCTAATGGACATGTAGGGTTATGCTTAGTATGCTCCTCCTCCATACACACATACACAATGACGCAGATGCACACACACACACACACACACACACACACACACACACACACACACACACACACACACACACACACACACACACACACACACACACACACACACACACACACATGTTCTCATCCCTGCTGTGCACACGCAGTCCCCCATGCTGCTGCGTTGCTAAATAATTAAAAATACTCATTTTTAAGGGAGAGGTTCTTCCAGTGGTTTGGGCTATGGGCCCCTGAAGCCTCTTAGCTGAATAGGAGGAACAGTTTGTCTTTTGGTTCCACTGAGGAGGAGGAGGAGCTGAGGAACCCATTTAAACCAGGTGGTTTTGCAGACACACTGAAGTGGAGCTGATGGCTGCTCAGGACTCTGGCAGCAACATATAGTGAAACTGGCGGTAAATGTGGCTCTGCAATGCAGCTCACAGGCTGGCTCTATAGAGCTAGCCAGCCCGGGGGAAAAAGGTAGCAAAAAAAACTACTATGGACTCCCTCCCTTAGTGATCAGTGCTGTGTGATGTGACTGTAGCTGCCCATGGTGCTGAAATGGAAATCTAACACACTCTTTTTCCGAAGAATTTTACCCCGACGACAACTTTATCAACTTTGTGCACTGCATGGATATCCCTGACCGGGCAACCGTATCCATAATCCTCTTCTCACATGATTGGATTAGCCAGCAATTGAATCAGGCGGGATACAATATTCCCCTGTCCATAGTCTTTCTCATGGACAAATCGAATCAGTGTTTTGACCCGCGGTCACTGGGTATGAAAGTGATGGAATTACAGGCTCCAGTTAGTCTCAAAACACCTTTTAAACACCAATGGTGTCTTGGTTATAACCGATTCGGCTCACGTTTTCAATCCGTCCGTGATATCTCCGCTCCTCGGCACTCCCTTACTAACTGCCAGTCGCCTGGGAAATTAAGTTGAGGTTCTCACATATTTCAAACGGAGAGATTAAATCTTAATATGATTCCTTCTTTTGCCTCAGCAGAAGCCATCGTTCTTTTTTTCCTCTCCTCTTTTTTTTTCTAATCACATGTGCCTCTATCTAACTCTTCTTTCACTCTCTCTGTGTCTCTCATCGTTTTAAGACCTGCTCTTCTTTCCATTTGTCCCCCCAGCTGCGTTGCTCGCTGCAGTATTGTTTACCACTCATAGATCTACATCTCCCCGTCCTGATCTGTTTTCTCTTCTCCTCGGTGATTTCTCCTCCTCTTTGCCTTTTTCTACATCGTACATGAAGGAGATGGTTCATATTTATAGCCCCTACCTTGGTTTGGTAGTGCTGCGCTCAGCCACTCTGCAGAGCACACAGGGGAATACTGTTACTTCAAAGAAAAGGCTTTGATAAAAGATGAAAAAGTCTTTTTTAATCATGAAGTTTTTGTCTAGCTGGGACATGTGTCTAGTTGGTAAAGTATTTGTATTTAACTGATTAATAAAAGGTTAAGACTAGCGACGGAAAGAATTCATCAGTCAAGACCAAATAATGGAAACATAGAAAAGCAAATGAGCTCTCCATGTACAGTTTCTATGTCTTAAAGTACAAAGTCTAAATAGAATGAAGTGTTCGCTTCAAGTTTCTTTTCCAGCATGTGTTCTTCTACTCGTTTTATTGTGGTTTTCCTCCTACGTATTTCTCTTTCATCCAAACTGACTTGGGAAAAAAATTGGGAAAAGCAATGAAAGGATGTATTCTTTTCCTTCCAAATCCTTCTTGATATTGTCATCGTCTAATAGAGACGCAGGATGACATGCTGCCATGGACTGCTGCTGTGTCCCTGCACTCTATCTGTAGGGTGTGGCTGCTCTGGCACAGAAAATTATTGACCCACTGACACACACACACACACACACACACACACACACACACACACACACACACACACACACACTCGTACACACTGACACACGTGCACATTTACACACACGTACACACAAACACACAAAGAGAGAAAAACACAGGTTCAGTGAAAGAGTAAAGCAGAGGATTCATCAGGATTAAGTTCTCCGGGGAAATGGAATGACACAAAGGCGTAACAGTACATAGCAAATGATAAGGAGTGCAACGTCTCCGTCCTTTGAGTCTTTCATGCATTACTCTTAAGTATATTTCTATGGTTTGTTATTTTACTCAAATGTATTTTTCTCCCCTCTCTCTCTCTCTGTCTCTCTCTCTCTGTCTCTCCCTTTCTTCCTTTGGTCTCTTCACCAGTCCAGTCCATTCTTTCACTCTTCATGCATCCCCACCTCTTCCATTTTAACAAATGCACCACTCACTTCACATTTTCTCTATTCTTTCCCTCCACCACTATTCTCTTCTCTTTCTCTTTGTCAACCATTCTCCCGTCCTCCTGCCAAGCCCCTCTTTCACTCTCTCTGTCCCTTTCTCCCTCTTTCACCCTCTTTCTCTCTCTCTGTCCCTTTCTCCCTCTTTCTCTCTCTCTGTCCCTTTCTCCCTCTTTCACTCTCTCTCTCCCTCTCTCTGTCCCTTTCTCCCTCTTTCACTCTCTCTCTCCCTCCCTCTCCCTCTCTCTGTCCCTCCCCCCCTCTCTCTCCCTCTCTCTCTTCCTCTCTCTGTCCTTCTCTCCCCTTTCACTCTCTCTCCCTCTTTCTGTCCCTCTCTCCCTCTTTCTCTCTCTCTCTCCCTCTCTCACTCTCCCCTTCTCCCTGTCTCTCTCTTTCACTCTCCCTCTCACTCCCTCTCTCCCTCCTCTCTCACTCTGTCTCTCACTCCCTTTCTTCTCCTTTTCATCCCTTGTTTCATCTCATATTCCACCAGCTGAGCATGTTGGGTGGTGATACTGGCCTGAGGGTTTATGTCTGTGTCTATCTGTCAACCTGTTTGGCTGTCTAGCTATTGGCCTGTCTGTCTGCCTGCCTGCCTGCCTGCCTGCCTGCCTGCCTGCCTGCCTGCCTGCCTGCCTGCCTGCCTGCCTGCCTGCCTGCCTGCCTGTCTGTCTGTCTGTCTGTCAACCTGTTTGGCTGTCTAGCTATTGGCCTGTCTGCCTGCCTGCCTGTCTGTCTGTCTATTGGTCGGTCTGTCTGCCTGTCTGTCTATGTATTGGTCTGTCTGTCTGCCTGCCTGCCTGCTGTCTATTGGTCTGCCTGTCTGTCTATTGGTCTGTCTGTCTGTCTGTCTGTCTGTCTGTCTGTCTGTCTGTCTGTCTGTCTGTCTGTCTGTCTGTCTGTTTGCCTGTCTGCCTGTCTGCATGGCTGCCTGCCTGTCTGTCTGTTTGCCTGCATGCCTGTCTGCCTTACTGCCTGTTTGCCTGCCTGACTGCCTGTTTGCCTGCCTGCCCGTCTTTTAGTCTGTCTGTTTGCCTCTCTACTTTTCTGCCTGCATACCTGTCTGCCTGCCTGCACGTCTGCCTGCCTGTCTGTCTGTCTGTCTGTCTATTGGTCTGTATGTCTGCCTGTCTATCTGAAGGCCTAATCGTTTTCATGCCTGCCTACCCATCTGCCTCCCTGTCCTGTGTGCCTACCTTCCTGTCAAGTCTGCATGTCTGTCTGTCTATCTGTCTGTGTTCCTGTCTGTCTGCCTGCCTGTGTGCCTGTCTATCTGCCTGCCTGTCTATCTGTCGGTGTGCCTGTCTGTCTGCCTGCCTGTCTGTCTGCCTGTCTGTCTGCATGTATGTCTGTCTATCTGTCTGTGTGCCTGTCTGTCTGCCTGCCTGTCTGTCTGCCTGTATGTCTGCATGTCTGTCTGTCTATCTGTCTGTGTGCCTGTCTGCCTGCCTGTCTGTCTGCCCACTGCCTGTTTGTTGGTCTGGCAACCCATCAGCCAGCCTCCCTGCCTGTCTGTCTGCCAGCCTGCCTGTCTGTCGGCCTGCCTGTCTGCCAGCCTGCCTGCCTGCCTGCCTGCCTGCCTGCCTGCCTGCCTGCCTGCCTGTCTGTCTGTCTGTCTGCCAGCCTGCCTGCCTGCCTGCCTGCCTGCCTGCCTGCCTGACTGCCTGCCTGCCTACCTGTCTGCCTGCCTGCCTGCCTGCCTGCCTGCCTGCCTGCCTGCCTGTCTGTCTGTCTGTCTGTCTGTCTGTCTGTCTGTCTGTCTGTCTGTCTGTCTGCCTGCCTGTCTGTCTGTCTGTCTGTCTGTCTGCCTGCCTGCCTGTCCGTCTGCCCCCAACCAACCAGGGCACATGTGGTAGAGCATATTAGGAGCGGACCAGCTATACAGCCCGGGGCACAGCCCAGTGCACCTGGGAACCATGTCTGGCTGGCTGGCTGGCTGGCTGGCTGGGCCCCTATTTGTCCCTTAAAATAGCCCATTGTATGCCCTCTGCTGCACGCTGTCACTCTGCAGCTCAGTGTCAAGTTAAATCGTTGAAGAATAAATGGGTGCTGGCAACAGGGGATGTTTAAACGAGCCCTGGATTATTTAGGACATCTTTTGTGCCTGCATTAAAATAATCCTTTAACTCTTTTCTAGACACAGTCGCTTTATAATAACTCTGTGTCAATGCAATTCATCAAAGAACCGACATTACTCGGCTATCAAAAGTGACAACATTGTCGCTCCTCCAGCTTAGTGAACAAGCAGGATCAATGCCATTTAGTTTGTGTGTGTGTGTGTGTGTGTGTGTGTGTGTGTGTGTGTGTGTGTGTGTGTGTGTGTGTGTGTGTGTGTGTGTGTAGAGGCCTAATAGCATTATCCACAAATGGAATTATATACTCTACGAAGAAGAGTTTGAGGGGATATCTCTGGGTGACTTATATGGATTACCCAAGATCAATGTTAGACAACCTAATCCATTATTATTATTACATGAATAGACACAAGCAATTTACACAAGCCGACACCTCATAATCCAGATATTTACACATGATCATACTGACAGAAGGAAGGAAACCTCATGTGTTTGTCAGCTTCTCAAGGATTAGTATAGTGTCATGGATAATATTATTGCGGCAGACACCCCCCCGCTATTCTTGCACGTGTTAAATTGATTCTATGCTATAGAAGACATCAGTGTAAACATAAGGTGACGGTGACATTGAAAGGAGTGGTCCTCGCGCATCCACGTGCAATGATGCCTGGACACATTACTAATCGATAAATAATTAAATATCATTATTATTATTATTGGCAATAACGCTTTGATTGTAAATTTAAACAGGTTTCTCTATTGTTAGCAAAAACATGGGACAAAGTAAATTCGGTAGGCTATATGTTGCAGGTTATCGGCAAAGAGTCCGTAAGTTCGACTGTCGCACCTTCGTCCTAATGAATGTTTCTTACCTGATATTGTGCTCGTCATGGTTGCTGTCTCTGTCTGGATATCAAAGAGGCCGGTTAAAACCTAGGTAGGCTACGTCGGAGATGTTGCGGCTGGTCGGAGATAGCCTACTGATCCTTGTCGGGATGGAAGATTTTCTGTCGGTGCGTTGAGGAACAATGAACGACGTATACTCAGAGAAGCGTCTGCGGGCTGTGGTGTGTCAAGAGGAGGGGTGATGGAAAAGGCGTGGGCCGAAAAAAAAACACACACACACACACACACACACACACACACACACACACACACACACACACACACACACACACACACAGTTAGACAGGGAGAGAGAGAGAGAGAGAGAGAGAGAGAGAGAGAGAGAGAGAGAGAGAGTCACACACACACATACAAACATTCAAAAGATGCATCCTTTTTTAAATGTAAGCCTATATGAATTGTCACCAATGGCACAAATTCCAACAAAGCAAACATAAAATATTTTATGATATTGAACAAAAACTACAGGCCCACTGAAATTACCTATAGGCAGAAAGTATGATCTTTGTTCATTCAGTGGAGAAGTGTCTATCTAAGTGTTCTTTGATAGTGCAATTCAAATTTCCCCCGTTAATTTCATTTCAATTTCATTTTATTTTTTTTTGGGGGGGGGGGGGGGGGGGCTTTATCCTTGAGGGCACAATTTTATCTGACAGTGAAAGAAATAGCTCATAATTTATCATAAAGCATGCAAAGGGCCCACAACAATTGCATAAAGAGGACCTACCCTACAATATACCTCTCGGAGGGAGGAAGCTCCCAATGGGTTTTCCCCCAAGCTAATGAGATTAGCATTTCATGTGTTCCCATGGAAACAATCAGAATTGCACATCACAAAACAGGCATTTAGAATCGATTGACACTACTACAACCATCCATTTGTATGAAATTGGACTCAAAGTCCTATCAAACTATAATCCTATAAATAAGGAATGCTGACTTTTATATGTAGGTGTTCAAAATGACGATGGTGTCAGCATCACATTCATGACAACAGTGTAGCCTATCCTATTTAGAACAGGTTGAAGAGTAAGTAAAGATATTGAGGATATCAAATCCACTGGAGAAAGTGCATGATGTTCATAAGTATCAAATAAGAGGAATTCCCAGTCCCCTATACATTTTGATAGATTTTTGATTAACCAATTAAGAAATCCGGTTTCTAGATGTTTTGGGGTATATATATATATATATATATATATATATATATATATATATATATATATATATATATATATATATATATATATATATAAATATGCTTCTCAAGCAGGTGATATGAGTAGGCATTTCCATTGGCACCTGGTGTTCAGTAAGGGTGCAGGGGAAAGTAAATCTCTATATTATATGGCTATAAAAAATCTGAACATCCCTTTAAAAAAATGCAGGATTTAGTTCATGCCTTTCTGACCTAGTTTCCGTCTAAGAACGACGTCCTTTTACGGAATAAATTAGCCTTGATGGTCTTTTGATCATTTCTGGGTGCTCCTCTAATTTGCTCAGGTAAAATCGTGAATTCCTTCTCATCTCTCCCATTCAAATAAAGATGCCCTCCCTTTCTTATCAAAGACTTTACAAGGCAGAGGGCTGTTGATTTGTTGTCGTTTTAGAGTTTACATGCGAAATCTATAGGCCTATAGGCCTACCTTTTATTTTCATACAGGAACAACAACATCAATAATTGTAACAGGCCCCTATAGCCTATTATAGGGCCTACTAAAGGTATAATAATATTAATGTTATTAATAACAACAATATTCCCTCAAGATTACGTTGAACGCAATTTACATTTAATCTGATTATATTCTCAAAACTCTCAATCTTGTGTGTCAAAAACGCGCATCTTTGTGTGACAGTGCGAACGCTTAATGAAATCTGCTGAAGCTTTATTTTAGTCTTGCGCAGAAGCATAGTAGCGAAAATAAATTACTCGCGCGCCAAGCATGAAATACTGATACAGCAGCTGGAGTTCAAGTCAGATTATTTTTTGTTTACAGTTTAGCACTTGCAGACTTCAGCTTAGTGACTTGATAAGTTCTAACATAGACGTTACTTTAATTAACTCGTATTAGATATTAGGGTGTATTTTAACTACTTGGCTGGTCAATTTACTTCCTCAAATACCCAACGCGTGCAGAGAAGCAAGCAAAAGTTAGCTAGCCACGGTTAGCTTACCTGGCTGCTAGTCTTACTTAACGTTTGCTAGACTGACTGCACGAGCTACGATCATGCCAAATTTGACATTGAAAGGTATCAACGTGGACTTTCCCTTTGTACCATATGACTGTCAAAAGGATTATATGAGCAAAGTGATTGAGTGTCTTCAAAACGTAAGTGCACTGTTTTTTTAAGGCTAGTTATATAGCCAGCTAACTCAATAGGCTGGATAGTCTCGCGATGTAAGCCCTTCAAGTTTCCCTTCCATCTCTTGCAGAGCTAGGCTGCAGGGTTTGGTCTTGTGCGTGCGTATGCATTTCTAACCTTTAAAAAAATGCATAACTTTTTGAGATTTGTGTCGCCCATTAGCTGTGTTTTGCACAGCACACTAGTGACATGACGTTTTAGTCATCAGTAGTTGATGACAAGTCAACATGTCTACCTGATTGTATCTCGTTGAATAAGGTATCACTAATAGTCATAACATTGATTATACTGCAGCAACTGGATGGCTCTCTCTTCAAAGTAATTTCCAGTCATTGTGCCTCTCCCTTTATCTGTCCTTCAGAAGTCCAATGGAGTTCTTGAGAGCCCCACAGGCACTGGTAAAACCCTGTGTCTGCTGTGTGCCACCTTGGCGTGGAGGAGCAATTTCAAAGACTCCATCTCCGCCCGGAAGATAATGGAGAAAATGAACGGAGTCGAACTTTTCCCGGACAGGCCTCTGTCTTCCTGGGGTACCGAGGCAACAGATGGAGACACTTCGAGTATGGGCATTTCACACGTTTTGGGACATCTGCTGTTGTATCGATTAAAATTGTGTCAGTGTGCCAGGCACTGCTGCGGGGACTTTGGTATTTTGCAGAAGAATCATTTCATCAGTGTTGTTGATGAAAAATTATAGACTTGTATTCCATCTGCTGTATAGTGTGGAGATATTTATTAGTTTTTCTAGGAATCTATTTACTTGTAATAATACGTCTCTTTGGTGAAACAGTAGAACATTATATCTGATCTCTTTAATTTGTGGTGTTAGTTAAAAAAATCTTACTTTTTGTACATTTACTTGTTCTAATTAGATACTATGTTATCTTTTAAAAACACCTGGTACATTGCTTAAACCTTATATTTATTTTTTTATTTGTCCCCCCGTCATCTAGCATACTACACTGACGTTCCTAAGATCATATATGCGTCCAGAACGCATTCTCAACTCGCTCAAGTCATCGGCGAGTTGAAGAACACTTCCTACAGGTCAGGTCATCCTTTATGCAGTCAAAGTGTGCGTTGAACGACACCAATATCTGTCTTTCGTATGGATGCCTATTGAGGGTCTTGTCTCTTGTCTTTCAGGCCTAAGGTGTGTGTGCTAGGATCCAGGGAACAGCTGTGTATCAACACGGAAGTTATGCGCCAGGAAAGCAACCACGTCAAGGTAACGTACAGCTATGAATGTTGTTTTTCTGAGCTGGATCCTTTCTTTGTGATTTACGAATATATGTAGTAGTGTTGTTTTTTGGTGATTTGGCTTGTGAATCCTTAAATGTATCCTTAAGTGTGTGTCCTGCGTTCTAAATTATACCACATTGGTTTATTTTTTTCCAGGTTCATATGTGCAAAGCAAAGATTTCCACCAGGTCTTGTGTTTTCTACAACAATGTTGAAGGTATTGTTGTTTTTAGAATATCCCATGCATTTGAATAGAAGGATGATATACAAGAAAATAGAGGCATTTTGTTTAGACAATATGTTTTAACGGTCAATTAGATTCTTCGAAAAAAATGCAGTGACTTGAAATTGTGAGCTACAGTATTCTCCCAAATACTATTTAACAATGCACTAAATTCATGTTGTTATAAAGCCTATATAATGAATATTATTTTTCTTTCAAACAATGTTGTGCTCAATGCTTTTTAATTGAAAGTGAATTTGAAATTCCTTTGGTCTTCTTCTGAAGAGGTATGTACAGACAAAGACTTGACCAACACCATTCTGGATGTGGAAGATCTAATAAAAGCTGGGAACAAGCAGAGGTCTGACACACATACACACACGCACACGCACACGCACACACACACACAAAGAAAAAACATGAATATTTCCCTGCCTAGCCACTAACAGATACATTGAGATACAGATACACGCTGGGTGGCGGACTTATTAGAATATTAATGTCTCCGGAGTATTGAAACGGCGCTGGCAGGCGATGGGCTGATGATGAGGCTTTGAGTTATAACTGCAGCAATGGGGTAAAGCAGCCCACACTGGATTTGCCTCAGAGGTGACAGCCACCCACACATACCACCACCACCAGCAGCTAATAACAACCAGGGATACGGCGCATTGCATGTTAATTTGTTCATTTTGCTTTCCAATGTGGGACGTAAGAAGGCAGAAACACCAGAAGCATGTTTTGGAAAGGTGCACTGGAGATTGTGAGCGCCTGTTATTCGACTGCACTAGAATTGCTGCTGACATCTTTCCATAGAGTCTCTTTAGATAATGAGGACGGTTCTGTTTCCATCATCCACTATTAATACTACAGCTTTATCTTTCATTTTACAGTTATTTTATTTTACTTTGTGTCCATAATAACCATCCATTTCCCCCCATTGCTGCATACGAATATACAGTAATACTGAGTATTGTAGCAGCTAATGGATAGTCATATTTTGTGTAGAATTTTTTTGTCATTGAAGAATTCCTTTCTCTTACTCAGTGTGTTTTGCTTTTCATCCAGGGTTTGTCCATACTACCTCTCGCGTTCCCTGAAACAACAAGCTGAAATAATATTCATGCCGTATAACTACCTATTAGACCCAAAGGTGAGCCTACAGATTCTCCATCTTGCATTTCTGGGGAGGTGTGGAAGCCGCCGTTACAGTTTTTTTTTTTTTTGGTCTTGCTCTAGATGATGTGTACTAGAGAGAAACCGCTGGGTCATGGTTGTGGGAGACGCCATTTTAGTATTTTTTTGTCTTGCTCTAGGTGATGTGTACTAGAGAGAAAACGCTGGGTCATGGTTGTGGGAGACGCCATTTTAGTATTTTTTTGTCTTGCTCTAGATGATCAGTACTAGAGAGAAAACGCTGGGTCAGGCATTTCCTAAGTAGGGATCTGAGGGAGTCTTTAAAACACACCTGAGGCACTTTTTTCTGCCAGTGTTGTAGCCATTGAATCACTCCAGAGCCCTTTTAGAGTAATGCACTTTGTAATCATAATGCAGGGACATTAAATTAAACTGTAGTGTGTTTGTATCAATGATAATATCTCACATAATCTTTCGAGTTTAAGGGTAGTGCCCTCTCCACATATCCTAAGATCCTTTTAAGATGTTGTTTTATTCATTTTGACAACTACTTTCTCAACAGAGCCGCAGAGCACACAACATCGAACTGAAAGGGGCCGTGATCATTTTTGACGAGGCTCACAACCTGGTAAGAGACTGCAGAAATTCACGTGATACTGAAACCTAAGAGCTCATTATCGATGGTCAACTTCATCACCTGAATATAGATTTAGTTCCATTCATGTACAATCGTTTTCCTTATCTTATCAAAGACATTTCTTTCATGTATTGGAGGTTATTGGTTATACGTTGCATTTCCATTTGTAAGAGGAAAAGGAGTCTCCTTTCTGCTTGGATGGGACTGCATGTAATCTGGTAGCAGCGTCAAACCCTCTTTTATTTCCCCCTCCATTTCCATTTGGTTCATTCCACACCCCGTGCCAGCTTAGTCCGGCCTAGTCTACCATGAGAGTGAGAACAACCAGCTCTCCTTTGGGAGGGAGGGAGGGAGGGAGGGAGGGCGGGCGGGCTGGTGGGATGGGGGGATGGGGGGGCAGAGGGAGAGTTATGCAACCTGACCACAGCCTGTTCTTACTGCACTGCAGTTGGTGGCTGCGCCCCCCCCCCCAATCCCCATCCCCCGTCCCCAATGCGTCCGATGGGAAGCGGGAATGCGGGGAGTAGGTGCAAGTCACGCCAGGCACCGGCTTCTGCTGCCCGCTCTGTTTACTGTCGCGCTAAGTCATTCTAGCAACACTAATGTGTGCACCCTGACTCGGCAATAGGAGCACGGGCAGCTGATACGCAGAGACTGCCTCCTTCTGGCTTTCATTTCTCCTGTATACACAGAGAGCATCCGCAGAGTCATACTCTTAACTGCTGAAGAGGAATTCAAGTTACGCTCATTTTATAGAGTATGAATATACCCCCCATTCGCATGGTTACGGAGCCACTTCCGCAGATACAAGAAAATTGAATTAAATTCACCGTTCAATTGAATTTTGATGAGTAACATTTATAGGCTTTATAATTGTAACATTAGAGACTATGTAAGAGTAATTAAGGGTCTTCCTAACTTACACCTAAGAACAAGTGTTCCGTCCTTAAGAATAGCATCTGTATATGAAGCGTGCACTGTTCATTCAGGCTCAAACAGCTCAGCTTCACTCAGTTCTTCAATCCACTTTCCATGTGTGAATAAAAACAAAAGTTCATTATTGCCTTCCTTTCCATCTTGGAGGTACGGACACACACACACACACACACACACACACACACACACACACACACACACACACACAGAGAGCCTACTACTACTC
The DNA here is from genome assembly GCA_017639675.1 of Aplochiton taeniatus. Taxonomy (NCBI): domain Eukaryota; kingdom Metazoa; phylum Chordata; class Actinopteri; order Galaxiiformes; family Galaxiidae; genus Aplochiton; species Aplochiton taeniatus. The sequence goes on along the minus strand of CM030174.1, from coordinate 4,085,059 downwards.
CCTGTGTGCCGCCTCCCAGCTCCGTCCAGGAGTTTTGCAGTAATTATTACTTGGAGAGTAATCTGGAAAGCTGCCATTTGCCAGACTGCTGGGTGTCTCCAGTTCCACAGATCTTCTGATGGTCTGCTGCAGTGCTGTATATCATGCAGAGCAGAACATGGCATCATGCATACATGTCCTGAAGCCGTTCTGCTGGTGGCTTGATCTCATTGAATGATCTAATTAAAAAGCAGGTGGGCCCTTTCAGCAGATTGCAGGTTAATGAGGTAGAGTTTGATTAATGTTCCTGACAGTGGATGTTTTGAGGCGAGTTTTTTTTCTTTTCGTTTTCTTTTATTTTAATGGTCGAATTGTAGTGGTGCATAAGTCTGCTTTCTTAAGTCACAGAGCGCTTTTGAATTAGGATGTACAATGTTTTTCATGTAAAAATGTCTGTGTTTTTATGTTGTTTTTGGTTCCTTTATAACACATATTGCAAATATTTATATTGTCCTTTTGGAAATTCACGGTGCGCCGCACAGCATTCGTCAAGACAACCAGACATCTACGATACCAACAATAACAACAACGACAACAGCACCAACACGTTTCTATATACAGACATGAGTGGAGCAGCAGCACCACCTTGACATCTACTTCTTTTCCCCTCCACAGGAGAAGATGTGCGAGGAGTCCACGTCGTTTGACCTCACTCCCTACGACTTAGCGTCTGCGATCGAAGCTGTGGACAGGCTGCTGGTGGAGCAGGCCAAAGACGTCGGAAGAGACAACGTCACAGAGGACTTCAATGTGGAGTCCCTCAATTCTGGTCTGGACGAGGCAATAAGATACTACTATAGATCTCAACGTTGATGACTTAAAAACATGTTTTATGAACAGAATGCATCTATTTTTTATATTATCCTTCTATTTAATTGACTATTGATTTCAACTTGTATGGAGTTAAGAAGTCGATTCTACGTTATTAATGCAGGAGTAATATATGTGTTTGCACATATTATGACACACTGTTTTGATTGGTCATACTGGTCACATGCTTTCTACTGTAAGGAGCCTGTGTGTAGTTTAATGAGTCTTCTTTTCACACAGGCTTGAATCTGAATATAGCCAGCCTTGCTAAAATCAAACGTAAGTGCGTAGGATTGGCTTCGGTTTACGTTATGTTTTATTTACGTTTGGTCCTCACAATCTTTTCTTGCGTCCTTCATCCTGGTGTTAATCACATGATTTCTCACGGCTTTTATAGAGATACTGCTGGACCTGGAGGCTACGATTGATTCTTTTGAGGTTCGAGGTGAAAAGGGCATCACCAAACCTGGAAGGTATCAAGTATAAAATAAAAAATGTTATCTTCTAAATTAAGGAAACTTTCAGATGTTCCTTTTTAGAACGGTGAAGCACTGATTTGATTGGCGTTTTCTCCCATTGTTTGTCTATTTCAGTTTTATTTACGAGCTGTTTCAGAAGGCTCATCTGACCTTTGACACCAAGACGGTTGTTTTTGAGTCTCTGGAGCAGATCACTGGCTACCTGGCAGGAAGTGAGTGGTTGCCATGCGTCACGCAATTGCAATAATTATTCTCAGTAGTAGCAGTACTGTTGTTATTATTCTTTATAATATTATATCTCAGTTGTCTTGCAAAAGCTTCTTTTGTCATTATTTTAGTGTGTTATTACTATTATAATTTTGTATCACTATTGGTAGTAGTGGTTATTTATATTAATAGTGGCGGTATTGATTGTAGTAGTAATTGTTGTCTTTATTACATTTGTCATTATTGACTTCAACCTCTTATTTTCTGTTCCATTTTGTTTGACATTTGGACAGCTCCTAATGATTTATTGCGGTCTATACATAACAACTACCTCCATTGCATCATTGAATATGTGCGGCTGTATATCCACATTAGGTTATTGTGTATGTGTGACTACTACTTTATTCTTATGTGTGAACGCATATCTGTTCAAAGTTGTGGGTTTGTGAAGAATGTGATAATTTTTTTTTTTGTTTGTTTTTGTTTTTTAGAACAAGGAATTTTCTTGAACACAAGCGGACTGCAGAAAGTGGCTGATATCATTCAGGTTAGTTGCACATTGGTGTTTTTCTGCATGTAGTTCAGAAAGCACCACATGCTAGTGGATTACCGTTTGTGTCTAGTATAATTTTGTTTTGTTATTTTGTGCTGACGATGCCTTTTTGAATGCATGATTCAGCTTCAGATTTAAATTTTAGCTTTATAGGTCTTGAGGTTAAACCTGCCTTCAATTGCGTAAGAATTATTTCTCATTAAATAAATGTCTTTAAATATAGTATTTATCTGTTAGGGTATAGTAAAGTCTGCAGAAGAGTAACAAAGATAAACTATTTTCAAATGAGCTACCAACTGGATACCGTTGAATCATAATGGCATTCTTCAATCTATCTGTTATCTATCTGTTCTCTCTAGCTGGTGTTCTCTGTCGATCCACCAGAGGGCGGCATTGGAGGGGCACAAATGCAGTCAAACACATCTCAGTTCAAGGTTGGTGTCTAGACTAAATCTACTGTGAAGTTCAACAGTGCAACCCCACTACCAAGATGTGTGTGGTGTTTTAATATCTACTATGAAGTTCAACAGTGTAACCCCACTACCAAGATATGTGAGGTGTTTTAATATCTACTATGAAGTTTAACGGTCTAACCCCACTACCAAGATCTGTGTGATGTTTTAATTATATTTGTCCTTGTTTGGTTGCCCACCATTTGTCTTAAAAACAGCTTATTTTCTATCAGTATTTAAGGTGCCCGAACACATTTTGGGATATGGTGTGAAAACCTCTCTTGAATATTCTTGAATAGCGAATCATTAAAAAGCGTTTTGCTTGTTTTCAATGAATGAGAGAGACTAACATGACTGGTTTTTACATACCACTGTATACGGTAGCCTATACTTAGAAATACTGTAGTGGTACCTGACCAATACTTTAATTGGAAGCATTGCCAAGTTTCAAATAAAATTAAAGATGTGCCCATTACATGTAGAACACCAAGTTGCCCATTGATTCCAATTGTTTTTATCTCTTGATAGGTCCATATTCACAAAGATACTAGCAATTACAAGCAAAAACAAAACTCAGATGTCTGGGCGTCAGCCTCTTCCAAAAAGCAAGGTAACCATAGCAACTACAGAGTAATGATGATGGTGGGGGGTAAGGATGGTTAGTGTGACCTGACCATGCCACTTTAGTTCACATGTCAGAACATCTACATGGGATTCAGTAATGTTTGTGATGTTCATTGCAACCATGATTGATATTAGCATGTTGTACTTTTTTGTTTTTGTGTGTGTGCTTTTCCAGGTAATGTTCTGAGTTACTTGTCCTTCAGTACTCTGTGTGTATGTATGCATTGTTTTGTGTGTGTGTGCTTGTCCGTGGCATTTTCTGAGTTACTGCTTCTTCACCTGTGTGTGTGTGTGTGTGTGTGTGGGTGTGTGTGTGTGTGTGTGTGGGTGTGGGTGTGGGTGGGTGTGTGTGTGGGTGGGTGTGCGCGCGCACGCTATTCCAAGTAATGTTCTGAGGTACTGCTGATTCACTCTTGTGCGTGCGTGTGTGTGTGTGTGTGTGTGTGTGTGTGTGTGTGTGTGTGTGCGCGCGTGCCAGCCCATTGTTTGTGTGTGTGTGCTTTTCCAAGTAATTTTCTAAGTCACTGGTGATTCTCTCTCTCTTGGTGTGTGTGTGTGTGTGTGTGTGTGTGTGTGTGCACTTTGACAAGAATGTTCTTAGGTACTGCCACTTCACTCTTGTGCGTGTGTGTGTGTATTTGTGTGTGTGTGTGCGTGCGCGCATGCTCATTGTTTGTTTGTGTGTGTGTGTGCTTTCCCAGGTAATGTTCTGAGTTACTGGTGCTTCTCCCCTGGCTTCTGTATGCAGGAGCTAAAGAGGCAGAATGTCCGCAGCATCATTCTCACCAGCGGCACACTCTCCCCTCTTTCTTCTTTCACTGCCGAAATGCAAATGTGAGTCTGCGTCAAAACCCCCTTACGGTTTATTTAAAAGGAGACCTGTTATGCTTTTCCCGTATATTCTGGCCTAAACATAAGGTTACGATGACGTATTTTCATATTAAGTGGCCCAAGTTTCAAATAATGAGGTAAACATATGTAAAAGTAAATTCCTGTGAAGAAAAACCTAAGGCTTCAGACTGCTCAGAACGCTCGCTTTTCAACAGTTTGTTCTATCTCGGGGCCGAACTGACGTCACTTTGCCCGGGGTTTAGTAGGGCCCTGAAGTTTTTTTTTTTTGCCTTGCCTGTCAGTGAAGTCACACAAGAAGCTGGCTCAACTGTGTCGACTATTGTGTTGCTGTGTTTTTCTTGTTATCCGATTGTCTCAAATTTTTTTGATTGTCACCTTCCTCCCCACTAGACCCTTCCCTGTTACTCTGGAGAATCCCCACGTCATTGAGCGCGACCAGATATTCATAAGCATCGTGGATCGTGGCCCAGACAGCGTTCTACTCAGCTCAGCCTATGACAGGAGGTAAGCCAATATGCCTGGACAAAAAAACTAGCAAAAAACTCTTAGTCAGCATGACACAGCTACTCTTAAGAAGTGCCCGAATGAAAGGATGGTTTTGTCCAGGCGTAGGCGGACGCTGTTTCATCACAAAACTGTGGGGATGAATCATGACCGAATCTGCAGGAGTGTTATGAAATTCGGTTGAGTTCATTCCTGAAGATGCGTTATAGATACCAAGCTTTAAAGAACTTGCATGTGCTTGGTTTGTGTGCACTATTTCGAAATGCAGTTTACTTGATTCTAAAGGATTTATTATTAGGGTTATTTATTCTGTATGTACTGTTTCTCCTGAGAATGGACTCACCGTCTCAAGGCTAAACTTCAATCACTAGCTAGCATACGCACAACTAGTTAGTAATTACATATGCTAAAGGGGGAGATAGTATCATCCTAGTTGTCTTCATAGGTGCTTCTGTTCTCCTATAGGTTTGTACCAGAAAACATGGCATCTTTGGGCAACACTGTGGGTAAGATCAAATGTCTTTTTATTGGGTTATTATATTTTGATTGCTTTCTTTAGTACTGTTTTGTATCTTATCTGTGGGTGGTTCCATGTTGATTTCTTTCTTTAGAAATAGTTTTTTTTTATCTTAACTCAGAGTTATGTTAGGTTGATTGCTTTCAAGCCATCAATGCCAATTTAATTTTAAACATTGCATTGAAATGGGCCTGAGGCATGTTTGAAGGCATTTTCCACATCCTACTTAAATCATTTATACGTGATTTCATCAACACCTTTAACTTTTTGAAAGTACCAGCCAATGTTGCCGTGCTAAAAAAGTGCTTACTCCTTCCTACTTCTATCTCTCTCTCCCAGTGAACCTAGGACGTGTGGTTCCTCATGGTCTGTTGGTGTTTTTCCCCTCTTACACTGTGATGGACAAGACGCTGGAGTTCTGGAGGGTAGGTAAAACCTGGGCTGACTATGGCCACCTCTTATTACTAATGAGTGTTAAATCAATCCAGATACCATGTATGCAGCGGCCTGTTATTTTTATCTGTTTGGAAAACGCTTTTGGAAGGAGAGACATCGGTATTTAATTTCATCACAGTTCAGAAGATTACCATATCTTTGCCTGCTGCAGGAAAATAAAACGGCGGAATCTTGGTTCTGTATAAATTGTCTCCAAACCCACTAACAGGCGAACGGACACTCAAATCGCATAGAGACCAAGAAGCCCATGTTTGTGGAGCCAAGAGGAAAAGGAACATTCACGGAGGTAGGTCCAGCCCATTGATCTGCCTTAATTATGTATTTGTAACAAAGAAGAATCATTCAGCTATATGCAATCCTGGGCAGTCCACTAAACTAATCTTCAGGGTGTTATCAATATGTGACGTTTTATTGCGGGACCATGTTGATGTGCTTAAACATCAGGTGGTGGGTGGATGGATAGGTGCAGCGTGGGTGTTTCTAACCTTTGATACTGGTTTTCCATTGTCTAGGTGGTGGATGGATAGGTGCAGCGTGGGTGTTTCTAACCTTTGATACTGGTTTTCCATTGTCTAGGTGGTGGATGGACAGGTGCAGCGTGGGTGTTTCTAACCTTTGATACTGGTTTTCCATTGTCTAGGTGATTGACGGTTACTACAGAACGGTAGACGATCCACGGACTGAAGGTGGGAGTTTCTTCGCCGTCTGCAGGGGAAAGGTAAAGGAGCACAGTTTGGTGACCTAACTCAACTACTTCCTGTTTTACTACCTACTGGTTCATTTTTTATAAAGTTAGTTACGCAACTTCACTAAATGACCGTCGTTGTGGTCGTCGCCGTGATCCAGGCCGTAGGTTTGCGTATGGACGAAAAGGACGTGTCCCTACCAATATTCTTGGTAGGGGACAGAATTGTCCCTACCAATATTCTTGGTAGGGGACAGAATTGTCCCTACCAATATTTGAGTGAACTTGTTCGCATTGTCTTGTTGTGTCCCTCCCAATATTTTTTAGGGGGGGACGGAATTGTCCCGATCAATATTTTGGGGTACAAAATTGTCCCTACCAATATTTGAGTGAACTTGTTCGCATTGTCTTGTTGTGTCCCTACCAATGACAATAAGTCCAAGCCTATGCCCTTGTCCGGGGGTGATATTTTTTACTTCAGCCAAAGGCTTCTACCTGGTTTTATAATACAATGATGTATTTGGGATAGAGAGGTCCACAAAGTGTAGATTCTGGGTGGCGGTACCTCTGGTTTTCTCTAACAGTAATTAGTAAATATGTTTTTATAGAGGACACAGCACAGCCAGTTCATGTTTTTTGCACAAACTATGGTGTCAAGAAGGCATGTTGAGTGAGTGAGCGGTGAAATGTATTCATAAACCTGGGCAGGATTTTGTTTGGCTTCAATGGCCTAGAAGTCTTGTGCTTGTTACAGATTTTTAGGTGATCGTAAATGTAGGCAAAAAAGAACAGCTGGGTGCATGGGCATTGCCTCACTAGTTCAAGTTCAAAGGTTGTATACCTAAAGTGAAACTGTAATGTACCACTCTTGTGACTTCAGTTTTCTAGTTAGTCTGCCAGTGACATTTTTCTACTTCTGTATCGGTGTAAATACTTGTGAATGACTGTAGTGACTACAGCCTTTCTTATTTATAATGGCTTCTTGTGTATCGGTGTAAATACTTGTGAATGACTGTAGTGACTACAGCCTTTCTTATTTATAATGGCTTCTTGTGTATCGGTGTAAATACTTGTGAATGACTGTAGTGACTACAGCCTTTCTTATTTATAATGGCTTCTTGTGTATCGGTGTAAATACTTGTGAATGACTGTAGTGACTACAGCCTTTCTTATTTATAATGGCTTCTTGTGTATCGGTGTAAATACTTGTGAATGACTGTAGTGACTACAGCCTTTCTCATTTATAATGGCTTCTTGTGTATCGGTGTAAATACTTGTGAATGACTGTAGTGACTACAGCCTTTCTCATTTATAATGGCTTCTTGTGTATCGGTGTAAATACTTGTGAATGACTGTAGTGACTACAGCCTTTCTCATTTATAATGGCTTCTTGTGTATCGGTGTGAATACTTGTGAATGACAGTAGTGACTACAGCCTTTCTTATGTGTAGCGGTGTAGTGACTCGGCGTGTTTCTTTGCGTCAGGCGAGTGAGGGTCTGGATTTTGCCGACACATACGGCCGAGGGGTGGTCATCACCGGCCTCCCTTTCCCGCCGAGGATGGACCCCCGCATCATCCTCAAGATGCAGTTCCTGGATGAGATGCGCCGGAATAAGGTTCCAGGGGTGACGGTGAGGAGACGCTGGTTTGACTGTTTGCTGTTTTTGGTTCATGTTGTATTTTGACAGCCATAAGGATATATTCTATAGTGATATAGATGTATACGATAGTCCTTTAGACTATGCTGTCTGTATTGTCTGTGTCTGTTTATCTGACCTGTGTGTGTGTGTGTGTGTTTGTGTGGGTAATGGCGCTCTGTGCCTCAGTACCTATCGGGGCAGGACTGGTACAGACAGCAGGCCTCCAGGGCAGTGAACCAGGCCATAGGCAGAGTCATCCGCCACAAGGAGGATTATGGAGCTATCTTCCTCTGTGACCACAGGTAGGAGAGACACACCGCTCAGTGAGGATCGGATTTCTATCCATTTTATCAGTTTTTTAATATCAGTTCTAATTATTATTAGTTATTTATTGAACAAAAGGGGGGGGGGGGGGGGGGGGGGGCATCTTAACACTGAGAGAATGATTACCACAAGGTTGGCGGGGGGTGCGGCATCTGTATCTTTACTCACACTCTGATCCAGCACTTACTCACTGACGCAGGTGTGATACATCCTAACTCACTCACTCACAGGTCATATACATCCTAACTCACTCACTCACTCTCGTACAGATCAGATACATCCTAACTCACTCACTCACTGGTCTGATACATCCTCAGTCACACATACCTGGAAGCTGCAAGCTGCGACCTTTACTGTTGGCCCTAAAACTCCTGGAAGTCAGGAGTTTATATTTCCTGCTCGCTGAAACATTTAGTGGTTGTTATAGTGCGGAAATTAGAGGTGTCTTTTATGTTCGGCCACTCCCCCACAGCTGTTCGGTTGCCTAATTTAGCCCCAATCCCGTTTTTAATGATCAGGTAATGACAGTTCCAAAAATGCCTGCCAGCGTTTCATCTGCCAGTAATTTATACAACCTTAAGGCCTTGAGTTGCCGTTTTCAAAAGAAAACACCCTGTAATTTTGCGTTTGTTTCCCACAGGTTTAAAAGCACAGATGCCCGTGCCCAGCTCCCCATGTGGGTTAGGCCTTATGTGCGCACGTACGACAACTTTGGCTGTTTGATACGTGACGTGGCCCAGTTCTTCAGAGTGGCACAAAAATTGGTATGTTGGAATGAGTCTTGTCTATTAAAATATCATTGTATTTGAAGTCTTAAAACAAGCAGAAAGTTATTGGGTGTGTAGAGACCTGAGGCAGGGAAGTACAGTTTGGCTTTTTCCCAATGAACTAAAACTTTAAACTATAAACACTGTCTGGAACTCTGTCTAAAGGTGCCGGCAAGTGTTTCATGTCATATGATGAGAAACACTGCGGTTTCCAAATTGGCACAATGGCCAAAACCAGTGACATAATCTATTTTTGACAAACCAAAGCGATGTCTATCTGTTTAGTACATTTTTTATAACGGATGCCCCTTTTACTACTCTTCCAAGGGAAGATTACTCATTCTGAAGTCAATTCTGTTTTTTAGAAATTGGATGTTCTTAATTTTTTACGCATCCAAATTATCAAGTAACTCCGCCCGCAAATGTTTTCGTGTGTTTTAACTATTCACTTCTTGTTTTAACTTCACCATCCATAAGTCAAAGTATGTTGAACCGAGGTGGTTTTCCAGGTTGTTCATTTTAGCTCATATTTTGATTGATGGTCTGAAAGAGACTAGAGAAGAGAGCCAATAATACGATCTCATCTGATCTGGATCTACTCAACTTCATTTACATATATCATGTTCATCATCATCGTATGATCATCCTCTGATCTGGGTCGACCCATCTTTATCATATATAATACCGTACAGTACACGTGTCTACTGAAACGTTGTTATGGAAGTCATGCCACGCCACAAATAGTGTTTCGGTTCTCATAGACGGAGCTGTGTACATATACAAGCATCCTATATCATCCTAACTAAAGACTGAAAGAAGAAAAAAAAAAAATCTTCCATCGAAGGTTGAGCAGGAAAAGGCCCATAACAAACACGGTGCCATCCCAGTTCATATCACAAATGTTGATGAGGATAATTTAAGATTGCAAAAATATTTGTCTAGCGTGTTTTCATGTTTGCTTTATGTAGAGGGGCAGGTAAAAAAAATATATACATTTGCTTTCTATTTCCTTGAAGTCGGTTTCTCCTGTGCAGCACATTAAGCGTGATCCCAGTGATGCCTCCGTTGTGTTTCAATGTGACAGAGGCCTCCACCAGAGAAGAAGACCCAGGGGAGCTGTGGTGGCTCACAGCGTTCTGCTGTGTCCCAGTGTTCCAGCTCCAGTTCCTGCCTCCCCTCCCCAAGAGTAGCACCCATCTTCCACGCCCAGAAAGCCAAGGTCCTCGACTCTCATGTGCCTAGTCTTAAAAGGAGAAGGCTGAGTGAGTATCAACAGTGAACCTCTCTACTCGTTTTTACTGCAGAGTGCTCTATACCTAAGACCTCCCCATCCACTCTTTAATTAGTACTAATTCAAGTCTGCATTGCAAGAATGTTGGTTTTTTATTTGTGTAAATGCGTTCATTTCAGTAATCTAATTTATATTATTTAATTATTACAATTTGCATTGGAATCAATAGAGTAAATTCCATTCCAAAAGTCTTTTAATATTTTAACATTTTAATTTTAAATTGACTAGAGATATGTAGGTTATTGTTGTTACTCAAATCTGTATTACAAGTAAGGCTACTTGTTAGCAAGGAGTAACAAGGCCTCCTTACATTTCTGGCTAAAGTACCGATTCTAATGCATGTTTGTCCTCATTCTGTACTGTATATATTGCTTATGTCAGATGACCAAAGTGGGGTGGATGGGATGGCCAGACTCTGCGTAGAGTACGAGACAGAGATGGACGTCACCAAAAGAAGGCCCGCTGGCCTGCTGGATGCCTTGGAGCACAGTGAGCGTCAAAACGACGAAGAGGAAGATAGGGCCTTGGCAGGAGAGGAGAGGGTACGGTTGTTTGAATTGGATCTTGTCCTGAAAAGGTTCCATGCATGTTGGAAGACGTCTATACTCGGAACATCCTTTGACAGTCAAAGTAATTATTAGAGTCTATATTCCGGGGAAAGTTAAATTTAGAAGAATCTACTGAACTTGAAAAATGGTCATCCAGACGGTGCAGTGCTACCATAATGACTGGGGATACCTTTGCGATTGTGTTTTAAGTAGCTTGATAACTTGCTTTGCATTCACAAAGTAGATGCTTTAATGTAAGTCTATTTAAATAGAGAGAGTGTTAAGTCAAGTCTTCTTGTATGCAATGTATTGCATTAATGCCTGCATTGATATCAGGGTAGTAGGTGTCCCAATATTTTATTGGCCTTAAAGAAAAACATATAGCCACTTAAAAACACTTGGCATAATTTGACCTTTGAATACTCCCAGGACTTTTTGGGGAAGTTCTGCAATTGGTAAATAATCAGTTTTACGGGAACAACTTTGTTTAAATAGTTAACCCTATTTCATGTGCCGTTGGTACATGGACAGTCTCAAGCTATGATTGTGTGATTTAGCACACTGGGTTGTTTTTACCATATATGACACTTTTCCCGGATTTCTAGACACATTTTCCCAGTAATCTTTGAGCAAAGAGAAACTGGTTGATCTATGACCTAGACTGAAAACTGTTTAAACATCAAGGTTTTCGTTTCTTATCAGAAATCAATACATTAATCTAAAATAGTTTGAAGTCTGTAGTATTGTATACTATATACTGTAATTTAGTCAAATTTAGTTGTAGAAACTGAAAATGAACCTGTTATGTACTAGTGTATAAGTTGCTGCTTAGTTTGTGAAAATATTGTGATGTGAAAGTCATAAGCATGACTAATAAAACATTGATATTGTTTAATCATACTTCCTCTGTTTTTCTAGGCAAACAGAAAATCCACCCTTTCTCTTCAGCACGACAAGCGTATGGATGACGAAATGCGCGGTGGAAAACGTAAAATCAAACTGGTTCCAGAACGGGTATGTGTGAGACTGGCAAAACTGGACATGTTTTTTAATCCTAAGATTTTTACATAGTCATTCCATATAAATAGAGTCAAATTTTGTTTATGAAATTAATCTTAAAAGAATAGGCGTATTAATGTTGTGGAAATATCCCTAATGAATTGTTAAGACCGGTATGATCACTTCTTTTTTATCTAAATAATTTTTGGGTTTGCCTGTAGTGTGAAGAGTTCTTTCCCTTAAGGAGAGGGTTGCTATTATGGTGCATCATTGATGACCAAGGTTTTACACTTAGGATGACCTGTTGAATCGTGTTTTAGTCAAACTGGGAGTTTCTACATGAACTACTACTAATATGAAGAGCACTTCCACATTGGATAATTGAATGCCCAGCGGGCTGCAATAAATTCTTCTTAAATGTGTGCTTGTCTCGACAAGCCCAGCTTCAGAGTAAACAGAAACGTTTTTCCTGTAACTTCTTGCTCTTACAGGTATTGTAACGGAGGCAACGTATTCATAAGATTGGATGGTGACCTAATTTAACGCGCCTCTTATCGTTTTAAGAAAACAGGAACTTCAGGCGATTCATCCGAAGAAAACAAGGCGGGCAAAGCGAAGGAGTTTCTGGCCGAGATGAAAAAGTCACTGAGTCAAGTGAACTTCCAACGGGTTATGCAGGCTCTGCAGAAATACAAGCAGGCGGACAATCTCGATACACTGTTGAGTGAGGTGGCTGGCATCTTCACAGAGGACCACAACACACACAACCTTCTCCGAGGTGTGTGTGTGTGCACCTGTGCCTTTGCCTGTTGGGGCATATTGATTTATTTTCTGGGTACCTACTCAATCTAGTGGCAGCTGCCTAATGTTCTTTAAGCAGTAGTGTGAAGTAAATGGGCCGTTGAGAATACTTTCAAATCAAATCAAGCCAAACTTATTTGAATCGCACATTTTATACACATAAGCAATTCAATGTGCTTTACATGAGGCAAGCAGAAGCATACAATAAAGAAATAAAAGGCCAGTTAATGAATAAAAACAATGTAACAAGAGAAATAAAATTGCTCAGAAGAAAAAATTCTGCTAAATCAGTACTTTTTAAAATAAATACTGTATGAAGAAAGTAGTCATTCGATCTCTTTTGATGAGGGCTCTTTGAAGCCATTAACATTGTGTTTTATTAACTAGGGATATATTATATATCTAAATATTTATTTTACATATATGTAACAAAGCATACTGTTTACATATCAACAGGGTTCTATCAATTCATCCGGCCCCACCACAAACAGAAGTTTGATGAGAAGTGTCAGGAGTTGACTGGCAAAGGCTGTGGATACAAGCCCGACCACTCTCTCTCAAAGCTGGAGAAAGCGCAACTAATGCAGCAAAGTGATATGCAGTCTTTCAGTTCGTTTTTTTCTTTTTCTTTCAAAGCCTTTCACGCTAGAATTTTTATTTGTATTATTTTTTTTTGTAAATCCCAATTTGTCAATAGCAAAACAAATAACTGAATGTTTGACCAAATAACATAACTACAAAATAATTTACCTAATAGTATCTTTGTGTCAATCTTGTTCCTTTTTGTGTGGGGGAAATAATTACATGCTTTTTCCACTGTGAATCATCATAGTCAATTCAGCATGTCTAGGTGGGGTTGATGTGCCTTCCAACACAACTTGCCCTCAACTAAACAGTAGTTTGCAGCTTAACAAAGGAGGGGATCACCTTGGCAACCATACCACAGATGTATCGCAAACCCAGACAGGTATGACTGTATTTTGTTTTGATGCTGACATTTTGAGGGGATCCTTGCTGTGTGCCTTACTAACACCCGCCCAAAACGCATGCTTTGTTTCAATATTTTCTACGGTCAATATACACGTTGACTTCAATGTTGTAATGATTGTTCTCTGTACCTGCCTCTAGGTTCCAAATATGATGAGAAAGCGGTATTTCCGTTTGACAGAAAGAAGGGAGTCTATTCAAAGTTTGTGTCTGATGTAAAACAAGCCATTGGGAGGGAAAGATCCAATGAGCTCTTTTTCGCCCTTCAGACCTATCAGAAAACAGACAACTATGAAAACATGGTGGCCACACTTGTCAGCTTGTTAACCGAGAAAAACGAGAACTTCGGTCTTCTCCGCAGTAAGCTCATATTTTGTTTTCAATTCGTTTTCCCTTTTGTTTAGTAACCAACTTTATTTGTTGTTTTCACTTTAAAGTAACACCTGTCTTTCAATCAGAACTGCTGAAGTGTGTGATTTGATTGGAGTTCACATTAAGCATTGAAGGACTTGTCTATGTTGAAGCTACAAAAAACAAGATTGTGGAACTAAAACAAGCTGATTTTAACAGTGTTTTACTAAAGTATTTTTAATGTTAGCCAGTCTCAAATGTAATTCCCATTATTTTAAAACATCTGGCCAAGAGGCAAAGCATGCCTTTCATGAAAAATGCTTTAACTCAACACACACCCATACACTGAAATCTCTCATAGCCTTGTGATCCACTTAAAAGCATTTCATATGTACTTCAAACAATTATTTGCTTATACATTTTAATTTATTTATGTATTTATTTTTGTATTGTCAGCGTTTGGTTTATTTGTTCCTACTCAACACAAAAAGCAATATGAGGAAATGTTGGATTCAATCATGGGGGCGACTGCCTCTGAGACTGCCTCTGCCACTGCCTCCACTACTGCCTCTACTGCTGCCTCCACTACACTTACTGATAGCCCAGACCAACAAGTACCAGGTGACAAAAAACTTTATCAAGAGTATCATTAGTCTAAAGTTGGCTATTTATGTCCAATAAAAGACTACAAGTGTAGCTTTATGAATTTGTTTTTTTACTTGCCCTATGTATGTATGTATATGGTATACCCATTATGAAATTTATAACGTGTTTCTTTGCTTTTGTGTTTTCAGCTATAAGTTCAACGCCCTCTAAAAGGAATAGAAAGATTGCTTATTTTTTCTCCAGAAATCAAAGGAAATGAAGAGACTCTGGAGACTTTCATTCTTGTTTTCAAGACTAAACCAACCATGGAGATATCAATACGATTTATTTTTATAGTGGACATAATCTTGACATTGCTTTATCAAAAAATGTTGTGTTAAACGGTTTTTATTTTTGATATTAAAAAAAAAAGCTTTGAAATATTTTAAATATATTCTTTTTACTGAATGAATTCAAAAGGATTGAGCTTATAGCTATTATTCATACAGTTTTGTTCATGGATCACCGAATGTTAGTCCCAGTAGCTTATATGTCCCTGCTCTGTGGTCAATGAAACAAGTATGACAAATGTTAACCCTTCCCAATCCTCAGCCTCACCCGCCGCCTATGAGTGCACTATAGCAGACTTACATATAGTGACGCTATAATTCTCCAGTATACTAATAGCTTGTGAACTAGGTGGGCTAGTCTGTGGCATGGAACCCCCGGACTGAAAATTAGTCCCCCTCAATCTGGCGCTGATAACTCCATCTAATTGTAAATAATTTATCAGGAGATGTTTAGGCTATTTATGAATTTCAATATAGTCATTGAATAGATTTGTACATTAAGTGGAGTTTACATGTGTTGGGACAAGTAGCCAAGGACTTGACTTAGTTGTGTAGGCCTATATCTAAACCAATATCTAAACAGATATTGATATCATTATTGTCATAATAGTCTTTGGGTTCACCAACCATAGGAAAAAATATCTGTGGGAAACTGCTACATCCATTCTATCCATCATTATATTGTTAGTTAAAATATATCACAATAAACATGCAATAGGCCTACATGTTACAAAATAGGTTGCTTTATGAGTCGTTTATTGAATGCATACACCATATTTTGCTCAGCGAGAAAGTTTGACAATACTACTTTTACACTGATGATGGCACCATGAATTTGGTATACCTGTATACAATAAAATCAGGCTGCATATGTTATTTATGACATAATGATTACCTTGATAGCGATTTGATTACTTGGCCTTTTGCTAGTCATACATTATGACTCACCGCGCGAATATATTATGCGGAGTTTAAGGGCGCTCTGTAGCTTCGACGGCGATATCTCTCCTGAGAATAACCATGTATGCAAACGTGAGTAGTACAACTTCTTTAATCTCGTATAAGTAACTGATTACGTAGGCTAATCTTTAGGATTACTTTGACCTAGCTACACTTTCCTGAATTGGCAGAGAAAGATTTTTTTTTCTTTTTCTAAAGGAAGAGTTTATAGCTTATTATTATTTTCCAACAGTTCCTGTTATATAGCCTGTTGCTTCTGCCAACTGTGCTCTGTGGCAGCCTCGGATCCATTGACGCAACTCCAACATACAACCTGACTGATGAAATTTCTGGGGAGTCCGTTAAATGTGAAATGTGTCGCCCTGGAGAATATTTGTTAAAACACTGCAGTAAAAACAGACGAACTAAGTGTGGACCTTGTGGGGAGCAACACTACACTGAGGTCTGGAACTTTATCCAGCGGTGTCAGTACTGCAACAGGTTTTGCACCGAGAACGAGATTGAAAGTGCGCCATGCAACTCAACGCAAAACCGAGAATGCGAGTGCAAAGCAGGGTATTACAGTTTACATGGCTTCTGTGCCAAGCATAAAGTTTGTCAAGCGGGGCATGGAGTTATTCTTAATGGTAAGCATTTTCAGCGAAATATTTCAGCTAACTTTAAAACATTATCATTCTTTTTTGTGGAAGTGTTTTAACTAGCAGAAAAGGAGAGAATATTGTTAGCTCCATCTTGCCTATAATAACATGGCATTTATTCTTCATGCTGTTTAAACAGGAACCCCTCATAGAAACGTGAAGTGTGAGAAGTGCCTTGAAGGGTTCTTTTCAGCGAAGACCTCCAGCACCAACGCGTGTCACAGGTTCTCAGTGTGCTCACCTGCCTTCACCACTGTTCCTAGCAACGGCAAGCAGGATGTATTTTGTTCGCAATGCAAAAGCGAAACAGGTAAACGTGAAGGTGTGAATCAGTCCAATTGTAAATAAATAGGATATTGCAAATTTCCTCAAATTAAGGTTGAATAGATAAAACCTTGATTCGATTTTTTTTTTAAATCCTCTAACAGTTTTTTAGTTACTTAATGAATGTTGGCTTACTCGTTTCCCTTTTGTCCAGATCAACACTTGTGTGACAAAGAGTTGATTGACTTTTTGGTCCACCACAACTTGCCCCCAAGGACGCAAAAATTATTTCACCTGTTGCTGAAGAGAAAAGCTGAATTAGCAGGAAAAGATGCACCGTCCACTCTTCAACTTCTAAGATCGATCAAAGAGAAGATGGATATTGAGGGGTCTAAGTCGTTTGGTAACGAAATACATAGGATTCTGAAAAACGTGAAACTGTTTGACGTAGCAGCAAAGGTCGAGAAATACTTTAGCCTACAGCTAAACCATTTCCCCCGATAATTATGAATATTAGTAAATGTGCACCCTCATATGATAAAAGGTGTGTATAGCCTACTGATAAACTTCATGATCTTTCATTAATGCTATTGTTTTACAAATGCATGCTGAATAGTGTTAAATACGTCCGTAGACGTTTAAGTGTCGTACAACTAAAGTTCTACACAAATAGCAAACAAAAATCCACAGGCGGAGTTTCATTTTTCTACTTTTTCTTGTCAAAATATTGTGTAATAAAAACGATAGACTATCAAAAACGATTGCAAACCAGGCTCCTTGCTTCCTATTATCAAAGAATAAAAGTATGTTCAACTCTTCAATCAGTTCAATCTTTGTCCACATTATCATCTTAGTAAGAAACAAATTTACAAAGAACTGAGTTGACCCAATTGACCTCAATACGTTGCTCTTGTATAGGCCTACCATATAGCTCCTTCACTGTCATGAAAGTGTAATATAAGGTTTCTTTCATTATGGTTTGAGTTCTATATTGCTTGCCTGGTATGTAGGCCTAGTCCTACAGATTCAAGTTGTTTTGAGTTAGAAGTTGGTCATGTAAACCTGTCTAGCACCAGCAGAAAGGGTGCCTTCATAAGCCATGCTAAAAATGCAATGTGCTTTGTAGCCTGTACTTGTAGGGTGAATTAAGGGAGATTGAGACATAAGGTCAAATGGAACAGTATAACTGTACAGGGTTTATTTTCTCGCCTGATGAGTGAAAATAAAAACTTTTTTTGCGAAGCCCTAGCCTTGAAAACACGTAATTAAAATGGCATGCCCTCATTGGTGTGACATCACGTATAGGCGAGGTAAGCATCAAACTGTAAATTGACCCTGCAATGCATGATGTGAGGGAAATTACATAAGCTTTAGCTAGTTTTCATCATAAGGTCATAAAATAGTCATAGCTAATAGATTGCACAAACCTTTGTGGGAAAGAGGGGGTTATTGTGACAGTGAGGAAAGGCAGCTTTATACTGTATGAATTGTGGACGGAACCGTCAGTAATAAAGTTGACCAGAAATGAATATGTATAAGATGTGCTGTACCAATCACCCACAGGTCCTGTCCCAGTCACCCAAATGTTATATGCTATATGGTTTTGGGTCAGTCTACACAAAAGGGTATGCCATGCCTCCTTGGAATATGATATAACCTTCTTTCCGAAATATATCATGTGTTGCTAATTTATAGCAAATTACACAAGGCGAAAATTCAAAAACTCTCCCAATCACATTTAATTCACCCTATAGAAAGCTACTTGTTTTTTCATTTTCGTTCTTCAAGCGGTCGCGTGAAGGGACAAGACTTCTATTTTGTCACTGCCATGCTCGAGCAACACGTGGAATCCGGGCAGCTCGAGCGTGGCAGTTCTTCAGAAGTTGTTTGGGAATGTCCTCCGTAAGGAGTGAGTCACCGGTGCATGACGTGAAAATGAAATAATGACCTGCTGGAGGAAAATTAAACCTGCAGTGAGGGGAATCCCTCTGCCCTTTTTTCACATTACATTACAGTAATTTGAGGTG
This sequence comes from Aplochiton taeniatus, assembly GCA_017639675.1. NCBI lineage: Eukaryota > Metazoa > Chordata > Actinopteri > Galaxiiformes > Galaxiidae > Aplochiton > Aplochiton taeniatus. The sequence goes on along the minus strand of CM030174.1, from coordinate 4,066,348 downwards.
CAGCCCTTTTCTAATTTCTGATATAATAATAAAATATTTAGCTGTAAAAGTGAATATAATAGCATACTCCACCAAAATTCTTCAGACCAAAGGTTTATATTTGCATAGGCAGGCATAGGCCTAGCGATAGGTTTTTCTGTCTGTTACTACAAATGTATAGGTTTTTAATTTAGAATTGTAAACGTTTTTCACATGGACGTGTAGCCGGCAAAGAGCAGATAGACACAATACAAAATCAGTAGGCTATCTATCTACAATTCAAGGGGCTATATTCGATTTTTATTTTTGTTTTTTCAAATTAATTAATTGTTAGACCGGAAATGGATAATTTGTCGAATTTGCTATAGCCTATGGCCATGATTCCATGCTATGAATTCCCCTCGTTGAGCAACTTTCTTCGCAACAATTCTTCTCTATGGAAATAAAATTAACGTATATCTACCTAGAAACACCTGGAAACAGCGTGCACAAACAAACAAAGTGGTTGCAGTTTCAACACCAACAGAGAGACAGAAACTTATGTTCCTCACATGATTTATTGATCTCAATCATTAAGGGAGTAACGCATGTTTCCATAGGTGAGGTACGTGGAAAAATACGTCACCATCTGGTTTCTACTGTCAAGATGATCACGAGGCACGGGCCCTATCTTAGATCACAGATGCTGTAAATACGTGACAGGTTATACATGTTCAGCTGGTATTTAATAGGATGAAACTGTATATCCATGACAAAATGCATTTTGGATAATGTAATTCTGGGTGGGCGCATTGACCCTAGCGGCAAAAAAAAGAAGTGAAAAACAAAACGTGGGTGTGTTGTGTTATAGTGTTGTATCCAGACGGAAAACGTCATAGATAGTAATTTTAATTAAAATATACATTTTGAGATATTACAATTAGATGTTATAGGCTAGTAAATTTGTAAACATAATCCTATTCACAGGCAGAAGCATGTAATCATAGAAAAGTGGACAAACTATAAAACCAACTGAAAGGTTCCAGTCTAATAATTATGGACAAGCAATACAGACAAATCAAATGTTTATAGCATGTTTTACGTTTTACTCTATTTTTACCTCTCTGGGTTTATATTTGTTTATGTTTACAAATTAGTTCTGTGTATGTGTTTATGTGTGTTTACTCATGGCTAGTAACCTATCTTATTTTTGATATTGGATATACAGTTCATTTCACATCCTTATCTTGTTTGTTTCATTCAATTTTACAACGCAAAGTGGCCACATCAATTTGATAAGTAAAGCTCTTATAATGTTAACGAGCTACCACTGCTTCTCCTGTTAGAAAAGGCTGACCCTATTCATTTACATTCAATTAACTTTACACAATGCGCGGTATTTTACTATATAGTAACATCATATTTTTTAAATAGACAAGAATTGAATTCATCATTGCGATAATAGTTCATATAAGAAAGATTAAAATTGCAGTCCACAGCATTTCTGGCACCTGCAGTTGCACGTATATACCGCAAGAGACGTTGTTTAGGTTTCAAACAAGACATAGTATAATTATTTCCGGGTCAAAGATCACAAGTCAACCAGCTTGCATGGAATGTACATTGGGCTGGGTTAGCGTTCATTCCATAGCCCTACTTTGTCTGCAAAGTTATGGCCATAATGTAGCCATAAGCATCGATTGTTGCAGAGTAAGTAGCATTTTAAGAATATGAACGGCTTTTTGTAATCCGACTAAGTGGTTAGATCCATATACTGTCAATGGTTACAGCTAGCTACATGTTAGCTAGCCTAGTTTGCATGTACGATGTAGCCACTAACGCTTACTACTACTGTAGTCCCAAAACCACCAGTGTTGGACTGGACAAATCAGGTACCGTTTACCTCTATAGTCTGGTGTTTGTTTGTTTGCATAACAATGTACCGAGCTATTAAACTAGAGATTTTACTTACTTGGTTTGTAACCCTTAGGCTGAGTAGGCTTTGTTTCGAAACCAGCCCAATTACGTTAGCTAGAAATAGCTTACGTGGCTGCAGCAGAACCAAAATGGTTAGGACCGTGTCTTAGTCTAGGCTAGACTAGGCTAGAAATCACCTCGCGCCCCTGGGCCTGTATGTTTTGGCAAAATACAGTTTCATAGGAGCCACTAGAGTTAATATAATCCCTGTCCATATGGAACCAGACTGTGTAAGCTATTTAACAAATGTTTGGTTGACTATAAACCAGATTGATTTTAAATAAGTGAGTTAATGCCTGTGTTGTCTCTCACACCTCTTTCTTCAGCCAACTGTTGATTGCCCCACCTCCTCCACTGCCCGGTATGGATGAACAGTCTCTGGAGGCCGCCATATCCGCCTATGGTGCTCAGCTGCAGCAGGTTGAAGTAGCCCTGTTAGCAGACCTGGACTCATCCCAGCGGTCAGACTTGATCCAACTAAAAGACGACCTAACTCAACTGATAGAACTGACAGAGGGCAGCTTGGTGTCCGTCAAAAAGAGCCAGCTTCTCGCCAGCCTAGAAACGGGCGACATCTTTCAGTCCCACGCTCTGGACACGGTGAGCACGACAACGAATGGCAGTGCGGAGAATGAGTATTCGGCTTTCTACTCGGAAGTGGGGCCTGAATGCAGTTCGGATGCGAGAGAAAGGGGAAACGACTTAGAAGATGTTGGTGAGGAGGAGGAGGATGGTGGTGTTGATGAGGAAGACACTTTAAGTGGAACCAAAGTGAGGGCACCTTACAGGACATCTTGGGGGACGTTGGAGTACCACAATGCCATGGTTGTGGGGCCCGAACGTCCAGATGGGGATGAAGCGCAGGTGAGGGTGCTGTACGTGTACCCTACCCAGAAGTCAATGAAACCCTGTCCTTTCTTTCTTGAGGACAAGTGTCGTTTTCCTGACAACTGCAGGTAAAGTGCTACATGTTTTTTGTTGTTGTCCATGTCAAAAGTAAAATAAGCAATATTTAGTCATGCCAGTAAGTGTTTCATTTGTATCAGGCATGTTCGTACATGTTCGTGTGAGTAATACTGTTCACCTGTGCAGAATGACCAAACACTCTCATCTGCAATATGAGCACGTTAATAATCTGCCTTTTTATAATCATCATCAGCTGCACATCGAATGGTGCATAATTCATGATCCTCATATAGCTCTCTTTCTATTGTCGTAGGTTCTCCCATGGTGAAGTGGTGTACGTTTCAGAGCTGAGAGAGTTCCTGGAGTCTGACATCAGCAATCTCCAAGAGGGCTCGTCCTGCTTGGCGCGGCAAGAGGATGGCATCTGGTACCCAGCTAAAATAGAAGGTCGGCCAATGGGAGCCAGAGTTGGATTTCTGTACTGTCATCAACCGTGATAACTCAAATCTTCCTAGTAACTTCACATCTGAAAAGTCAAATATTTTCAAATATACAGTGTGTTAAGTTTTAAGTTTCCTAAACATTTGTTCTCTTGCATTCGTTATTATATCTGGTTTTACTCTATAGATTCATTTGCTTCATCATATCAAGTAAGAGAGCAAGAGTTTGCACCATAAAGCTTTTGCAGACAGATTTCGTTTCTGTATTTTATTTTTCCATACCTGCTCCATTGATGAAGGGACCAGACTTGTGAATCCTGTCATTATGTGCAGGTATTGACGGTGGTTTCTTCACGGTGAAGTTTGGCTCCGCCCTACTAAAAGATGCCGTGATGGAGGCTGACGGGATCATCCCACCGCTGAGAGAGGACGACCAGCTCTCTTCAGACTCAGAGCTAGACGACGACGACGACGCCGTTGGAGGAGAAAACACTGCGTATGCCAGAGGTCTGTTTGGGTGTGGAGGTGCACACCCCTCTTTTATGAAGTTGCAATCTTAGTGTTTTTCCCCTCTACATTTCACACACCAAAAAATTCAATTACCGTCTCAAAAGATAAAACATATCGAAAAGTAATGAAAACAAACTCTAAAAAACTCTAAAATCTTAAACTAAGCAGAAATGTAGGAATATGAAGCAACACTGTAAAGTAATGCCAATGGCTCCCCCAGTGACCTATGACCCATGTGCACCCCTTTAGTTTATGATCCGAGCTCAGAGGCCAGTGTGCAGTCTGTCAGCTCCACCTTTGGGGGCTGGGAGACCCACACCAGAGGGATAGGCTCCAAGCTCATGCTCAAAATGGGATACGAATATGGAAAAGGTACGTTAAAATGTTTCCTCAAGTACTTTGTTTCTTTTTTTTACTTTAACTTGCTGTTTTGATAAAGTGTAATTGTTAAAAATGTTCCATAATTTTTTTTTTATATTTAACCATGTTTGTATTTATCTTATTATTTATGTATGTATCTTTTTTTATTTATACGCATGGGAAAGAGCGTTAAGACTTTATTTGGTTACAATGTCCTTCTGCGTGATGGTTTTCTCAGGTCTGGGTAAGACCCAAGGAGGCCGAGTTGAACCTGTGATGGCAGTGGTCATGCCCAAAGGCAAGTCACTGGACCAGTGTGCCGAGCTCACCCGTAGACAAACCCAAAACAAGACGGCCCAAGATGGCACACAGGTGGCCCGCAAAAAGAGAACCAGGAAACCTCGCTCTGGCGCCACTGGGGGGCGCCAAAACGTCTTTGACTTCCTGAACCGCAAGCTTGGCGCGACTTCTACCCCTGCTATGGTAGGGGCCACCAGTGGCACGTCCGACGCTGCGCCGCTTCCCCGCGCGACCGGGGTGGAGGCGTACCAAGGAGGGAAGGGCACCAAGAGGAGTCTTAACGTCAAGCTCTTTCAGGCGGCAGAGAGAGTTTCACAGACGCAGAGGGAGATCCAGACTCTCACAGAGTCGCTGAGCCGACGTGCAGGGAGGTAAGGAATGTCGCGGTCATTTGGGATTGAGTTATTTCTATTAGCAATATGCGCAGCCCTTCAAAAACGTCGCATTGTAATCTAGTAGACTGTAGCTTTAGGCTGATAGGAGACTTATTAGTAACTCTTCTCACAGCAGAAACTGTTATGAATGGTTCCTTTAGGAGACTAAACTAACAGCAAGATGAGAAGCACATTAATACACCTTCTGAGTTCTGTTACTACAAATAGTGAAAATAGAAACGTGAAAATTGAAGCTCTATCCCATTTACATTTTCCTCTTTTTTCAACAAAGCAGTTTAAATAAGTTAACCCTTAGAAGGCTGGTCCTCTAATTAAACAAAAACTAATCGTTTCTGTTCTGAGAAGAATTTTCAAGAAACAAAAGGTATTCTTTTTGTGCCCTTCGTAATGTTTTGCTCTACTGCAATACATTTGCAACACGCACACATATATATATATATATATATATATATATATATATATATATATATATATACACCTATGCCTTAATCTTAGTGGACACCTATGCCTTAATCTTAAGTGATGTCTGGTTTGAGCATGTGACTGAAGGACACCTGTATACTTGACAATGACAGTCTCATGGCGTATGCGTTGGCAGAGAGGCTGCTGTGGTGAGCCACCTGGAGAAGAAGCTGTCTGCCGCCCGGACGCTGTTAGAACAGCAGAAGTCCCAGGAGCTGTCTATCCAGATGGAACACAGGAAGGCCGACACGCACAAGAAAATGACCTTCTGAGGTCGGACCCTGCCTCCCTCTTCAAAAAAACGCGTATCGGAGCTGCTTCAAATACGGTCTAGAAAAGAACCCGAATTGTAACATTGACTTCTAAACCTCACCCCCCGAACCTTGCGTTAGGGATGCTCAAGAAGGTGGAGAAAATGGCCTTCTGAGTTTGAACCTCACCCCCTGAAGCCCTGTTGCAGACATACTTTGTCGGGTTAAGTGAATAAACTATTGCCTTCAATGAACTCAGCAAGGTACTGATAAGCCCCCCCCCCCCCCCCCCCCCCCCTACCCACAGCCTAAAGGGAAGAGTTGTTTTTCTATTCGCTTTTCAAATCGGTTTCCTATCGGTTGTATGTGTTTCTGTTTTGTAATTGGATCTAGCTGTGGGGGTTTCCGTTAGTCAAGCTCTCTTGGGCAATTGATCAGTGGAAGGGATCCATGTTTTGAAATCTATGGGCTTAGAAGCTAAGCATTGGAAATGAATGTTGGTCCTGTTTCAACGACTTAATGATTGAGTTGGGGTTAAAGTACCCCTTATTATTTTAAAGCACCAATATCCCTTACTTTGGTTGAACTGTAAATAATGTTGTGTATGCTTTTTTTGTTTTTTAAAACCGTTTGCCCATGTAAACATGGCTGTACCTTGTAGTCTGTTCAAATCTAGACATACAAGTGCAAAATCCAAGATTTTAAAGTTCTGCCACCCACACAAACTTTGTCAGCTATTTTGCGTCAGTGAAGGGGATCTCTCTGACCTAAAGTTACCTTGACGATTCTCTCCGACGACCTTGAAACTTCTTCCTAAGAAAGCAAGCTGAGGAGGCAGGCAGAGTCGTGGGGCTTTACCTTCACCCTGATGTCTACCTCCTCCTACATATCCTCTGTGAAGTCTTGACTACTCTAGACTGTGTTTTCAATAATAAAATGAGGACAAGAGACTGCTGAGGATACTTAGACAACGTTGGAAGGTAGTGCTGTTTTAAGTAGGGGGGTGGGGGGTTTAAGGCTGCTTTCTGTGTATTGAGTCTGTTACTAAAGCATTTACTTAAGCCAGAAGAAAAGCATAATTCAAACAAGTGAAGAGTTTTTACAAAATACCTGTAGTTAAACCTACGTAGGCTGAACTTCCATGACCTGAAAAAAGTTGTGTTATTGGTGGACGACCGCATCTTTAAACACTGGACTGATCGTATGTACAACATTTTGCCAACGTAAGAGACATATTGTTACTGTCTCTGTTGAATAGAGTTCCTCTAGGTCTAGGGTTTGTATTTTCTTCTCCTTTTGAGTTTTTCCCCTTCTGATAAGTAAAGGACTTTAAGCACCTGTTACTACCTCGTCTGGGGGAAATAGGTCGGTTGGTTATTGCGTGTGTTTGTGTTTGAATTGGTGTTTGAATTGCTGGTTTGTCGGCCCGTCGCTCTAGATCCACAAATCTTTTTATCCTGGCCTGCAAACATTATTTTTTTCCTACATTTGTTTTTAGCTATTAGTAGACATTCTGTGCAAAGTGGCAGTCTTATCAGAGCAGGCTTATGTGATTAAGGAAGTGTGATTGGGATATTGATTGGAAGGCCACCTTGACAGATGTTTTACATAATGATTCGAGCTAACCTTTCAACTAACCACAGGGGCTGGCAGGCTACGGACCAATGGAAACAGCTTAGCCTCCCTGGTAAAGGCTGCTCATCTCGTCTCGTTTTGCGATGTCTCCGTGCAGATTGCCTCTTGTTTACTCATCACAGAAAAAGGCAATTTGGGATATGGAAGTGCCCTTCTCTCACAATTAAACAATCTAACCAGGTTCAACTGACTAGATAGACACTTCTCAACGAAAATCTAGATCAATTAGCTTGTTTTCAAATAAATTGACTTTTTAATCTGTCCTTACATCTTTTAATCAATATGAGGGAGAAATAGCAAGGTTAAGAGTCACATATCCGAACTTATAGAGGCTAATCTTACGTCACCCAGCTAACCCCAAGCTTTAGCTCATTGAAGTCACTAAGCCTATTAAACCAGTACTTGGTGTCCAAATTGATTAGTCAAATTAATCAGTTAGTGCATGGAAATTAAGTTGAAAAGAGAGTCTTTAAAGTGATTAACATTGAAGCAAAATTTTTTCTCAGAGATTAATTGAATAACGTGACATTTACTGGTAATTATTAAGTTAATTCGATTCCATGGCCTTTAGCATCACAGCCAGTAGAACGTAGTAAATTGGAACAAACCAACGAAAAGATTAATAAAGCCAACTTCTAAAAATACATAAAAACGCAGTTAACGAAGGGCATTCTGCAATTATATTTAGTCTACCAAGTCTTGCTTAAAGGTTGTCTCGGCATCTTGTCTGATAATTATAAAAAATACATTTTTATTAAAGATCACAAAAGACCATCATGCCATCTAGAAATCCAATTTCCCATGTACACTTTTTGTTGTATGGGGAAATTCAAAGGATAAATTGCCCTTATCATCCATTGTTGGGTGAATATTTAGGTGAGCACAAATATCTTGACAATATTTTTATATAAGATGAGTCAGTGCTGACTGTTTCACATACTAAGACATGTGTTTCTGTTTTAGAGAAATGATTGCTTTACAGCTAATTCCTGTCGTTTTAGATGAAGCATCAAACTGCATTTTGGACTATAAATAAGTGCTGCATTTCTATCTTGTGCTTAATTGCCATTTTCTCCTGTCCGTGTTTTTATTTGCACAGATCAATGGTCTTTGCTGAGGCTGTGGAAATACAATATGAGTTGGTTGAGGTCGCCATTGAGGTCGTACGTTAGGGCACTGAGGTGTAACATTACGCACTTTTACGGAGGTCAAACGGCAGGAGGAATATGAAGTATGAAGCGAAATGGAGAGATTTGTCAGTAACTGTTGGTTCAAACCATTCTCAGAAAAAAGGGAAATCTATGCTTCTGTTACACAAAGAGCTATACATCGAAAAAAAAAAAAGATTTTATTAGCGCAGACAATACTTGACATGTTAACACTTCAACCCATTTATTCCACTGAGAAAAAGAAGTTTAATATACAACCCAATTAGATAGGACTTTAAAACAAAATATCAGTGATAGTGTTAAAGTATATTTGAAACATTCCCAATTATATTTGAAACACAAGCTGCCATGTGGGATTTCTATTAATGTCATGTTTTTCAATAAGTTTGTTTTTTTGTGCAAAAAAAAAGGTTTGCATGAATCATCTATTTTTTATTTAAACTCGTGTTTAACGTAGTATCTTGTATTGTTAAACACACAGTTTTTCTCAATTTTCTCCAAAGCCCCATTTGGCTTAAGATGTCATATAAACTAGTACTGTTTTGTAAACTGTATTTCTACAACTGCATTGCAACATCATTACGTCACCAATTAATTATCTGAAGAATCAACATTCATTCTAACAGCATTGCAAATCCTGATACTTAACGTTCAGTCACAGTACGAGAGATAATGATATGATAATTCGTTTTAAAGAGTGAAATGCTGCCTTAAGACTGTCCCTCACTTGTAATGTGAATGTGGTGCATGACCTGAGCAGTGCGGCTCAAAGTCAAAATGCATCAGCGAGAAAATGTGTTTTTACGGCCAGGCCTTTTGCCCTCATAAAGAATTGATACGCCCGCGGGAATCAATGAAAGAAATATCTCCTCACTTCTCAGCAAGAAGGTTTTGATAGGCTGAGCAAACTGCAAATACACACTCATTTTTGACACTATTTTGTTGAAGCTTGCCGGAAATGACCAAAGAAAAAGTTTTTTTCCCTCTGTACAAACTCTTGACTGTCGTTTTTTTAATAACTTTAGGACAGGAACTTTTCCTTGTCAGGTTTTTAAATCATCCCAGCCAGCCATGGCGGGAGGAAAAGCCCAAGTGTTCCCAGTATGCAGACCAAAACAAACATCCAGAGGAAGATTCTATCGATGACCATGGCCACGTATTTCCATTCTTCCTTCACCTGGTAGAAAAAGAGAGAGAGAGAGAGAGAGAGAAATCACAAGGATGAGATGGCAATTCCTCAAAAACCAGAGGCGTCGTGCCTGTTAACGCTTGTGATTACACTTGTGTCCCCTCAGTCGTTTGAGAAAATGGTTTGAAATCAAATCTGTAGTAAAATGTACACTCACTAAAGTAGTAAATGGAGTTGTGACACCGTGCCCCCTCAACAAAAATGGAGTGCATGACGGCTCTGCCAGCAACAACCCTTTTGTTTTTAGAGGCTTTCCATTTCCACCTAGGATTGCTGTCTGTCTCTCGAATGACTGATTTCTCATTACAAAGTAGCTATCTTTTAAATGTCAGTCACTCCTGCCTTGCTCATGAAAGATTCAAGGACAAATAGTTCTAGCCTTCATTGCTTTTTTGGCTCTTATAATTAATAACCTTTGTTTATTCAGGGGAGATATCCTACTGGGACTGGGAAAGGAAAGACATTCCTTACACCATGGAATGAAAAAGACATTGTTTGGTTTTGCCTGAAAGAACTAGGACATTTATGTTGAAAAAAATCTGTTCATAAAGATATATTTTCTAATATAATATATATATTTTTTTACTTATTAAGATGAACTTTCAGTCATCACTATTTCCTTGATGCCAATATCTTTACTGAGAAACATCCCTTTTCAGAGACGTGGTGTGGTGTGCTGAAAGAAAATGGAGCATCCTCCCTGGTTGTCCAGGTATAAATCTTTCATCATTCACTTGAAAGCTATTTCCTGCCCTTTTGGTTTCCTAATGAAAACACAATGCCACTATTGTATTTCATAATGATAAAGAGGAGCCATTCTCTTCTGGAAGCAGACTGGAACAGCCGGACACTGTCCAAATGAGAGTCCGGCCAGTTGGTCACCAATGAAAGGACTTGGCATCGGTAGGGTGAAAGAAGCCTCATTTGATAGGATAAACCTTTGTCCTCACACCACTGTCCAATTTCATCACTTATTTCATTACTTTGGGGTCTTTGCTTGAACTTGATTGCATATAAATGAGAACTTATTCTTAACTGCAAATGAAAAGAACTACGATAAGATACTTTGGCTGTGTCTAATGTATACCTTTATTAGGGGCACTTAAAATGGTCTGGAATGGTTGCCCTTGACTGTAGCGTCTCCAAATAGTAGTCGAGTCGATTATGGCTGACTATGGGTTTGAAGTTATTATCACTGGAGGGCTGTAGCAATTTTGCAATAACTCTTAATCTCACTCTGGATCTTTTCAAATAACAGTGCGATTTATGAAGGTTGGAAATGATGTGGTCGATGTCAGAACCCATCGCTCTCGACAGACTCACCGCGATGTCGGCGTCCTCTGCTCTTAGGTGGTTGGCGATGTACTGGACCCCTTCGATGGCCCGTTGCACAGCCGGCGATATGACAGGCGGCCTGGCCTCCAGCAGCGGCCCTGGGCACTGGGCGGGCTCCGTGGGAGATGTGCTACCAAGGTGGTTTACGAGGACGTGTCTGTTTAACCGCCCGGCCACCCCTCTCCCCCGGCCTTCTCCCGGGGCCCCGGCTGCCTCGTCGTGCAGGCAGCAGTACTGGAAGCTACGGGACCGACAGAGGTGCCCGGCTCTCTGCGCGAGTCCGTCCCTCCGCTCGTCCAGCATGAGCTCCACGCTGAGCGAACGCCCGCCGGGGGCCAAGGGCCGCGCCTCCGCCCTGGGCAGAGTCCGCAGCCGGCCGGCGGCCAGGAGAGGAGGCGTGTCCGAGGAGGAGGGGGTGTCGAGCGGGAGGGAGGCGGAGGACGGCGAGGAGGCGCGGCCCGGCTGGAGGTGGTCCTCCAGGAGGATGGAGCGCTGGCTGGAGGGCGACTTGAAGAAGGGCGCCGCCTTTGACGGGTGCTCCTCCAGGGGGAGAGCCTGAGGGGAGGACGAGCACGGGGACAGGGAGCAGGCGGGGATGTTCGGGCTGTCGCTGGGGGACACGGGGGGGCCCAGTAGGCCTAACTGGCTCAGCTGCCCTAAGCCCGTCTCCAACCCCGACCAGAACGTCTGCGAGTGGCTCGTTGGAGCGGCGGCGGCGGCGGGCGCCTTGTGCATCATCTCGATGAGTTTCCTGCAGTTCTGCTTGGCGGTGGCCGGGGGCCGCTTCATGAAAAGCACGCGGGGCACCAGGTCCAGGAAGACTCTTCTCACCCACTGGGGCATCCCGTGGGTCCGCGGCGACCGGTGGTGCACGTTGAGGACAAAGACGGTGATGATGATGGAGAGGGTGACGAAGATCATGGTGAAGAGGAGGTACTCGCCGATGAGCGGGATGACCAGCGAGGTGGAGGGGATGATCTCGGTGATGAGGAGGAGGAAGACGGTGAGGGACAGGAGCACGGAGATGCAGAGCGTGATCTTCTCGCCGCACTGCGACGGCAGGTAGAACACCAGCACGGTCAGGCAGGAGATGAGCAGGCAGGGGATGATGAGGTTGATGGTGTAGAAGAGGGGCAGCCTGCGGATGATGAAGTAGTAGGTGATGTCCGGGTAGATCTCCGTGCAACACTCGTACTTCTTGGTGTTGTACTTGCCCACGGCGTTGATGATCACCCACTCGCCACTCTCCCAGTAGTCCATTTGGTCCACGTCGCTGGCCATGGTGATGAGGTCGATCTTGGCGCGGTCGTATGTCCACGAGCCGAACTTCATCTTGCAGTTCTGCTGGTCGAAGGGGAAGAAGGTGACGTCGATGCTGCAGGAGGACTTGTAGATTGCCGGCGGGGTCCACTTGATGCGGCCGTCGTGGAACAGGTGGGCCTTCGTCAGGTGAGTCACGGCAAAGTCCCCGTCCGCGCTGAGACACAGAGGAGAGAAACAAAGTGAACCACAACAAGCAGCAGGCAGACGTTGCTCATGAAATATTTCAGTGCTTTGAAGATTTTCATTACGGTCGCGTGTGGCAAGTATGTATTTCCCATGAGAGGATTTGTGCCGCACACGTTCTTAAATGTAAACCACTTTACTTAAATGAGCACTCACTGATGCATGCACTGATGCATGCATTTCTATTTTTACAGACTGGTTTATGAAATCACACTTCTGAGCTGTGACTACATGCCTTTCACTTGGAAGTGAATTAGCATGAACAAAATAAATTATTGAACCTTGAAATTATGTTCCATGTTTGATTGTTTCATTATGACAAAAAAAATTATAAAAAAAAACAATCAATAACAAGTTTTATGATTTGTTATAATATAAGTGAAAAGAAAAAATTTGAATAATTCATGGTCTTGTTTCAATTGTGACTGGTTTGTTAATAATGTGTATTTGCATATGACGAGTGCAATTTATTCATCAACGGAATTTATCTCCTCTTTCAGGATGGGAGGGTGAGCCCGGCCGGACCCGTTCGTATCTGTCAAAGTGATGCATGATTACCGTGGCCTCTCAAAGCACAACATATCACATTTCATCCTCTCGTTCCCAGTCAAATGTATTGCTTTGTGCTGCATACCTGCTGCTGTGTGTGACCCAGGCCATTACAATCGACCCCATCCACATCTATCTCAGCTGAATTAAAATACGACATTGGCAAGGGCAAAATATTTGCCGCCAACACATTTTCCTATAGGGTAGGCGATAATACAGGATAAAATAATGCACACGTTAAGTATGTTAGATCTTTGGTAGGGGTTTGGTCTGTGTCTACGTGAGTGAATTGGTTTCAGTCCTTACTTGTTGTAAAGTACTATGTCCGGTCTCCAGATGATTTCAGAGGGTATTCGAATGGAGGTGACGTTCTCGTAGTCTGCAGGGTTCCAGCGGAGCTTGTAGTCGTTCCATTCCTGTTGGAAGTAACCAACGAAGAACACTGCTCTCATACCAGAGGATCCGTTAACGTCATTGAGATGGAATCAGAACTATATTGGTCTCACTATACTTGTTTTTATTTATTTACTTTGATTTTATTTTTTGTGTTGTATGTTTCTGCTTGCCTTGTGTAAAGCACTTTAATAAAAATAATAATAGTTGATTACACTTGATAGCCCTTTTCTTAGCACCCAAAGCGCTAAACATTGAATTGCCTATGGGCATGAAATGTGCCATATGAATACATTTGACTGGACTTTACATGGTATTTTGCCAAAGTTTGTAGTCATCATCTGGTTCTTCTTTAATGTTGATCATTTTAGACTGAACTGAGGTTCTGTTTTCTTACACTGATTTCATATTGATATTTTTAAATTGGATTTAGGATTTGAATAAATAGCCCATCTGTTTCAACCTGAACTACGTTGGTATTTTTCAGCTATTTTTTTGTTTTGTGATACAGCTTTTATGTGGATAATCTTAGACTGAACAGAGGCCTACCTGTTTCACCCAGACGTTTGTAGTCATCATCTGGTTCTTCTCATCCTGTTATTAGAGAAACAAATGACTTTAGGGAGACAGGTCACACCAGAACATTGTCCTGAGAGTCTCTTTATACCACCCTCCTCACGAGTTATTGTTCCCCTCCTCCATTAGCGGGAGAATGAATTAACACAGCCCCTGAAACCATTTATAAAGATGGGCTGGCTGCAGACGGTGACGCCCCTGTGAAAAGGTATTAGAATATGTGCCGTGATTAAAGCGTACTGTTCTCAGCCTGTCTCTTTCTCTTTACATTTTTAAAAGATGTGGTGTCTTTGTGGGTGTAAGGCTAATCTTCCCCTCTGCTACACTCCAAGACCTGGGACAGAGGTGCTTGAGTGACATTCCCTTGCACTAAAGGGAAGAATTTAACCCATGGAGGGAAAAATGAGCCATGAATGGTTCTTCCCTACAATGGCGTGCTATACCACCTTAATCAACGCGGTTCATATTCCGTGTTAGGTTTGCGTTGCAGCATCCCTCGTCGCGTAATAATGCCCAAAGCTGGGCTGTCAGTGCCCTCACGTCAACTCCTCCTTGCAGCTATTTCCCAGCAGCGCCCTGCCGCCGGAGATGCTGCTCCCCTAAACGGCCCCGGGGAGCATAGAGGCTGCTAATTCTACACCGAGTTTCCTCCTCCCAGAGACGGTAACAAGGCAGTCTGAGGTAGAACAGCCCTTTTTTTTTAATTGTGTGTCAACGAGAGCATCCCCTTGAGGACGTGCTCAGAGCTAATGGGGAAAAACGAAAATGTTGAATTCTTATTTTTGATATATGTTTTAGAAAACAGAATGTGAAATTTGGGGCTGTGCTGAGGTCATTAATGTCTCCCTCTTCCCACACACGCACACACACACGCACACGCACACGCACACGCACACGCACACACACACACACACACACACACACACACATCCACTTTAACAAGCCAGACTAATCCGAGTAGGCCTACTCAGGTGTGCCAGTCAGCTATCGATTAGAAGAACAGGGAACTGAAACTTTTGAGTAAAAAAAAAAATGAAACTTTGCTTCACTGACCACGTCGATGAGCTGGGCAATGGAGAGGCCAAAGTGAACCAGCACCACGTCCGAGGTGTTTGCTACGGGGCGGGACAGCTTGTTATAGTGGAGAAACAGGTTCTGGAGCAGTCTCTCCTCCGCCTGGGCTCGCGGACCACCAAGACAATACACTGGGGAGGTGACGGAGCAGAATAGAGAGGAAGGTTGTATTATTTATAATTGTAACACTGATGATAATAATCATAATCATAATGATGATAGTGATGATAATAATAATAATAACACGAGTAATATTAGTAGCATTAATAATATTTTATAATAGTAAAAATCATAATAATAGACCTTCATTGGTATAGCATTTATCTTTCATGAACCCGTATGAACGTGAATGGTGGTGTACAGTATTCCAATATTGTGTTGTGAGACGTTAAAAAGTATTGGTCTGTAAAGTGGCGATAGAAAGTGAAAAACCAGGGTATTATTCATCCTTCTCACTAAATTCTGACCACAATTTTTTATTATTCCAGACTTGTGATCATGTGTTCTTAAAAGCCAATCTCTCATCATCAACCCTCTTATATTCTGGTTTGCGTTTCCAATTGTGAAGCGTCTTTGGGTTCCAGAAAAGGGCTGTATGAATAAAATGATTCATTATTATTATACTCTATCCTTTCTCTGTTCTGTAACCATAACCAGTACACTCTCCATCTTCAAATAGAGATGTATTTAAAGCAGAAGGCCGTAGGTTACACATGCAACGTTGCATACGTCCGACTCAAGAGCACATATCGATAATGAGTTCCAGCCTCACAGGCTGATATCATGAAGGCCTCTCGGTTTGAGACAGGAAGTGTAATGTAGAAAGGGGATGACCTCCATTGTACACACTGGCATATGGTTACAGCAGCCAATCAGACAGACGCGAGGGAACCAATAGGGTAAGAGGAAACGGGAGAGTCGGATGAACAGGAAGGAAGATAAAAAAAAAAAGAAGAAGAAAAAAACAAGGTTTGGATGAATAACAATCAGAGGACAGACGTGCTGATGGAGAGATCTGACGAGTGGTCTTATCTCACTCTTTGTCTCTCGCTCGCTCTGTCAGATTCTCTTTCTGTCTCTCTCTCTCTCTCTCTCACTCTCTCTCTGTCAGATTCTCTTTCTTGGCGTCTCTTTCTGTCTCTGTCTCTTTCTCTCTCTCTCTCTCTCTCTCTCTCTCTCTCTCTCTCTCTCTCTCTCTCTCAGATTATCTTTCTTAGTGTCTCTTTCTGTCTCTCTCTCATTATCTCTCTCTTTCTCTCTCTCTTTCTTTGTCTCACTATCGTTCTCTCTCGCGCTCTTTTTGATCTTTCTTTCTTTCTTTCTTTCTCTCTTTCTTTCTCTCTCTCTCTGCTATTTGCTTCAGATGGGTGAACTCAATCACACTCCTCCCATTTGGAATCGCCTCTTATCACATAGAGGAGGACTTAACAAGGTCTGGGAACAATTAAAAGACGTACAGAAGTAGAGAAAAAGAAATCCTTTTCCCAAAGTCTGTTTCTTATGAGCTGTTCTGTTGATGTTGCATGTTGTCTTTGACAAAAAAAAAAAAAAGAGTTATTACCATGGCAATTTATCCTTCGGTATGATCTTTCAAACTACCTTAGATTATAATGTTTGTAACAACCTGCCTTTTCTTTTAAGACAAATGTCAATCTCCAAATGGGGTCACAAGTGATCTTGGTATGCTGTCCTTCCCTCCTGGGTCCTCCTCCTCACTCCATCAAAGCTGATGAGCTGCCTATCAGTCGCCTCAAATCTGACATCCTTCTCTCTTTTAAAGTCTCAGGATCAATATCTTATTAAATAGATTTATTTCTTCTCCCTTTTCTTGCTTCCTGTTTACACTCGCCAACCTCGAGAAAGCTCGTAGCTATTTGTTTTGGTAAACCTTAAGCTACCTTGTGGGTATGATAACAAACGGCCACAACTCGGAGAAAGTCTTTCAGGCGGAGAAGGTTTGCCGGTCGGAGTCATGCTTGTGTGAGTGACACCAACCTGTGGATCCATTTTGATAACACTTGAGTAATCATTTGGCTGTGATTAATGCTAAATACCGCAAAACTATCGGTTTCTAACGAATCAGTCATGTTATTCAAACAAAACTGTTGCATTCATTGCTTCTATGATTATTAATAAGTGGTGTTTGTAATATATTTTCAAAAGCCCCCCCCCCCCAGTGTTAGTTTCATTCATTCATTCATTCATGTGGTCATTAGATCTCAGCCGGAATCAGTTAAAACAACTTTTTTTTTAATAAGGCATGGCACACTTTCTCTCATTTGCAAAACAAATCTACCTATGGGTACAAATAAAGAACCCTGAACGACTTTTGATTGGTCAATAGTGCATGAGCAGCTCTTTCTAATTACCTCGCACAAAATAATTGTTGCCAAGGCTACAAGGAAAAAAAAGTACATTTTGTTACATTGGTTTCTTAGACCTTATCTGCGCAAACTGAATAAGGAGAGAGCCAAGGGTGAAACGTTCCTTACCTTGAGAAGGGTGGTAAAAGAAGAGTGCGCTCATTATCCGAAGACACTTGGAAAGATCCATGGCCCTTGCTAAGCCAATAATGCTTTTAGGGATCTCGCTCCAACATCAGTGAAGTCAGCGGTGCTCAATCACCTGCCATTCATCCCAGATCAACCACGACTCCTCCGAGTTGACAAAGCAGATTGGACGTTAGGGTAAGGTAGACTTCCTCACGAGCTGATTTGGAGAAGGGATGAGGTGATGTCCGTCCGAAGCGGTCTGTCAACGGCAGAACCTCCTCTCTCTCCAGCTCCCCGACCTCCTCGTCTCTCTGACCTGAGAACAGCTACAGACCCGGTGGTACAGTGCCCCGACCTCCTCGTCTCTCTGACCTGAGAACAGCCACAGACCCGGTGGTACAGTGCCGCCGACCTCGTCTCTCTGACCTGAGAACAGCCACAGACCCGGTGGTACAGGGCCACTGACCTGGTCTCTCTGACCTGAGAACAGCCACAGACCCGGTGGTACAGGGCCACTGACCTCGTCTCTCTGACCTGAGAACAGCCACAGACCCGGTGGTACAGTGCCCTAAGTCCACACCACCATGTCCCTCCCGTGGAATCCTTCAGACCAAGTGCACTGTGGTTTATTCTGACAGCCTCCTCCTATACAGTTCCCCCTCTCTCTCACTCCCTCCTCCCTCCCTCCCTCCCTCCCTCCCTCCTTCTACCTCCCCACCCCCTCATACCTCTCACTCTGTGCTCTTTCCATCCCACCTATTTTCTCTCTCCTGTGTTTGCTCTCTCCCTCTCTCCCTTTATCTGTCTCACTCACTCTCTCCCTCTCTCTTTTGCTGTCTCCTTCCCTCTCTCTCTCTCTCCCTCTGTGTCTCTCTCTTTCTATTTTATTTTCAATTTCAAAGTGTTTTATTGGAATGCTAAAAAAACCTTTACCAAAGCCTTTCTTTTTCTTTCTCTCTCTTGCTTGCTCTCCCTCCGCCCCTCTCGTTCCCTCAGAACAGTGGTGGGGCTAGACTTAGGAGACAGGTATGTTGTTGGTATGAGTGTTGCGTTCGTCTCATACTCTTTTGTGTGTGGGTGAGCACGACCGCTCGTGTGTGGCTTTTTTATTCGTGCGCACAAGGCGCTATCAGCCTTGCTGCCGTGTGTGTGTGTGTGTGTGCGTGTGCGCGTGCGTGCGTGCGTGCGTGCGTGCGTGCGTGTGGGTATGTGTGTGTGTGTTGGTCAAAAACGAGTGGAGATGTCAGCGAATCGGAGGACCCCAAGACTCAGTTCAAACAACCAACCACACACACACACACACACACACACACACACACATATATCTATATCCGGTTTGCCCTATCACCCACACAGATATCATCTCCTCCTCCTTCCTGCCCCCGTCGACACCCTGCCTACCTCCTGTGGGTGCCATGACAAAACCGCTTGCGCACACCGCGCCGCAACGGCAGCTGAAGATGACCTTGTCTTGGGACCTCGCCGTCACTGAGCTTTCCATTGTTGTCACCCTCACTTCGTTTCAGCGTTCAGCGCCAAGGTTGGACGTCGGCCATTGAAGTGTCGGTTCTTTTCCACACTTCCCTCTCCTTAACTGAGATGACTGCAAGTCAAGTGATGAGAGAGGAGAGAAAGAGTATGAAAGTTTACGTGTTTAAAACGAACCTTGGTGTCAGCGCGAGGTCTGTTGAAGCGGAAGCCAGGGTTTCAAGAATTTGATGGAGAACTCTTTAGACTGAATTCTAGAGAGCAACGTTCGAAAAAAAAATTGATAAGATGGGATTCTTTTCAACACCCTGTGTGTTCACAGAGAGAAAATCCTCCACAGGAACAGCTATCAATTTTTCAAATCAAAGACATTCTCTTGGTCCGTCGATGACTAACAGGAACTTGACTGGTGAGCAGACAAGATCTCTCACTCTCACCACGCTGTGTTGGGCTGATGTATTTGTGTGAGTGGTTCGCAAAAAATAAAATAAAAAAAAGAATAATTATAAAATAAAAGGATTTCAGATGACCAACTTGTTGTGTTTGGACCCAGACAAGTGTGGGTCATGTTTTTTTAAAGGAGGCAGCAGCCGCTGCATTGGGCAAAGTTTAGGGGGAATTGTGACTCTTCTGTAGGGAGGACAGGATGCCAATTAAGATCCGATGGTTTAACACACACACACACACACACAATCCATGGCACACACACATTGACCACCTCTACTGATGAGCTTGGCCAGCCGTGGGCTCTGGCTCTCCATAGAGAGAAGTATGCGTGTGTCTTTGCAAGTGTGTGTGTGTGTGTGTGTGTGTGTGTACGTGTGTGTGTGTGTGTCTTTGCTTGTGTGTGTCTGTGTGTACATGTTTGAGTGTGTGTGTCTGTGTGTACATGTTTGAGTCTGTGTGTGTGTCTGTGTGTACATGTTTGAGTGTGTGTGTGTCTGTGTGTACATGTTTGAGTGTGTGTGTGTGTGTGTGTGTGTGTGGAGGTGGGAGGGGGCAGTGGAACATGAACAAAAGCATAGCGAATGGAGATTGGGTTGGAGAGGAGGAGAGGAAACGCGAGCAGGGCTTCACCGTTGGAGCCGGCCTGCTTAATAATTCAGCCGGCGTCCATCTCAGGGCCGCGGCCAGCAAGGGAACGTTGAGGAGCTGTGACCTCTCCTGTCCAGCAAGGGAACGTTGAGGAGCTGTGACCTCTCCTGTCCGTCAAGGCTCTTACCAGACGACACCACCCGCTGACCCGTACACCAGTTGGTCATTCGCTGCGGGGCCTTTTGGTCTTGTACAATACCCCCCCAACCTCCCCACCACCCACCTCCCCCCTAACAATGTTCACTCAGTGAAAACAAGGAAAACTAATTATGGACAGATGGTTTCCCTTAGAACGGCTAAAATGTCATTCGGCTATTATCCTGATAGTTTTGTGTTCTTTTTTAAAATGATCTGTGTCTTGAAGGACCTCTGCAGTATAAATTCACCACTGATAAGCTAAAGGCTGTGCTGAGGAAAATCTTGCAGGTGGAGGAGAACATTAAAATATCGACCAATCCAATATTTATCTAGACACCCCGTTTTTTTCCCCAGGCAAATACAGAGCTCCAACGGGGGTGTGTGCAGTGTTGGAGTGGCGTATTAGCTATGGATTTTATTTTAATGAGACTAGTGAATGTAGTCATGAGGGAAGTGACCCATACATGTGAGTGGTCAAATGATGAGGCTCGGGAATGGAGAGAAAGCAGCTTTGATATTGATGAGACCACACATTGCTCCCTGTGAAACCAATCTCATACAGTGGAGCTCCTTGGAATAGCCTGAGGGTGTGTGTCCACTGCAACTGGCTGTCACACTGCAGTGAACACCACGTCACACCCTGCCCTGTGTTTTCACACAATGGGAGCCTGACCGACAGTCCAGGGAGTGACACGCACTCTTACAAACACACACACGCTAACACAAGCAAAGTGACACACACTTTAACACACACACACACACACAGTGACACACACTCCCACACACACACACACACACACACTCACACACACACAAGCAAAGTGACACACACTTTAACATACACACACACACAGTGACACACACTCCCACACACACACACAAACACACACACACACACACACAGTTATACACGCGCTAACACAAGCAAAGTGACACACACTTTAACACACACACACACAGACACACACATACAAACACACACACACGCTAACACAAGCAAAGTGACACACACTTTAACACACACACACACAGACACACACATACAAACACGCACACACGCTAACACAAGCAAAGTGACACACACTTTAACACACACACACACACACACACACACACATACACACACACACACACAGTGACACACACTCCCACACACACACACAAACACACACACACAAACACACACACACAGTTATACACACGCTAACACAAGCAAAGTGACACACTTTAACACACACACACACACACACACACACACACACACACACTGACATACACTCTAACACAAGCCCAGCGACACACACTCTAGCACAATCACAGTAACACACACTATATCTCACACACACAGTGACACGCCCTCTAACACACACAAAGTGGCAAACGCTCCAACACACACCCAGATGCTCACACATGCTCACACCATGCATACAGAAACACACCACAGGACTGGAGGCAAGCTGCCAGTCATGTGCTGGCTTAAATGCGAACGCCAAGATTATCTTTGAAATTAAAGGATTTTACTTTTAAAATGTTCAACTTGGGAATGATAAGAATAGGCTATGACAAACGTTCATTTTCATAATCCATTTAAAAAAGTGTAAAGGCTTAGAGAATCCAAGGCCTGCTCGTCCTTTGGGAAACCCATTCCGCTGTGGTTTCTAGAATCACACCTTGAAAGGAGAACCCAAGTGAGCTCCTTCAGCTTTAACTCCCGAGGCACTGGAGGTTGGAGCCATCTTGACGTTGTTGGAACAAAGCGGAAGATATTGACAAGCTTTGATGCCAGCCCTAAAACCCACCTGCACCCACCCAAGGGTGCAGGGACAACCAGCCGTGAGCCGGCGGTGCCAGGACAGGTTATGTGCACGCTAAACAGCCATCTGCTGCCTACACACACGCGCGCGCACACACACACACACTCACACACAAGCGCGCGCGCGCACGCACGCACGCACGCACGGACGCACGCACAGATCCTTTAGAAAACGACCATGCCACGAAAGCATCTGTGTTCATATCTTAAGTAAAATAATCTGCATATCAATGTATATTCTCAAAAGCCAGCGATGAAAATGTTATCCGTTGCCACGCAGTGAAAAGAATTCCTAAGTAGCCTAGCTATGCCATTTACAAAATCACTAGAAGAGACTGCTTTGGAGCCTGAATCGATGCGTTTGCGACCTTGGTCTAAGGTCGTTCGAGGACGCAGTAACATTCTGGCTATCCTTGTAGATTTCAGCGGTTTATTATGAATAATGTTTAGAGGCAATAGTATTCTGATTACAAAGGGAATTGATAGACGGGAACATCTCACAACTCTAACCAAATTAATTAATAATTATGACGCAGGCTCATCAAATACTATGGCGATGCAGTTGTGTAGATGCTATAGGCCTATTCAATAAATACAGAGCCGTTTCTTGCTTTATGTGGACTATGCGGTTGCATAGGGCCCCCGAAGCAACCCGGGGGCCCCCCAAGCTGTCATTTTTGTTTTTTCTCTCTAGAAATGAAACTGACCGGTTTGAATTGCTAACCAGTCACCCTTGTGTACTGAGTGAGAACAATTATGTGCATATATTTTCCACTGATCTCTTAAAGTGCACCAGATTGATGCATTTAAATGTTAAATGCATGCCCCTGGACCACCTCAGAGGGTTTGGAATTCCCCTACAATAGTTTTACAAATAGGGGCCCCCAAACAACATTTCACACAGGGGCCCCCAAAAGCTAGAAATGGCTGAATAACTAACTTTAGTTCTTATAATTGCACTTGGCATGTTTTTAGAGCAAAGTCCAGTGTAATTTCTTCTTTTTTTAGTACGATATGTCTTAGGTTTGTTCTTAAGAAGCTTCATCAAGCCTTGTTTCACTGATAAGCGGGAGAAAAAAAACCCTCATAAAGAAACTTAATTACACCGTGTGTTTGAAATAAACACTAAGCACCCTTTTTCAAGCTCAGTGCAATTATGTCATCAATGGTTAGCAAAGAGTGAAGGTTATATGGACAGAATAGACGATCAATACTTAATTACTTAGCTGTAGCGCCTAACACACGACGGCAGCCTATCCAACCAGAGCAGCCATGTGACACTTAAACGTAAACACGCTTTACTTTAGCGCCCAAGTTTAGTGGTGATGATAGCCTATACACTGTTAATGATAGTGATCCGCCATGTTGGCTCGACAATTAAAGTTCCGTTGAGTGCGGTGTAAGGGAGAGGAACTGTCAGTTATTTAATTGGTGTGTGTATGTGTGTGTGTGTGTGTGTGTGAGATGGGTCTAAAATTCAGTCCTGGTATTCTAACTATACCAAGCCAGCCTGTTGTCCTATTTCAATAAAGGAGACCATTATCATCTTATAAACATGTTATCAGACATCAGTGAAAACCTCAGAATGTAATAAAAAAATATCCTTTTTAGAGCTTCTCTGTGTAGCACTATTATTCATTTGTTTCCAGTGGATGAATAAGATTATGAACATTGAAAGTATCAAGGTTGAAACCTGTGGCTCCAAAGCAAACATGTGGTAGAGCTTTCGACTCTTGATTTTCTAGCGACTGAATGAACATTTAGAAAGCTCACTCTCTCCATCTCAACCCATACTGATACGACTACAAATAAGGTTAAGAAGGGCTCTTTAAAAATACTTTAATTTATTCTATTAAACTTTTCTCTCTTCTCTTGAATGGTCACATACAACAGTTGCTAGCCTTAGGTATTGCTGACTAGCTGTGTTTTGTATTTTACATAACAAAAAAACAACAACAAAAAACATTTAATCAAAACAACACAATAAAGTTGTGGAGTAAGGGTTTTCTGGTAACAGTTGATCACCTCCAGACTTTGGGCCCTCTCATGTTGTATAGTCAATTACTTTAATTAAGAACTGTCTTATACACCCACACACACACACACACGCTCACACACACACACACGCACGCTCGCACACAACGCTTAATTTCTCCCTCTTCTTTTCTCTCTGAAACTGAAGGTGTCAGCAAAGCCCTGGAGGGTATGGTCTGTCAGATACACAATATTGCTTCATATGAGACATGGTTTGCATCATATCAGGTGCATATCAGCGAGGCATAATTACTGAAGGGAAATAAAAATGTGACTGCCATCGTCCTTCACCCCTGAGGAAAATCATCTGCCATCATCTGACTGAGACCCCCCCCCCCCCCGCCCCAACCCCCAACCCCCAACCCCCACCCTCATAGGATGCATGGTGGTTTGTTAACTCTTGAAATTATCAGGATTTGTAAGAACCTGGGTATTTAGAAGGGTTGGGATTTATAAACGTTTACCTCTTTTAGAAAGAAAAGAACCTGAGGAGAGAGAGAGTAACAAAGATCGTCGGACAAGAAGTAGAGAGGTGCTTCACTGTTATACCAATGTGTTTTACAGTTATACCAATGTGTTTTACTGTTATACCAATGTGTTTTACAGTTATACCAATGTGTTTTACTGTTATACCAATGTGTTTTACTGTTATACCAATGTGTTTTACTGTTAAACCAATGTGTTTTACTGTTATACCAATGTGTTTTACAGTTATACCAATGTGTTTTACTGTTATACCAATGTGTTTTACAGTTATACCAATGTGTTTTACAGTTATACCAATGTGTTTTACTGTTATACCAATGTGTTTTACTGTTAAACCAATGTGTTTTACTGTTATACCAATGTGTTTTACTGTTAAACCAATGTGTTTTACTGTTATACCAATGTGTTTTACAGTTATACCAATGTGTTTTACTGTTATACCAATGTGTTTTACAATAGCAATGTGTTTTACTGTTAAACCAATGTGTTTTACTGTTATACCAATGTGTTTTACTGTTAAACCAATGTGTTTTACTGTTATACCAATGTGTTTTACTGTTAAACCAATGTGTTTTACTGTTATACCAATGTGTTTTACCGTTATACCAATGTGTTTTACTCTTATACCAATGAGTTTTACAATAGCAATGTGTTTTACAATAGCAATGTGTTTTACTGTTAAACCAATGTGTTTTACTGTTAAACCAATGTGTTTTACAATACCAATGTGTTTTACTGTTATACCAATGTGTTTTACAATACCAATGTGTTTTACTGTTATACCAATGTGTTTTACAATACCAATGTGTACTGTATGACATTACATGAAGGTTTATTCTGTTCACTGGGTTATTAACACTTTTTCTCCCTTTTCATAACACAAATATGATTGTAAATAACAACAATCAATATTGTTCCTAGCTTTCCCTCACAAGCCAGGAAATACTCAATATTCCTGGAGAATGTTGTAATGGTGTTCTCTGGTGTGTTTGGTTAACATGTTAGGGAGAAAGGTTCCTTTGGGACATTGGCACAGAGGTAGTCCAGGGCCTTTTTTCATTATTTGTGGAAAATTCAATTTGTGTTTTTTTATTTTTTTTATGTTGTTTTCCTTTCACCTGGTGCTCTGGTTTATTTGAGTGCTAATAACCCACACAGCATGCAATCTTATCACATACACAGTTAAGGCTTTGCAATACCTTTGAAGAGGTAGAGTAGAGTAATATGAGATGAATTACATTCAAAAAAGGTTTGTATAAAAAAATAAGTTTTCATATAAATAAGTATTTCCTTATGTAGACTACAAGAAAATGCTTTCTCGAAAACACCTGACAATTTCTCAGAGACGGCCAATTGTTAAGACGAATAAAACATCAAATTAGCAAGCATCTATTGGAAATGCCAAGTGAATTAGAGGAAAGCTTCCAATGCATAATAAGAGCCATTTATCTCACTATTAGAGACCACATGACGCGCTGACAACCAGCTCGCTCCGTATGCTTGCTGGTTCTCCGTGGCACATGGGAACTGGTGTCTCTCATCCATCACAAGTCAACGCGACAGGTCACACATGGAAGCAGGACCTGCTGGGGCTGGGTCTCTGAGGAAGGACCTCTGACCTTCGTTTGCTTCTCCTACTGGGTTACCTTTATAAGCCATGCATGACTCCGCCAAACGGTAATCCATCACTGACACGGTCGGCACAGCACACGCCTTGCTATGTGCACGTTTTTCGTTTTTCAAAATGTGAAAAAATCAAATCGAATAATGAACGGTTCTATACACAAACACGTCAGTTGACCTCACAGGTAGCTTAGTAGGGCAATGCTTCAGGAAAGCAGAATTCACTTCCACAGTGCTGGTTTCAATCCTTCATCAGATTCATTACATCAATTATAGGCCTACATTTCAGCGGCTGTGAACTCCCAAGGCATGCATTCAAATAGAAATCTTCTATGATTGACTGTTTTATCTGTTGGATTCAGTTTTTTGTTAAGATTTGTGAGATTTGCTGCTAATACCTTTTACCCCCTGTAGTTACAGACTTTTCTAGATTTTAAAGTTAGATAGCATTCTAGATTCTTGATTTAAAATTAATGGGTCACAAATGTAGCAACAGAAAAGTTAATTGGTCACATAATGATGACATACAAAGAAATACCATGTAATGGTTTGTAATTGTCCTTTGGTTTTCCTTTAATGAGTAGTTATAGTTATAGCCTAGTAAAAGTTATATAGCCTATTGTTATAGCCTACTATTAATAGTAGTCGGGTTTTATTTTGGAACTGAACGCTAACACTGGAAAAAAAATATAACAATGAATCTTGTCAACCTGTAGGCAAATTAGACACAACAGGATATGAAACATTAAAAATGTCATTAAGTATTCAAAGCTTATCTAATTACTTCACAAACAGATCAAGCGGCCATGGCACCAGTAACTATGGAGACACGGTATCAAGATGGCCACCATCTCATTTCAATGGCCCCTGTGTAATAACGAGAGGTTGTCTGACTGGAGGGAAGGAGAGCTCCTTAGAGATCCATAAGGAAGTTGTTTATGCTGCTCAGCATTTTAGTCCGTCGACACCTGGAGGGTTTGTTTCCCACAACTTCCACTTTGCACTTTGTTTGAAAAAAGGATCTGATGGGGCTAGGTTTCTACAACATTTGTATCAACCAAATTGGGCACATTATGTGGGATACAATATCATTCCACCAAATGAATCAGATTCGTTCTATTGATAAATATAGGGTGAATGAAGCAACTTTTACATTTTTAAACTGCTCTCACCTTCAGGTTAATTATAACCGGTATGATAAACTTTGCATTCAGTTTCATGTGACCCTGGGAGTGGAGGACTCTATGGAAAATAATTGATGTGCACTGAATAAAAAAACAACAAGATGTTTGACACGTGGGGAATTTCTTTCCTTTTTTTTTTTTTAGGAATGATGATGTCATCTTTTCATCTTTTTCTCTCTGGCACAAACAAAACATTTCAGTTCCCAGCTCACTAATATTGCGCAGAATGTCAAGTTTACTGCACAAACAAAATTGTTTTCTTTTCAATCAAATAGGGTGATTGTCTGTAATATGGGACACCCAAGTTTCAGTGGGTATATGAAGCCAATCCATGATTGGACATTTGAGAACTCAATTGACTTGATAACATGACATCACAGCTTGCATTAACCCAGTTTTATTGACTTCCATTAGTTTGAGGAAGACCTACACCCATTGGAGCTTCGGTGTCCCACATTAGGCAGTGCCCCAAATTACAGACAATCACCCTACTCCAAAGTACGACTGTGAATTTTTTTACCTGGCTGCACTGGAAGCAGATGCAATTATGAGCTTTAAATCAACATTTCAAAAAGCCAAGGAAACTACTGAAATTAGGTTTTACAGCCACAACCTGTTATCACCCCACATCATTTATTCTATAAACCACACTTCTTGGACCTGAACAAAGAATGCTTGCATTTAACTACAGTATAACGTCAAATATCCATCCATGTGAATATTAGCCCATAAAACCGACACCAAGCTGTCATCATAAACGTTAAGACAGGCTTTGAGTTTTGTTTGTTTGTTTGTTATGCTGACAGATTGGTATATAATACCTAACATACATCAAATTGTATTACTTTTATTATTTTAAGAACCAAGCATTGTTTCTGTACTACTTGCAACCATCAAAACATACTGCATGAACAACGCGTGGCTATTGCCTACCCTACGTGGCCCTGCCAGTTCGCCAGCTCCGCTCTGCACTCGTCTGTTACGATACATCGATGACACCGTCAACAACAGCACCCCTAAATCACAGTACACCTTTACTGCCTGTCTTCCTCTGCAATTTGAAAGCTCATCTCCTTAGACTTCACGCTTTCCTTTGCCCCCCCCCCCCCCCCCCCCCCCCCCCAATATAAATCAAGTGACTTCTTTATACATACTCTATTTTAATGCGCTATTTGTAAGTTGCTTTAGATAAAAGCGAACGCCAAATGAATGCATGCAGAAAGCACATGTTAACTCTGTGCTGTATTATGGATCACAACACCGATGGGAGCACTCTCTCTGTACAAACATTTTGAGTCAGATTGCGTTTGAAAAGCATTTGTATTGATTTGATTGCTTTCAAGGCAAGGCCATGTTTAACCCCTGTCCACATTGCTTAAACGACAGCTAGGTCCTCTGTCGAAGCACTACACTAGTGTTTCAAGGTCTTCAAAAACAAGAGCGATGGGGCCTTATTCTATCAGTAGCTCCTAGACTGGGGAAGCAGGCTGACTTTTCTTTTTAAAATAAATCCCCCAAACGTCCCTTCACAAGCTTGCAGAAAAGGCTTGGTCTGGAATGTAAAATAATATTTTATTAAGGTGATTGTATTACTTGTTATACTATAGTGATGTTAAAAGCCGTCATAATAAAAGGGCTGTACAAATAAATGTGAATATTATTATAGGCTTCAACAAACCACTGAATGGATCCCCCAAACCTTTCCAGTAGGCTGCTACCTGCAGTGAAGGAAAACCTTATCCAATACGCCATGCTTTTGCTCCTGTTGCCGTGCACCCACCTCCACCTGCTTTGGGTCCGTTGCTCAGTGTCTGTCGGGGGAATCTGCAGATTTCTGCTCCCTAGAGCTTCCCGGTCTTTCATCGAGCGTTTGAATGTGGCACTGGGCGGGCAGCAGCCCTCGATGGCAACTTTAAATATATTACTACGTAAGCGCAATAAACATAAGTAAATTCGCATGGTGTCCTGACGGAACTTTATTTATAGACACAAAGTATCGCGTTGGCAGGGAAGAGTCTGTTTAATCAAGCAAAGCAGTGTCCTTTGTGATTGGTCTTGACAGGAGCAGAAATTAATCTCTACCGGGCAGTATTTCGTCTCTCCCTCTCTGGTAATAGTGCCATCCATAATTTCCCATATGGCTACAGAAGAAAACATCTAAACGTATATATACTTCCATTGTCTCCTCTTCTTTTAAGTGCTCATTGTTTTCCTGCACGCTCTTAACAGTTCCAAGTCTGGATATAGCTCTCTATAAAGACCACTTTATCCCACCAACCTTAATTAAAACCTGAAAACCTAAGAGCAGTTTGGCTGAGTCATTCTGCTTGACTGTTTTAGGGTCCACCTCTCAAGTCAAGCGGGAATGTTTCCTGCCAGCATCCTAAATGGGAAAATTCTATTTCCTCCCCGCCAAAATCGCCCAAACCTGTCAATCGTAAAAGCTTTACATCCACATACAAACCCAGGCCTTAAAGTCCTCTTTGTTTGTTAAAAAAAAAATAACAAACTTTGTTTGAGAAGGCAAATGATGAGCAGCCGTGGCAAACTAATCCGTATTTAGTCCTAGTAAAAAAGACGGAAGAGCAAGTTACTTTACAGGCAATCAAAATGGCTGTTTAATTAAATCCGTGGGTGTTTCTGCACACTTCTTCATTCATAGGGTGAGTTTGGGGCTTTGTGGGCACATGTCCAGAGACTCTTCTGATCTATTGGTAGTTTGTCTTAAAAGTGGCCCAATTAAAGGCAAGGCAAGGCAAGGCAAGGCAAATTTATTAATACAGCACATTTCATACACTAGGTCATTCAAAGTGCTTTACAGGTGTGAAAATACAAAACCAATCCTTAACCTTTTAAGTACAGCTAACACGACGTTTAGCTTGTGTCAAACCTGTGTAAAACTCCAGATCGATAGCACTCCAACTACACAGACAGATGAGGCTTTCCTCATCAACGGTTTCACAAGACATTCTTTTCAGGTAAAAGATCTACCTCCACCACTTTGACCGCCAGCTGTGATAATAATTAAGAGGAGAGCACTCTCTGTCAGCAGAGATGAAGAAGATGGATGGGATATTAAAGATGGATAAGTGATAATTGTTTTGCAGAGCTCAACAAGACTTCCTGGGGTTCCTAGCCAATGCCCTCCTCGCCTCCCTACTCTCAACTGCACGCACACATAGACACACACACACACACACACACACACACACACACACACACACACACACACACACAAATACACACACACCCCTGACGAGAGCACAGCATACTACATCCCATTTGGGAGGTGTGAATGCACAGGAAGTGGTCGTCGTTTTCTTATTGTGTTCCAACGAGATTTATGTGTTAATGACGGTAACAACAACACAGACAAGTTGGTTCTGAACGTGACAAACGTGTGATGTGTCACTATCATTCATGACTCCACATGTAGCTTCCCCTAGCCCCCTAATGTTTGGCTAGCATTGCCAATATACGACAGTCACTCAAGAAACAACATACATGTAGCAGAGAAGTTACAGTGTCCTATAGCATTTTTGTAAACATTACTATTATTTCAGTACTAGCAAACACTACACTACTTCAAACAGGCTGAAAGTATCAGAGGCCTGAGGTGTAGTCGGTTGTGGTTGTTGTTGTTGTTGTTGTCAATCATCTTGTACACACTGCAAGAGTTGATTGGCACATAAGATCGTTGGGGCCTGAAAACACTTTGCCATTAATTTTTATATAGACAGTGGCTAAAAGTCGAAACTTCACACCAACTTTTCTACCAAATCAACCATCCTTGCGGTTTATCCCCGATTCGTCTCATGATTTATGCCATCCTCCATGGCAGACATTAGCATTTTTGATACACAGCAATTGATTTAATGGAAAGCATAATGCTCTTCAAGTATAGCCAAAAAGACCCAAGATCAATTGCATGAACCATGTGCCCACTCTGTTCCCTGGCAGTCTGAGTGTTTGTCACCGAGCCATTCCAAACATCACTGATGCATTAAGGCTCAGTGTGCATCGCATTTGATTTGTAACTTTGGGGAAAACATGGCAGAGTGGCCGATGACAAATGGTCAATTGATTAGCGTACGTTATCTCCTCCTATATAACGTTATTTTAACGCGCAGGGATTTTGAGTTGAGTGAGAAGTGACAGTTGGTTTCATACAGTTCAAATACAATTCCATTGTAGAAGCAATATAGGCTGGAGCAACGTATGGTAGAGCCGCAGCCAACATAACCTGGCTATACCAACATCCCAATCCAAACATTGAGAAGCGTAGGCATGGATATCTATCAGCACAAATCGACTAGAACTAAACAGAGGTTAATCAATACTTTTGAAAGAGAAACTCGCTTTTTTCTCCAGCTGTGGCTTTTGTGCTTCGCAATGTTTGTTTTGGTCAAAGCAGTCAAGTTTGCTTTATTGTTTTAGCGTACCAACCGGCTTTGGCGTGCGCCACATCAAAGAAGCACACAAAAAATATGTGCGCTATACCCAAGAGTGAAATGAGTTGCAGCGAAAACAAAGGCTATCAACCTGCCACACAGCTCCAAAATACAAGAAATGCAGCCAAGCATGAAGAAGCCTATCACATCATAATTCGATATCCTGGACCACCATTTAATTCAATTGGAGTGGATGAGAAATACAGGGGTAAGTATGACTGACACAAAACATCGTTCATTTTAATTATGAAATTAAGATTCCTGCTTAGCCGCCATCTTTGATTAGGGCCTGCCTGCCAGTCGCGTGGACACTTTTTGTCCGGTTTTGGTGTTGTATGCCAATTATCCATGAATCTGTTGATTGAGCTAAAGGCAAGCTGAAGAACTGAAAACAGAGGAAGGCAGTGAATAGGGTTTAGGTATTTTTCTATGCGTGTAAAGTCTGTGATCCACTAAACGTAGTGAAACTGAATACTGTATAGAAATGCCAATTTACAAATGAAGGTGTGCTTTGAACTATGGGTGGCATTTGCACCTTTATTGTTTTAACTTTATCTCTTAAAGTGTGGCACAAATACTTGGATGAAAAACAATGTCCAACATTTGAAATCTGAATCTGAGTTAGCTGTTCTAAGCATATAAAAAAAATATATTGGGAATGAAGAGGAATCCAATTTAATGAATGAGCTTGTGACGGATTTAAATAAACTAACCAGCCATTTAGCTCAGTCACCGTTCACAACTCTATATACGCCTTTCATATATTCAACAACTTCTTATTCATTATTTGAGTATTCATGACAGAAGACATTTTCGAGAATGTGTTAGGCCACTGACCTCTCAACCATTGCACATTTCTTTCAGAAACCGGCGTTGAAATTCTGAGCTGTGCCTCCGAGTCCAAATCGTAATAAGATTGACAGAATCACAAGTGACACTAACCAAGGAGGCAATTCCAATCAAGAAGTAGAGCAAGACTAATATTCTATGCAAATTGCCCTTGTCATGTTATGTCTGTGTAGCCTTCACCCCTCCCTGCCCCACTCTCTCCTATAAGAAGCAGCCTTTGCATGAAATAGCCGTGTAATGAATCTAAATGACAGTCTATGTTAATCAATACACTATAGACCACCTTTGTTACACAAAGCACTAACATCATGGATAGGTGTGGTGTGTGTGTGTGTGTGTGTGTGAGAGAGAGAGAGAGAGAGAGAGAGAGAGAGAGAGAGAGAGAGAGAGAGAGAGAGAGAGAGAGAGAGTCAGTGCGTGGGAGAGAAAGAGAGTGAGAGAGAGAAAGAGAGATGCTGACAAAGGAGCCTGTGTCTGGCCTTATTGTTCTCTGTTGTTCAGGTGTGTGTGTGATTGAGAAAGAGAGTGAGAGAGAGAAAAAAAGATTCTGACACTGGAGCCTGTGTCTGACCTTATTGTTCCCTATTGTTCAGGTGCGTGTGAGAGAGAGAGAGAGAGAGAGTGGGAGGCAAAGAGTGAGAGAAAGAGAGGGAGTGAGAGAGTGAGAGAAAGAAAGAGATGCTTACAGAGGTGCCTATGTATGTCTGGCCTCATTGTTCTCTATTGTTCAGGTGCGTGTGAGTGAGAGAGAGAGAGTGAGTGAGAGAGTGAGAGAAAGAAAGAGATGCTTACAGAGGTGCCTATGTATGTCTGGCCATATTGTTCATCGATGGCATTTTACCAATGGGGATCTAAACAACATAAATAAATAAAATGTTAACAGTCTGTGTGCTCCACCAGACACACACACAAACATAGGCATACAGGGGATGGACAAGATTATGGAAACATTAATTGGAGTACCAAGCTGAACATTGTAATACATACACACACACACACACACATATATAGAGAGAGATATATATTAAATTGTGGTGGAAATGACCCTATATGAGGTGGAAGAAGGACTTTGTACACAAACACAATTTCCTAAGTTAAAGTAACGGTTTATTGAAACGCACTTGGGGAGCACCTAGTGTAACTCCCAACTTCCAATGGTCAGTTTACAACATACTGTATATAGTCAAGAGAAGTAATTTCACAGTGTTTTTTTTAACAATTTATTTAAACAAACTTAAATAACATTTCAAAAATGGATTCTAACTACATCTACTGTATGCATGTCCTTTTTTGGGGGGGGGGGGGGGGGGGGGGGGATAAATTAAGAGGTTAAAAGGCAAATGGACATGTCAGGCTCCGGGCTATTGATCTAATGGAACTGCATCTGCTCTTGGCTTGATGATTTAAATCAATCTCAATCGTTAACATTGGAGCAGGTAACTGATTAGAGGCCCAGTGGGTAGGAGTGCTACCCGGTGACCAAAAGGTCATGAGTTCAGGTGGTCCACCTGGGAACACCACCACTAGTGTGCCCTTGGGCAAGGCACTAACCCATAAATTGCTCCAGAGGGACTCTCTGTAATCTCATTGTAAGTTGCTTTGGATAAAAGCATCTGCTAAATGATGAAAATGTATAACATCATGAGTGAGAGAGGGTTTTTGTATCAATCACTTGCCTTCTGATTTATCAATCAGACTAAAACGTATGACGTCCCTTCACTTTGAGCTGAATTATGGCTTAAGACAAATGTAAGTGTGCACCAGGAACCGTCTCTTATCGAGTGGACATGCATTAAATTGAACACTGACTCGAAGACCATCACAAGATCGAACTACAAATCCAAGTTTCAAAATACTGAAAGGATATGAGAAGATGTATAACAGGAAATGCATTTACTGATGTACGCGCCACGCAAATACAAAAAAAATACTATTTTAAGGCAAGGGAATGACGCAATGGCGTATATCAGAACCATCACGTCAAAACCTTCTGCATTAAGTGCACTCTCATTTGGCAGGTGTCACATACATTTCTGATCACTAATGGTTTTATCGATTGTTGGTCTGTGTCGTTTATCATGCCGGGGTCAATGACCTAGATCCTGCCGGGGTCAATGACCTAGGTTCTTTGAAACACGAATGTATTTAGTTTGAGTAATGCCTTGCGTGGAGGGCAGTCTACAGTGAATGCCAATGTTAACAAGCTCCCGAGACACCCCCGCAATATTCGGGGCTATCAATGTTCTCCTGCCATAACATAATGTGCTTTGGAACCAAATATAGTACGCTACTGATCAATACAAATTAACAGTCATGTAAAGGAAGCTCTTATAAAGAGCCACCAAACAATTTTTTAATGCTCATTCTCGCTTTGTCAATGGCAACGAAATTCAAAGTATGGTTTGTAAACAATGTAACTAACTTTTTCTAATTGGTCTTTTCTCGTAGGAACTTTCTTTCGGTGGGCCAGGCTACATTCTTTCACCCTGTTGATTCTGATACATATTTCCCAATTGGCGGTGACCACTACAACCCACAAATTAAGTCACTAGGGCCTGCTAAGGGTGACAAGAATGTTCAGAGTCCCCCGGGTGAATACGCTAGGAGGCCTTTGTAGGCGCAGCATTGCATTCATGTTACTTTCCTATTTACGAAGCGATCAATTCCTATTTGTATCACCACTTTCAAGAATGCCCGTTTGCCTTGGAGACACTTATCAGATTGTTTGAGCCGCCTGTCATGGGAGTATCTGTTGTTTCAAAGATCGATCCAAGTGGCCATGTTGTGCAGCTGGAGCAGTTAGTGTCGCCTTTTACTACGCTGCTGTCCCGGTCATTAGCTAATAGCCAACACCTATAAAGCGTCAACCTATTCCTAGATTGTTTTATTAACATAATTGGTCATAGGCTACATAGTAAGACAAAATCAGCAAGGAAACTGAAAGGATGTAGACCTACTACATTTAAAATATAGGCATAGCAGTGGCAAATCGTTTTTATATTCTACATATTCTTTGCTTAAATTCTCAATGGTATAGTGAAAATGTCCTCTTATCTTTTCAAATAAAAATTTAGCACGTTCATGCCAGCTAAGGAACATCAACAGTATCAGAAACTCACCATTCACAAATGGAGCTTTATTACCCCCTACCGGCGATTAGGTAGCATTACACTATAAGCTGCAACTATGCTAACGCATCATCACTGAAAAAAAGGGAAAACAAGAGAAAAATACCAATGAGGTAAAAAGTTTATTATACACAATCTCCAAGTCAGAAATGGTCATTGCAAGTACATGATGGTTGCAGTGTAAAGGCTGTAGTAATTTTGGTGGGTTATGAAACAAAACATGGAGCAAGCCAAAGTATTTTAGTAAATAACCTACAACAATTTTTCTGCTGTTTAATTGTTCCTGGTGAATTGGCGCAGGAAAAAAAATACACTGCTTTTAATAAGAACCTATAACGAGGTGTTTTGAACCGAAAATGGATTTACATGAGGGAGAGTATCAAAAACCTGAATGAAGGGTCCTTATAGTACGAACAGATTTTGATACGCTCTCGCCCAGATTTCTCAGTTTGACCTATTACTGGTCCTTTACCATTAGTGTGAGAAAAAAATACGAAATCTTCAAATCAAGTACATTCAAAGACATGTTTTCTCTATGTTAAGTGCAAATAAGCATGTTCATGGTATCCATAATAATGGTGTCTGTAATACAACTTTGTTGGCAGATTTATCTGCTTGAAAAGTATTGTAAATGACAGTTTATAATTTAGCTTGAAAACAATCGTGCATGCCTTGTTTCATTTACCTTAGTAATTTGTCTATGCAAGTAAAATGTTTAAGGAATTCGATTTTGTAGGCCACTTTAGAGCCTTAATCAAATAATTGTACATGCCATGCAGTCATTTAACTAGTTGGTTGATTTGCAACGAAGTTTGGAAGTCCTACTTTTCAACAGAGATAAAAGGCTAAAATAATGCTGCTGGAAAACAAGCATTATTTCCCCCTTGTCTTTGGAAAACCTATCCTTCATGTGTTTGTTGTCCCTTGGCATTCAGGAAAGGATCATTTCTTTTATGTAGCATCTGAAATACATTCTCAGAGCTGAAAGAAGTGTTTCACTGTATACATCCGTATATTTTTTCACATGAACTCAATGGCATCTTTTTTCCAAGGTACTGCCTGTTTTTGCGACAAAGCAAAAACGCATTGGATCTAATAACAGCCCCTACCAACCATCTTTGTTTTGAAATGTCCTTGGCCACTCCCTCTGAAGCAATCAGATGGTTAAGTACAGCATTCAGATTTGACCTTCCTACAAGTTTGACCCTGTAGTCTTGTTGCCTCAGTTGCTTGTTTTAAAGCATGGTCGCTTATGTTTATTGCTAATCCCCATCTTGATTGCCATACTAAACAGTAAAGTAATAGAAGGCATTCTTGCTTAATATTTGTATCTTAAAGTTTTCTCTGTACAAAATACACTTATACTGATTGTCTAATTCACTGAAATTAGTTTTGACATTAGAAGATCTATGACAAGCTGAATCGCATTCACATGGTTACTTGGTCCTACTTGTTACTACTTGTAGATACTGGCACACAAGACAGCCATCTGAGGCCATGTTTCACGCTGGCCTCGTTAGGGCCAGAGCAACCGAATCGACCTATTTGAAACTTTCTCCGTGGCAACCGAATGGACCTATTTGAAACTTTCTCCGTGGCAACCGAATGGACCTATTTGAAACCAGGCCACGGCCTTTCTCCGTAGCAACCGTCCCCGGTGAAGGAGAGGGGTGAGGGGGCGCCGGGGGTGTACAGCTCGGAGTCCGTGTCTGATTCCGCCTGGGCCAGGTAGGGCTTGACCCGGGCACAGAGCGAGGCCCCGGCGCCACTGAAGAAAGGGGGCCCAAAGAACTCCTCCTTGGCCTGGGAGATGGAGAAGCCGCTGAAGGAGCGCTCCAGCTCCTCGTGATCCACAGACGGGATGGAGACGGACGTGTCGCTCTCGGCGACGGTGGCCTCCGCCTGCCGACCCCTCTGCCTCCTGTTCCTCCTGCGGCTCTGAGAGCTGCTCTCCTGGTGGCTGCCGTCCAGAGCCGGGGGCGAGGAACCGGCGTGGCTTCGAGACGTCTGCGTCGGCGGCGGCGGCAGGCGGTAGAGGGAGGGCGATTGCTCTCCGCTGCCCCCTACAGGCGAGGGCGTGTTGGCCACGCTGCTGTTCCAGGCTGGCTGGCTGAGGGGGTGCTGGAGCTGGTGTTGCCAGGAGGTGGAGGCCCGTCCCTGGCTGCCCGAGAGGCTTCCCGCGGACCCGACCAGCGACTGGCCCAGTAAAGGATCCTTCTTCACGGAGCCCTCGGAACGGACCGCCTCGGCCGCGGAGAAGTTCTTCTCCTCTTTCTCCTCTTTGACCACGCGCGGCTCCTCGATCGTCTCCTTCTCTTTGAGGTCTTCGGGGCTGATGTAAGGCGGGGCCGGGTAGGGCTCTTTGGAATCGAACAGAGCTTTGGTCTCGGAGTGGGGGATGCCCATGCGCTGCACGAAGACGTTGACCAGGAAGTCCAGTTTCTTATCCATGGATCCCACCTAGGAAGAAAAACAAAATGGAGTCCAAAACAAAAGGGGTCTACTGCTGTGCTGAGTGAGAGAACTTTAAAGGTTTGAGTAGGGATTCATCAGAGCGCTGTTGAAGTTGTTTACCTGCTTTTCTACTTTGATGACGCGTCCCATCATGCTTTGGTCTTCGTTTGTCTCTCCTTCGCTAGTGCTTTTGGCACCTTTATCAGGTACCGGACCTTTACCAATTATCTGGTCCACTCTGGCATTTAAAAGAAAACCAATGTCTCAGATTAAATCGCCGCTCTGGTAGAAAAACGTTTGAGGGACATAATCATTGCAGGGGGAAGATGTATGTACATGTAAAATACTTCAATATATATTTTTTAACAGTGAATTAATTTGAATATGGTGCATTTCCAAATGACTCTATAGATCCAAAATACATCATTACAGAAACTGAAAAGAAAGAGAAACACCACCACCCTCACAAAAAAATTGAACCATGACAATGATCGGCCATTTTGTTTTAGACAAAATGCATCACTTGACATGCTTTCATTATGTTTCATGCTTCATTTCCATTGCATCCTACTGGGTTGAGCTCTCCCTCCCGCTCTCTCCCCTCTTTCTGTTTCTTTCCCCCTCCCCCCCTTCATTCTGTCTCCCTCCCTCTCTCTCTCACCAACCATGGCAAAAGCTAATGTAGTCTGGTGCTGTTAAACCCCCTGTTGACTTCGCAGGCTACATGACTCAGCTCTTAAGCGTATTTTTCCAGTGAGAGTTAGACGCTGTCAATGCTTTACTTTATCAAGAACCACGGAACAAAACTGCAACCCCTCCAGCTTGTCCTTTAACATACAATATAAATTATCAGTGTTCCTGAGATTATTTGTTATTCTTGTGAAATGGCAACATCTGGACTAGTATATTTGACACCAGACCACAAAGAGGGTTTCTGCATTTCAAAAATTACCCATGCAGCCCGAATTTATCAAAGGCTTGTTTCAGTCCAAAAGGTTTACACATATCTGAGGTAGTACCCTGTACTGTTTTAGAAAATTGACATTTGGAGGGTGATTTGGCCTAACCTAGGGCCGTCTGTGGACTTCTTGTGGCGAGGTGTGGAGGGCGGAGGAGGCCCCACGATCATATCTATCCTGGCAAAGCACACACAGAAGATATGAGCGCAATGCTAAATGAAGCAACAACATGAATATCACATCACATCACATCACAAAGTAAACAAATAAGTCATAATATATTCCAAACGTCTTCAACGCACAGTGAAATGTTTTGTGTGGTACAGTATGCACAGTATATGGCATGTGGGACACACAGTAAGCTGTTCTTGGAATATATTTACATGTGTTAGATTTCGAGTAACCACAACATATGTTCTGCGTATTTGACAGACGCAAAGGACCCATAGACGTTTAATTTCACCCTAAAACAAAATATGTATTTTAAATATATGTAATACTTCCTGGGCTAAAATATATAAAAAATGTAAGTAGTACACAGTACATAAATCATAAACAAATTGAAAGTAAACTGTTCTGACAAGGTGCCAACTATCCAACAGTGACCTCTAGTTTAGCTGACTGACTAGATTATATTGAAGGTGCTATAAAACTTCTGATGTCGCCAGTTCTCTCCACTCAGATCTGACCTTCTTGACCTTCATAAAAAAGGCAGATAATTCTGAGGATGACAGTTGGGCATGAACTGTGCCAACACAGAACAGTGGCGTTAATGTGTCAAAGCAAGCTTGGTATTAAAAAGACACACAGATGGGTGTGGGAGATTTCTGCCTTGCCTGGATTGCAGGTTCTTGATTCGAGACAGCATGTCCAGGTGTCCGGCGGAGTACTGCTCTATAACGTCCATGACGTCATAGGGACGCAGGCTTTCCTTGAACCTCCTCTTCGACACCAGGAACTTCATGATGCTGGGGAAAAAATTCCATCCAGCACATGCGTTTAAAATTATCTTTAAAGATAAAACATGTTAAAACACCTTAGAGCAGAATGGTGAAAAGTCACGAAAATGAAGCCCAGTGAATGTGACTTTTTATAGGGCAAAACACCTGACTGTAATAACAAACACTATACAATCTAAGCACTTTAAAATGGAGAGTCCTTAGACCAAAACAAGGGTGTTAACTGTCTCATTCACAGCACAAGAAGGCGTGTCTTATGCTAAATTAATGGCAGAAAATTCAAAAAAAAAAAAAAAAAATTCAACAAAAGATCATACCAGATTGCCCTTATCGTGACCTTCAACTCTTGGGACAACTCCTGAGAAAGAAACTCACAGTCGTAGTTTTTATCATCAGCCATCTCTTCCCCTGGGAGACTGGCCTCTGGCAAACAAGGACAAGGTCACACTCTTTCAGGCATTAATCACTTCGTATAGCCTCACAGCTAACTTGCCTGGCTCAAGCAAAAACAAAATGGGTGCATGGTCCTGAGCTTCAAATGTGCACTTTTCCATAAGTAAACTTGGTCTCAAGCCAGTTAGCATTTTTTCGCTACAGTAGTAAGGGGTAGAACATTGAATGCAGGACTGAATGACGTTAGCCAGGTTTTCTGGAAGGGATTCTTTAACCCAACACAGACAAGTCCTGACATGGCAATCTGTTTTGCTAACCAGTTTAGTTGTTGTTTTAGTCAGCACTGGGGTAAGCTGATCTGCACTGGGGGGTTATTAAGCATTCTACAAACAAGCACGTTTTTTGGAAAGCATCGTTCATTTAAAAGAACATCAAAACCAGGGGAAGAAGTGAGAGCTCTTCATGCAAGGTAAAGCGGATAATAACTGGCAGGGGGAGTTTGATATTTCAACTGACTGTGTGCCTTCATTGAACTTTGGTGGTAGTTGGCTTGAATCCTCTGTTATTCTTTATACCCTCAGATACTGAACGTGCTACACACACGGTTAATAAGACAAGTGCTATAAAAATACACACAAATAAATACAAAAAAATACTAATAGTATTATACTGTACATATTGACTATGAGTAACAATGAACAATAAAACAGAACAGGTCATTAAACGTCATACCATAGTATTTGAGACTAACGGTGCTGCTATACACACACACACAAAAACATTATCTCTAACGTAATGAAAATACGTAAGCAGTTCCATCACTTCTAATTGTTTGGGTGTTTCATTACAATTAGAACAATACTGCAGCAATGTTTCAATAACAGAGGGTTCAAGACAAGAGTTAAACATGCATGTTCCCGTACTGGTGAGTGGGGAATTAGCTTGTGCTTTTGATTCTTCCTTAGAAGCCAACCAACAAAATATCCCAATGTCTTACTTATTAAACCTTCAATTGCTGCAAAGAAGAACAGAGGAAAGATGTGGAAAGAGATTTGTTATGAGTTCTAGAAGGATGAATTCGACAAAACATCATAGTAATTAACGCTAGACATGGAATCAGTATGTCAATAAGTTCTGAATGAAAATAGTAGATTTAAAATATGGCTATAATATCTTAGTTAGGTGCTAAATAAGGAGCATGCTAAGCTATTCTTTTCAGCAGGCACTGTGTTATAAGCATGGAAGTTTTAAACGAGCTTGAAGCTAGTCCTTTGTTAGACGTCATCGTCTGGTTTTCTACCACGGGGACTTGTCTGACCCAGGAGAACTCTTCAGTCCAAAGTCCAAGTGTTCCTCTGACACTTTTAAATCAGCACTTTAACATGCTGTCAATCATGTGCAAGGAAAACCTAACAAACGAGAATCGGTTGGAATCAATCTAAGGAAGGACAGAATGTGGTGTTTAAAGGGGAAATTAATCCACTCAGAGCTTGAAGGATGTGTGACTGGAGTGAATCAAGTCCTGCATGTTTTTTTATTGCCAACATGATCTAGGCGGCCAGCATGACGTTGAAATATCGGCTTAGTCTGCGACAGGATATATGATATCCTCATTTTGCATCCAGTTTGTAGATATACAAACTGGGAGATTAGTTTGCAACTTTTCTGCATATTAATTAGTACATGTGCACAGTCTGCGACACGAGCATCTTCCAGATGTCTGAGCATAATTAAGGATGTGCCGTTGACACCCTCCTTCTAAAAACACACCGTCAGGTATCCGTGGAGACAGCTAGCACGGCGACACCGACTAAAACATTGTCATTGCACATCTGCTGTGCTCTGTGCTGAGGACATGAGCTAGTGACAACCGACACACTGCGTGTCATGTGACTCATGGAAGCGGGAAGCTATAGAGCAACTCAGCATAAGAAAAAAAAAATAAGAAAACAGGCTCTAACAGGAGGGAGACAGCAAGGGGTGATGCACTAATGTCAACAAACAGCTGGCCATACTGTACACTGGGGAGCAACTCTTTGATGTAGTACAATTACAATTGACCCATATGGAGTTACTACGGCGATCTA
The DNA here is from genome assembly GCA_017639675.1 of Aplochiton taeniatus. Classification (NCBI taxonomy): domain Eukaryota; kingdom Metazoa; phylum Chordata; class Actinopteri; order Galaxiiformes; family Galaxiidae; genus Aplochiton; species Aplochiton taeniatus. Next base: position 4,023,730 of record CM030174.1, on the reverse strand, counting down.
TAGTAGCCGCTGCAAGGTTGTTTTAACGTGGATCTGAAAATCTCCTCTCTCTCACCCTCCGAGTTCTGGCGCGCGGCGCCGCCCCGGACCCGGAAGGCGTGCATGGGCCCCTTTGCCTTGTCCGGGAAGCTCCAGCTGGAGGCCACTTTGCTGGGGCTGGCCTCAGCCACGTCCTCGGGGGACTGAGTCTTGCCTTTGACCCCCAGCGTTCTGGAAGGACTGGGGTACACTTTGTCTTTCACGCTGGCCTTCCGACTGCAGGGAGGGACGTGAAGGGCATGGAGTCAGCGAACAGAGACAATGTGTGGTCCTTGAAATGCTTTCCTATTTTTTTTTTTTTTCTTCTTTTTTTTTTTTTATACGAGCCAGGGAGAGGCTGCCCTCCCATAGAAACCTTAGAAAGCTTTAACCCTGCATAACAATCAATACATATGAAACGGATGATTTCTCATTGAGCTGTAAAGGTTGCCTACTGTCATAGCTGTCACAACAAGACATATAGATTTACCATATGGTCTTGATGTTACACAGTTTCAATCCAAATCTATGAACAAATGTTCCTGTTTTGGGCCAGTAAATTCCAGGTCTTACCTCCGCAGAAACGTAAACAAGAGTCAATGTCCTACGACCGGAGGAGCCATTTCCTTGTAGGCACAAGTGCTGCATTCAATTGGTCAGGCAAGCGGGAGTAAGCAACAGGCAAACGGACATGCACACAGACAGGCCCTGACAAAGCCGCGGCCTTGCTCTATGCAGAACAAAAAGTGTGTGAACACAATCCATGCAGAGAGACTCCCTGTTAGAAGCAAACAAACACGGATACACAGCAACAGTTTAACAGAAGAAGGAGAAGAGGAAAAGAAAGAAAAACCCGCTTGGTCGGGTAACGTTCGTCAATATCGTTTGTTCAACAGAATCGTACGGGTGCTGACTGGGCAGGGCGGCAGCAAGGCAAATCAATTGTATAAAGACATAACTAAACAGAACAATTAATCACCCGAGTGACAAGGCAGAAAACAACACCTGGGCTGTCGCAACGAAAATACACAGAAGCAAAACAGAATTCAATTTCATCTTAATGGCGTAATACATTTCTCCCTGCCAGCTGATCTATTAAGACATGACAAATCAAAGTGACTTACTCCGGGTGAATCAATTAGCCGCTATTTTATCGTATGGGAATCCTCTAGTCTACCGAGACCCTTCTTAAAAGACGGCGAACGTATGGTCGTAAAGGGAAGGACAAACAGAGTGCAGTGCAGTTGTGAGGGACTGTGCAGGGACTATACCTAATGGCTCTTGGACAGCACCCGCAAAGGCTGTCTTTGCGCGCGTGTTCGTGACTGGCACGGAGGGTGGCAGAGGAGAAACAACAGGTCAGACAGGGATGGAGAGAGAGAGAGAGTGAGTGTATCTGTGGCAGACCAAAACGGCAGTTGTCCGTTTTCCTTCAGAGATATCGTGGGAGAAAACCTTTGTCAAATGATTGTTTCTGCGTAAAGAACAGGGAGAGGCGTTACACGATGTGCGATCCGGAAGCATATGACTGAGCATAAACTTCCACGAGGATGTCGTGTTTTAAGGGATGAGCCACAATGACGTGAGATGCAGCAGAGGGAGCCGTTTCCAAGGGCTTTCGGAGCGCGTGGGAGCAGCCTTAGCAACAGCAGACCGTTCTTGAAGGAGTGTCCAGACTTTCAGGTGGAACAGAGAAAGAGGTGGACAGGTGGAGGTTCCTGCTTAAGAACTTACTGGAACTTCATACCACACGCAACACACTCTCTCTCTCTTTCTAACACATTCTCTAGCTCTCTCTCTCTTTCTCTTTCTTTCTCTCTTTATAACACACATTCTCTAGCTCTCTCTCTCTCTCTTTATAACACACATTCTCTAGCTCTCTCTCTCTCTCTCTCTCTTTATAACACACATTCTCTCTCTCTCTCTTTATAACACACATTCTCTCTCTCTTTATAACACATATTCTCTCTCTCTTTATAACACACATTCTCTCTCTCTCTCTCTCTTTATAACACACATTCTCTCTCTTTATAACACACATTCTCTCTCTCTCTTTATAACACACATTCTCTAGCTCTCTTTTATCTCTCACTTTCTTTCTTTTCTCTTACGCTATTTCCTTTTCCTTATTTATTTCCGTCTTTCTTTTTACTCTCTTTCCCCCCCTGCTCTCTCTTTCTCCCTGCCTCTCAGCCCCGCTCATCCACACACAGACACCCACACTCCCCCAAGAAGAGTGCTTTGGCAGCAGCTAAGAGCAGAGTTGAAGTGGAGCCAGAAGGGGAGGTGGGGAGTGATGAGCATGGAGCTAGAACAGACCACAGACCTGGGAACTGAGATGTCAGCTTGGGACTCCTTCCTGCTCAGATCCATGAAACAAAACACAAACACAGAGAGACACACACACACAGAGAGAGAGAGAGAGACACACACACACACAGAGACACATACACAAACAGAGAGAGAGAGAGACATACAGATGCAGACACAGAGAGACACACACAAAAACACAGATACAGAAATAGAGAGAGAGAAAGAGATACACACATACATACATACATACAGAGAAAGAGAGAAAGAGAGAGAGAGAAAGAGTCAATCATACACATACAGAGATACACACAGAGCGAGAGTGAGACACAGACAGAGACACCAAAACACATACAGAGACACACAGACACACACACACAATCACAGAATGAGAGAGAGAGAGAGAGTAAGACAGAGACGCACACACACACACACACACACAGAGACACACACAAACAGACACACACACACACATCATGTCCATGAGCTATTGCACTGGATGTATTTATTACAGCCTAGGACATGGCTGATTTTATAAGATGTATTCATGTTTAATATAAGAAACCATCTGTATTAGTATTTTCAAAGACTTGTCATGGAGGAAAAGCCCAAGAGACCTGTCGAGTCCTTGAACTTCATCAGCTATATTTATCGCTATGTGACAGCCACTCCACTTTAAGAAGACCAAGGATAAGACAGGTGATATTTTCTGTAATAAAACACCATCAACTGAATATTCGTGAGAGAAATATTTTGTGGGCATAGTCTATAGAGCAGGGTGTAGTGGCACTTTGTATTTGTCACTGTAAAACTTTTATAATACATCACTGTACTGTTTATCGATCATCAGAATCTTAAAATACCTATTTTTTTTCTCCCTTATCATAACCAGAGACAGAATAATTTCATCATCATCATCATCATCATCATCATCATGGTGTGTGTATACCGACCTGACTGTCTTGCCCTTCAGGTTCCTCAGAATGTCCAGCTGGTTGAGGGGTGGGATGAGTCTGCAGAGGGAACAAGGAAGCGTTGTTTGCGATTTGTTTGTCCCTACATCATCCGGCCGTTGAAAGGCTGAGTAGGCCTTCAAGGCTCTCTAGAACTAATTGCATTAGGTTGAGTGTTTTTTTACCCAGACTGCAAGCAGGGCACCTTTCAACATGAGCACAAAACCAGGGTATGCAACCCTTTTTTAGGGTTTCCACCTAACACATGCTTATATCAAACCTTTTTGATAAAGGAAATCATTTATAATTAGTTGAATACATGTGTGTGCATTGAATACTGAACAACTGGTATGTTTAGGTTTTTAAATGCTTCCTGTGGACAGCAGTATTTCAAAATCAGAGGTTTATGGTATTATGGTAAGTAAAACAGGTTCATATATATATATATATATATATATATATATATATATATAGAACAAAACAATGATAAGATAAGAAAAGAAAATTGCAAACACAAACTTGACAGAGGGATATTTTGAAGGAATGATGTTGACTAGGCAACTGTACTGGGAACGGACACTCTCTTAAAGGAATGATGTTGACTAAGCAACTGTACTGGGAACGGACACTCTCTTAAAGGGATATTCATACTAAAAGATGAGGTTGATGAAGATGATGAATATTTACCTGTACAAAGAAATGGCTAGTCTCTCAAAGGGGTAATTCAACGTAATGATGATGATGATGCTAATGATGAATATTATTTACCTGTACATAGGAATGGACACTGTCTCCTCATAGAACTCCCAGGTGGACAGCAGATCAGCTCGAGACAGGTTGGTAGAATGAAAACGCCAGGCCCCCTGAACGGATTTATTATCTCATTACACAGCAATTACAGAGTTTAGAGCATCGCAGACTGTACATTTTATGCTGTTAGTGTAGTAAAAAAATCTATAAATTCTAGACAAACAGTGAAGGGTTTGAATTGTGTACCTGGATGAGTACACTTAATGTAGTGTATGTAAGTTGTATTCGTAGATGAGCATATTTAATGTAGTGTATGTAAGTTGTATTCATGGGTAAGCAATATAATGTGGTGTATGTAAGTTGTGTACTTGATTGAGTATATTTCATTTGGTATATGTAAGGTTTTTACCTGAATGAGTATATTTCATTTTTTTGTATGTAAGGTGTTTACCTGAATGAGTATATTTAATATGGTGTACGTAAGTTGTGTACCTGGATGAGTAAATTTAATGTGGTATATTAATATGGTGTATGTAAGTTGTGTACCTGGAGGAGTATATTTAAGGTGGTATATTTAATGTGGTGTATGTGAGTTGTGTACCTGGAGGAGTATATTTAAGGTGGTATATTTAAGGGGGTGTATGTGAGTTGTGTACCTGGAGGAATATATTTAAGGTGGTATATTTAAGGTGGTATATTTCATGTGGTGTATGTGAGTTGTGTACCTGGAGGAGTATATTTAAGGTGGTGTATGTGAGTTGTGTACCTGGAGGAGTATATTTAAGGTGGTATATTTAATGTGGTGTATGTGAGTTGTGTACCTGGAGCAGTATATTTAAGGTGGTATATTTAATGTGGTGTATGTGAGTTGTGTACCTGGAGGAGTATATTTAAGGTGGTATATTTCATGTGGTGTATGTGAGTTGTGTACCTGGATGAGTATATTTAAGGTGGTATATTTAAGGTGGTATATTTAAGGTGGTGTATGTGAGTTGTGTACCTGGATGAGTATATTTAAGGTGGTATATTTAAGGTGGTATATTTAATGTGGTGTATGTGAGTTGTGTACCTGGATGAGTATATTTAAGGTGGTATATTTCATGTGGTGTATGTGAGTTGTGTACCTGGATGAGTATATTTAAGGTGGTATATTTAAGGTGGTATATTTAAGGTGGTATATTTCATGTGGTATGTGAGTTGTGTACCTGGATGAGTATATTTAAGGTGGTATATTTAAGGTGGTATATTTCATGTGGTGTATGTGAGTTGTGTACCTGGATGAGGCCGGCCGCTGGGTTACGTCTCTTCTCAAAATGCTTCTGCCTGTGCTGCTCCTGAACTTTGAGGGCAAAGCCTGACCCCAGGATGCCCTGTGAGTGGGAGAAAAAGGTTTCACAGACTGTTTGAGGGTGTGTGAACTTATCGACCGTCTGAGTGTGTGTGAACTTATTGACTGTCTGAGTGTGTGTGTGAACTTAACGTCTGTTTGGGTGTGTGTGACCTTACCGTCTGTTTGGGTGTGTGTGAACTTAACGTCTGTTTGGGTGTGTGTGAACTTAACGTCTGTTTGGTTGTGTGTAAATTTAACGTCTGTTTGGGTGTGTGTGACCTTACCGTCTGTTTGAGTGTGTGTGTGACCTTACCGTTTGTTTGGGTGTGTGTGAACTTAACGTCTGTTTGGGTGTGTGTAAACTTACCTCTGTATGATAGAGTGAGTTTTACCGTAGTTTGTGTCCAAATTTGAAATTTAAACAACTCTCCTTAAAACAATCAAACAAGTATGTCCACTGATTTTTTTTGCCCATTTCTGACAGTAACACGGTCCACTCATGCAGGTTTTAGTTGACGTCTAAAACTCTAAAGTCTCTGTCCACTCACACCTTTCAATGACAACACTCTCAATAGTCGACGTCAACGACAACTGATGCAGATTGGACAGATTGGACAGACAGCTTACGGCTGACAGATTTCAGTGTAATGGCATAGCCCTTTGAGGACCCATTGACTCCCTGATCAATTACAGACAATTACAAGATCAGAGAGTGTGACTAAGAGTCAGATCATTAACTCAGGGGGATGGGAAACGCTTCGGGGGTTTGAAGGACCTCAACGGCTGTTGTAATAATATGTTCCTTGGATTGAAAATGTAGTGTAGAACTCATAGTGCATAACAATGTTTTTTTCACACTACAAGTGCAGTACACACTACAACTTCATAAATACTGATTTGAATACCATATCTATTCGGCCAAAAATGTGGCAAATGACAAAACTAATTGTTTTAACAGATAATACAAATTAGATACAGCCAATTGGAATATTTCCCACCACGTATATGTCGGCTTTTGATTATTAAGTTAAGAGTTACCCCCTAAAATATTCCCAGAACTTACAGCTGGAAGGGCGAAGAAAGCCACTCCAATCATACTGAAGGTAGCCGCGAGTAGGCGTCCATTCCACGTCTTGGGGAACTTATCACCATAACCTATCGTTGTCAAGGTGATCTGGAAACAACAACAAATCATTTATTAAACCTAACTTCTTACGTACACCGTGATAACAAACTGTCCGTAATTAATTTATCTATTCTATGATCTAACTTTTTACACACACACATACACACACATATGTCGCAGACCTTATACTATTGACGTGCCAGTACAAATTTTCGGCCAATAACAGAAATTGATACTGAGCATCTAGCCAGTCAAACCAGAGTGTCCTACCAGACCCCACCACAGGGCGTCAGCGTAGGTCTCAAACATGTCGTTGTTGTCCTTCTCCACTGAGTAAACCAGGAAGGAAGCCAGGATGAGACACAGGAAGCCAATGTACCAGGCCGTGATGAGTTCCTGTGAGGAAATACAAAATGGTGGAGGATTCTAGAAAGAGACAAATCGTCACCCGGACTAACATTTCAAGGGTAGGTTTGGACTGGTGACGGCTTACGGAAAACAGCTTCTGAAGAAACAGAAGGGAATCAAGGCCTCATCCTAAATTAAACAGGTTTACTACTTTACAGGTAGTAAAGTCAAAGTAGTGTTACAATACAAGTTCAATTTCAGAAATATTTTTCCATCCTTTAAATTACGGACATACACAAAGAACCAAACAAAGTATCCCGCGGTCTAAGACCAGGGACATCAATACTTTTCATTGTAAAAGCACCCAGAGCACCCTAAGGCGGCTTCCACACCAAGACTTGGAACGAATATAATATTGGCATAGTTACAGTTCTCGTTATAGTCATCTTCCTAGGTGTGGAGGCCCCCCTAAGGCCCCCTAAGGCCCCTCTAAGGCCCTCTAAGGCCCCCTAAGGCCCCTCTAAGGCCCCCTAAGGCCCCCCTAAGGCCCCTCTAAGGCCCCCTAAGGCCCCTCTCCTTCCCTCTCGGCCCCCTCAGTGTCACCTTGCTGTGGGCATAGACCACGGACCCCAACAGCTTCCAGGTGCCTCCACGTCGGTCCATCCTCAGCATGCGGAGGATCTGGAGGAACCTCAGACTCCGGATAGCCGAGGTGGCGAACACGTTGCCTTGGGAACCGGCCGCCAGAACCGATACTGAGGCAATTAGCACCATGATGTCTGTTTGAGCAGCGAGAGAGAACCAAATGAATTCTTCAATTTCATTCAATGCGTGGAATTTTCTACGTGGTCTTTTCTAACTTACAAACGGTGAGAAATAGTGTCAAAGTTGCTTTGACATCATAATACATATACTTGTGATTGTGCTTGGAAGAATTACTGCTGTTTTTGCGGGCCACTAAGTGTAAACATAAGTAACGTTTCAAATGTTTTTCTAAAGTGATGAAAGAGGACATCACGCCCATGTCAAGGTACCTACTGCTTAGTTTGTTTAAATACTCTTTATCCTCTCTCTGCAGATCAAATTGTCTCCCGGGGAGGGGGGGGGGGGGGGGGGGGGGGGGGGGGGGGAGTTAACATGAAACCATAAGAGAAAGTTACTGTCCTACTAACGGTAATGATTTACCGGTGGAAAGTAGAACAGGGCATAATAGGGAAGAGTAGGAGAGCTGTGTTTACTTTTATGGAAATTATTTTTAGGTGAAAGAGGGAGAGGAAAGGAGAGAGAGAGAGAGAGAGTGAGAACGAGAGAGAGGAGAGAAAGAGGGGTAAACACTAATAGATGGGATTTTTAAACACCAGGATAACATGGTTCACCTATGACACAGAAAGGTTTGCGGGCAAACTTGAGTCTTCCTCTCCATCCTCTGTATCTGCTGCAGCATCCTGCAGCCCAGATCCTCACTATATACTCCACGCCAAACACCACGATGGTTACGATTTCCTTAGGGATAGGGGAGAACAGCTTGTGTTAAAATGGAGGTCAAGTGGGCGCTTTTCAATGATACCCAGCGTTTCTCTGCCCGGAAAGAGATTCAAAGTGGCGGGTTTAGGTTTCTGAATTAATTAAGGTGGTGTGCTAGTGTGAGAGTTCAAATGTATTGATTATTGGAAATGAAAGAGATCATTTCAAACAGCCATACACGACAAGTACAAATTGTCTTAAACTGTTGCGTAAAATAGACATTACATCACCCGCCTCTGGCTAGAACATAACAGAACTCTCCATTACACCGCCAACCCACCCGAGGCTGCATTTAGACCCAACCTATCCTCCATATAAGAACAAGATGGAGGACAGGGGGCAGGTAAGGTAACATTGCTCTGCAAGTAGGGTGACATTACTTTCCTGTACATCTCCAATGCACTCAAGGCTACTTTTTATTGGACAATATGGAAGTTGAAGAGTGTACTTGTTTTCGTTGAAACTTTGCAGGTATTGTAATATATTCCCTGCCCATTTATTAATTTAATTATATTTATTTATCTATTACATGTTTGTTTAGTTGTTGTAATTGATATATTCTTCAACAGGGCACTGCTGGAAAAGAGACCTAGTCTCAGTTGGTTACCCCTGGATAAATAAATGAAATGTAAATTATAAATAATATGAAGGCTACAAAGAGCTACTTTACAGCAGGCCTGTGTGTTTAAATGAAGTCTTGCGTTCAAACAGACAAAACAAAGGGACAGAATGTAATGATGTCTGTGGTTGGTGGAAGGCATACCAGGATGTACAGGGCGCTCTCGGAGCTGTTCTTGAACTCCTTGATGGTGGCGAAGACAGACAGGATGAGACAGGAGAATACCAACAGGAAGCTGAAAGCGAGGAGAGGAAAACAAACAAACAAACAAACAAAAACCGGTAAGATATTATCTCTCCATAACAGATATACGTTATAAACGCAGGGGCTAGGACATAACAGTGCTCTCCATAACAGAAATACACTTTAAACGCAGGGCGTTTCGGGGCTAGGATGTGCTGCCAGATCCACTGACAGTACCTGCTACTGCTGGCTGCCAGGCTAAGCACTGACCACAGTATATTAGCTCTGGAGACAGGATATGATATGATGTAGCTCCTCTTCTCTTTGCAGCGCTCCCTCAGCAGAGACCATGACACAGATATGAGGGCTTGGAAACCTATACCCTATAATACAAGGCATGAGGTGTACAGTGGAAAGTTTTGTTCGGGACGGTCTTTTCCCTGGTTCAGTCTTTATTCTGGTTCAGTCTTTGTCCTGGTAAGTCTTCGTCCTGGTACAGTCTTTATACTGGTACAGTCTTTATCCTGGTACGGTCTTTTCCCTGGTTCAGTATTTATACTGGTTCAGTCTTTATTCTGGTACAGTCTTTGTCCTGGTACAGTCTTTATCCTGGTACGGTCTTTTCCCTGGTTAGGTCTTTATCCTGGTACAGTCTTTGTCCTGGTACAGTCTTCGTCCTGGTACAGTCTTTATACTGGTACGGTCTTTTCCCTGGTTCAGTCTTTATACTGGTAGTCTTTATACTGGTTCAGTCTTTATACTGGTACAGTCTTTGTCCTGGTACGGCCTTTTCCCTGGTTCAGTCTTTATCCGGGTACAGTCTTCGTCCTGGTTCAGTCTTTATACTGGTACAGTCTTTATACTGGTACGGTCTTTTCCCTGGTTCAGTCTTTATACTGGTTCAGTCTTTATCCGGGTACAGTCTTCGTCCTGGTACAGTCTTTATACTGGTACAGTCTTTATACTGGTACGGTCTTTTCCCTGGTTCAGTCTTTATACTGGTACAGTCTTTATACTGGTTCAGTCTTTATCCTGGTACAGTCTTTATACTGGTTCAGTCTTTATCCTGGTACAGTCTTTATCCTGGTACAGTCTTTGTCCTGGTAAGTCTTTGTCCTGGGACAGCCTTTTTCCTGGTACAGTTGGGATAGAGGGGGGCGGGACAGGCGTGTGTGTGCAAGGTTCGAAACGTTATCAGTAAAAGAAATACCGCAGCAGCTTGGGTACCTGTTTTGTCTCTCTACCTACACAATGAAATATCGCCCAGACAGACTATCAGACTTAAGGGAAGGTTTGACTTCTACACTGGCTTACAGAAAGAAGCTTTTAAAGAAATTAAAAAGAGTCAAGGCATCAAAAGCACAAACTGAAAAGCTTTACTACTGTACAGTTGGCTGCAAAATTTCAATTTCCTTTTTCTTTTTTTCCTGTCTTCAATCATGCACATACATACATTAAATACCAAAGACACAGCACGTAGTATATGCCCTAAGATCTGCATAGGATAAGATGATGGAATAGTCAATAAAGCAACTGCAATATCAATAAGGTAGTAGGTAAGAGCAAATCGAGGTCGATATAGTAGCTGCTAGCAAACCATTTTGTTGAATGTACTATAGACGAAGGATGATCAATAACTGACTGATGCAATTTCATTCAATGGGTTCAGGGAAGTGATTGGACGATACTACAAGGCTTTAAGGTGATTGGCTGAAAACATCAGACCACCACTCTACTGGTGAAGCACTTGGAGTGGAGTGTGATATAATTAGCTATGGAGAATGAGGCGAGGCGTGTGAATGGAGAGGAGAGGGGTGATATCAGGAGATATGGGGAGTGAGATCTGAGATGAGGCGTGCGATTGGAGAGGAGAGGAGAGGAGTGATATCAGGAGATCTGAGGAGTGAGATAAGGGGTGTGATTTAAGAGGAGGAGTGTGAAATAAAGAGATATCGGGAGTGAGATAAGGCGTGTACTTGGAGAGGAGAGGAGTGATATCAGGAGATATGAGGAGTGAGATAAGGGGGGTACTTGGAGAGGAGGAGGGTGATATCAGGAGATTTGAGGAGAGAAAAAACCTGTTCAGAGCCTAAAAGCACTTTGGATGGGATCCTAGCTACAGCAACAACAGGAGATATCGGTAGTGAGATAAGGTATTAGCTACAGCTACAACAAGAAAACTGAAGGACTTCCCTGTTTTTTCCGAATCCTTTTCTCCCAGCACAGCTGACAAGATTGATGAATTTAATCTTGAGGGGAAAAATTATTCAAATACAAAAGCCATTGTATATACTATTTTAGGAAGGCATTAAGAGCCAGGAAATTTGCATGATTGTTTGACTGTAAATTTAATTGGCAATTACTAAAAGCTCTTCATTAGAAACTATAACACATCAAATGCTATCACCAAAGACTATAAAGACTTCTACTGAAAAAGAACACTGTGAGAATCTAACATATTACCCCAAAATCATGGGTTGCACATTTATCGATAATAACAAAACTAAGTGTTTAAAAATATCCTAATAAAACTACACTTTTATTTTCGTGTATTCACGTTTACTCTGTGTGTTTCATGTGGAGCACAGTGTTGCTAATGTCTGCTGTCTGTGCTATACCTTCAAGGTGGAAGCCATTGATTCAGTAACTCTGTGGTGCACAAACACAGCCATGTCTTTACAAACTCAATTCCCAGCCCGTCTAATCAGGAATGACTCCACCAGACCCACGGAAAACACAGACAGGAAACCCACCCTGACACCTAGCCAGCTGCTGCCTGGAAAGGTCGAGGCGATGTTTGTTAGGAAACCCAAAACAAGCATCAATCTAGATGACAAGAGGATTTCTTGGAAGCTGGAAAAGCCGAGGTTTTCACTCGGCAGCGGATAAAATAACATTGATCCACCTGCCTCAGCAAATCCTCCCCCTTCTTCCTGAAATGCTCGTCAAACTCTGGGCTGTCACCAACTCGAAGAGGGAGCAAGTGAACAAAAAAGCTTTTGCCTATTCCTAAGTTAATTGTGCTTGGGATGAACAAATGCAAGCACTGCCATTTCTCCCGCACCAGTGGAATGCCCAGAGGGATTGTGGGAGATGATGAAGGCTTTCTAGAGGCGCTCCATCTGTTAGAAAGTGAAGAAGAGGAGAGGACCGTCGCATTGAAGATACATTGAGGCCTGCCATCCAGTTTGTCAAGCTGCGTATCTAGGAGGGAAAATGGCCAACACCATTATTTATTATATATCTTTTATCATCCATTGTTTCACCAGGTGAGTCGTCCTTTTGAGTTCTCTTTTACAAAAGAGTTCCCACCTAGAGAAAAACACAGGCATAAAAACCAAAACAAACAGCAAAGATACAAAAGACACAGGAGCAAAATACATTAGACGGCGATTCGAACATTAGACACTGTTCCATTAATAATACCAATACTGATGACAATACTTCAACAACATAGTGACAATGCTAGCCAGTGCGTTAAAGACCCCTGTTACAATGGTTAGCTATTTACACTGTCAGCGTTAATAAGTTAATATTAATGCTAAACATTAAGCATGGAAGCTGATCTATGTATTGACCACCGAAGTCACAGTAGAGGCTAAAGCACATGTATTTAACGTATATTGACGATTCCCCAGCCCCCCATGTAAATAAAGTATATTGATGCCCCCCCCCCCCCCCACTGAGTCTAGACAGTGTAAACTGTGTTTTGCCGGGGACCTGCTGATGGTGCAGATGCTAAAGTACTATCCTGGATTGACAGCACCACCCAATGCAAGCAAGGCACTGGGAGTCAGATGGACATGTTTTATAGTCTAGTTCTACCATGAGTTGTTTTTTTTTGTTTTTTTTTGCTTTCTGTCTTGACTGGGGCTGGAAAACTGAACCCAAGAGAAGATTAGAAAGATAATTTTGCAGAAGGAGAGGGGAGAAAGAGAGAAACGAGAGAGCGAGAAAGGAGAAAGAGAGAAACCGAGAGAGGAGAAAGAGAGAAACCGAGAGCAAGAGGGAGAAGACAAATAGATTCTACCAGAAAGGAGAGAGAGAGAGAAAAAAAAGAGACAGAGAAATAAAGAGCAAGAGAGGGGAGAGAGAGAGAGATGGTACCAGTTACATGTGTGTGTGTGAGAGAGAGAGAGAGAGAGAGAGAGAGATTGTACATGCAAGGAGAGAGAGAGAGAGAGAGAGAGAGAGAGAGAGAGAGAGAGAGAGGGGAGACACGAGGCTTGAACCAGATAAGAGACAGAGAAAGAGGTGAGAGACCGGGAAACAGACAGAGAGAGAGAGAGAGATTGTACATGCAAGGAGAGAGAGAGAGAGAGAGAGAGAGAGAGAGAGAGAGAGAGAGAGAGAGAGAGAGAGAGAGAGAAACAGAGCAAGAGAGGGGAGAAAGAGAGATTGTACCAGAAAGGAGAGAGAAATATATAGAGAGAGAAACAGAGAGTGAGAGAGGAGAGAGAGACAGGGAAGCAAAGGGTGAGAGAGGAGAGAGTAGAAGGAGATAATCAACCGGAGAACAGAGAGGGACAAAGAGAGAGGAGAAAGAGGGAATGTAGCAGAGAGAGAGAGAGAGAGAGAGATAGAGGGAGAGATAGAGAGATAGAGATGGAGAGATGGAGAGATGGAGAGATAGAGATGGAGAGATAGAGATAGAGATAGAGATGGAGATGGAGATAGAGTACTCTGAACACAGGTACTCAGGTTCCATTCATCGATCCTTCACACAGGCATTACAACCACCACCACGTCAACTCACAGCAAATGCTGGCCCGACATTTTTGAGAGGTTTCAAAATGTAGGACGCGTAAACATGGCATGATTTGCAATATATATCCTGTCAGTCGAAGGTTCAGCGGGTTCTCTAAGTGCTGTTTCTGCATTTTGAGAAGCAGTTTGAGAGAACTGCTTTTTAGGGATAGGGATCCAAAGGGGGTCAGCACATGGCAATTTTATAAATCACCAATGCAAGAAGCAAAAAAACAAGACTGGGGAGATTGAACTGAAGTGTGGTGAATATAAATAATCCATTGAGGGGAGGGGGGGGGGGGGGGGCAGACTTCACCTTGGTGTCATTTGCAAACTTCTGGGGGAATAGCATGCACTCAGCCTCGTCAGAGTCAAAATGTAGAAGTCTTATTAGCTAGTGTGGAAGCTTTTAGCTTTCAACGTGCTTTTAAAGCCTGCCTTTTAATGGTTGCACATGCTGGGTAGTAAAAGATCTTACCCAAGCCCAAAAGCCTACCTCCTAAATCTTCAGCAAAGCTTTAGAGTAATGCTTATGTGCACAATGCCACGCTTCTCTGGCAATGTTATAGGGCTGGTTACGACTGCAGGCAAATCCTGCTTCACATATATACTGTAGAGTAGGGTTGCTGGCTGCTATCACGATACTTTTGCTGGTAAAGAAAGTATTGTAGGGAATGTGTTGGTATCGTGACACCCCTGCAGCAGAGAGCTGGAATTCTGTGACACAGATAAAAAGGAACAATCTATTATCTATGAACTATAACACACCTCCTCTTCCCCCAAAAATTAAAAAATAAACATGCATAGGGTCATCTAGAGGCTGCATTAACTTCCACATCTACTGTGTTCCATGAATAGTTAATGGACACAGAGGGGTTTGCCTGAATTTCATTTTACTTTTAGTCATATTGGGTCTTCTAACTGCACAGAGATGGGAGTGACCAATTTGGAAGAAAGCCTGATGACTGCCCTACACTTACAACCTGCTATCCACGAAGAGAAAAAAAATCTTTCTTCTTGGAAGGGCTAAGACTCATCCAATTTTTCTGTCTAGTAAGTAGGAATAACTTACTTACTGCTAATTACTTTGATTCTTTTTGATCCGCTGATTTGTGCAGTACACTGGCTAGTGTCCAAAAGCCAGGCGGAGCATATATCATCTGATCATGATATTGATAGAGAGATAGAGAGGCTAAGTGCAGACACAGCAGCCCGCAGACCGAGACTACAACCTCAATAAGTTCAAGAAGGCCTAGGCTGACAGACAAAGGAAAGGCAAACCAAAGGCGCTGTCCACCGGTGAAGGTGCTGAAATGAAAATGAAATTTGCTAGCTGGCACGTACTGTCACGCAATATCAACAAAGCTGCAAACACAACGATATGGCATTAGGACACGAGCTTAATCTATACTATTGCTAGTAGACTATATGAATCTAATGAAATATGTCAAATTGCAGTCCATACTATCAGGCTATAGCCCAAGTGCATTTAGTGACACATAAGCTAAAAAAATCTGTGTGAAATAGGTATGGGTTACTCGTAAAGTTGCCATACCGTTGCTCTAGTCTCAAGAGTTAACGATAGTCTCTAAGGAGTTATACAAGGGAGGGACAGTCTATAACCCGCCAGACAGAACAGGCTTAATCTGTTCAACCATTCCAAGACCGAAACGCGTATCAATATGGGCACAATGGCACAATTCCACACTCCTAAAATACGCATGTTACTTCCAAGAATACTATCCCAAAGTAAAAACATTAACAGCCGGGTGACAAAACGATCACTTCCCATGACACAGTTTGAACACTTACACATATGCGTGGTAGATAAACGCCCATCCCCGGGGTCTTTCGAGTGCATTATAAAGTAAATTTTGCAGTTTCCGATAGCTGGCATTTTTCTTTGATGGCCTCGGTCTCCCAGCTTTAGAGATGCTCGACCTGGGTCTGCAGAGAATGCTGCTCCGCTTGGCGCTTTCAGACGCCGCAATGAGCAGCGCCCCATCCCTGGTTGATTCTTGAGCCCCAGGATCTAACCCAACAAATCCGACTTTTTGCTTCTTCTCTCCGGCTTGAGTTGGGTAAACCCCGCCGTTGAGAGATTTCTGCACCATTCTAAAGTCGAAGCGACTCTAATGGAGAGTTTTCAGTGTCGTCGCCACTGGGATGCATCACCGGCGAGGGGTGTGTGCAACTGCATGCGGTCTTAATATGTCCTCTTGAAGAGAAAAAAAAAATACTTGCAAGGGTGAAAGCGAAATTCCAAAATGTGTTGGAAAGACATACACAGAAACACCAGTTCAATTCTACAGTAGAAAACAACGGAAAATATTTGCTGAATGCATAGCCATTCATATAGAGCTCTCACGATGTTGGATTCACAGCATCAAGTGCATTGAAAAAGTGGCGATAAAAGGACCTACATTGTATGATGCAGCAGGATCATACAATATTCATGTCTCCTTGCCTCGGTGTGGAGAATGGACATTTCAGATCGAAATGATCCTGTTTGTTTTATAGACACATGCATTATATGCGAACCGTAAATCTATCTGTTTGAATATTTGATTAAGTACCTGCAATTACGTTCGCCCTAATGGAGCAGAACACACTTGAGGTAAAGTTTATAACACTTAAGAGCTATCCAACTGAAAAACGTGTGATGCAGTTTTTGAGTCGAAGTACCTGGTGTGAAGAGATCGTCTCATTGCCTCATCAGACCTCTTAGTTTTAATGAGTGGTATTTGTCTGCTGTGCTTTGGATGGCTCGGGGAATAGGATTCTTCAAATGATGAACAAACCATTTAATGATATCAATTTACAAAATTAGTTGAATAGAGAGGCTAAATGCATTGAAGTTTGGGCACTTAGACACAGCATGCATGCAGGAAAATGAACAACTACAGCTGCTAGTGTGAACAAATATAGCTGCGTGTGTGTGAACTCTTATCAATGTGCACAAAACGTACTGAACTTACTTAAATAGTTAGGGTCTGGAAATCATAACATACATGTATTTCACATACTGCAGAAGTTTATTTACTGTGAATAGCATTTTATTTACTAGCTTTGTTAAGGTCCATATACAATGATACTTTTAGAAAGAAATATTCAAAAACTCCTTTGTACAATTATTTTCAGGCAACATATTTAGCAAATTATGTATTTACAGCAATTAAACATTAAACAATGTAAATAGGTAATCAGTGACTGTTTTCACAAAAACATACCACCAGAATTAGCTGAACTTATGTTTAAGACGAATAATTAGCAACTGATATGCTGCATTGAGAAGAGATTGTGATTAAAGAAATGTATATCAATGCATATCACTGATTACAAGGAACACATAGCATTTGTTATGTTTCCAATTAATCGCAGCCAAATTTGTATGGCGGGGATGTGTGAGCAGAATTTCAGCAAGCACGTTTTGAGATTTGACAGGAACTTCTAAATAAATAAAAAGGTCTGAGTGAACTGAGTAAAGACTGAAGCATTTTAGCACAAATACGAACCAAGCTGATAAGGAGGTGGCATCAGTCTGACGGTCCAAAAAACATAAAAAATAAAAATCTCACGACAGCAGGGTTATTGGTATCATTCAGTTCCTCTTTCAATTTACAATAATGATTACATTTTTGTTTTGCAGTTTACCATACTATATTATCTCCATAAAAATACTTCCATTTAAATTAGAGCATTACTCGGGTGCCACTGCCAATAAGCAATAATCATTTTTGCATCTGGCGTACAATTGTTACAGTATATGTACAAGGCAACAAAATCTGCTAATAACAATGCCAGTTTTCCCAATCTTGTAGCGGATCCCTTTAAGTATGCCATCCACCAAAATGTGTTTACAGTACATTTTACTAACACTGCAATGTGATTAAACTAATCATTGTTGTGTTTTTTTAAAATATACAAGTATCAGAAACGCAAGGCAGCTTGATCTAGTTTAAAATAAAATGGAAAGAAAAACCTACAATATTTTTGTGAATTTTCAGTGAGAGGGCTAAGCCAACAAGAGGCAATCTACCGACTATCAATATTAACCAATATAAATTAATAATTTAACAATGCTTTAATACCAAACCTGTTGTCTTGGCTGCCTGTTTCTGCAAACAGAAAAATATCTAAATTATTCTTAGATTTTTCTTAACCCCTGATTCCTACCATATCCGAACTTCTTTTCCTATTTTCTGAGTAACACTCCATGAAACAACACATTGACAAACTTCCGCCAGGCAAATACCAAGTTAAAAAACAAAAACAAAAAAACGGATACATTGAGATGCTAAAAAGGCATGCCATTGGTCCATTAAATAGTATTCAATATGTAGATCCTGGAATGCTTAAAATCTTTAATACCTGATATTATTGAGGAATAAAATGCTCCTTCCAGATACAATAAATACCTACCCTTCATATAGTGCAGTAATACAGTACTCACACTAATCCTACAGTAATTGCACATTAACCACATGGAAGGAAGTAAATGCCTAGATGGTCTCCATTACCATCCATCTTTCCACCCCTTCCTCTATCCGCATTCTTCTTTGTCGTCTTCTTCATTTATCAATCTGGTAGTTCCAAAACATGCCTCTATATACTGTTTGAACCCCCAGGCTGGTTGGTTTGGTCTCACTCTTACCGATGAGGAAGTGAGTGGGACCCAGCATTGTTACCCAGGGTAACATCACACACCAGAATGGGGGAAAGAGATCGTTCACTCTGGAGTTGCAGTCCGAGGCAAAGTGAATAAAATTGCGTTATGTGAATTTGTTACAAATAGTACAGTTAATCTGGTTAGTACCAGTTCTGTTACCTTACCGCCATGCTCTTAATATACTTTTGTTCTTCAAAACTCGCATCATCTTTTTTTTTTTACTGATGCTCTGAAACCTCTATCCCCTCAGAGAAAATCAGTAATTAGGCTTTATGTCAGACAAGATGGTGATTTTGTAACACCGGTGTTTGGGTTTCTAGACTACGATTTAATGGATTAGCCCCATGCCAAGTAAGGGTTGCCAGATATTTAATATCGGTTTTGCGCATCAGCAGTTGGTAACACTTTAGATCCTGATGCATGTGGGGTAGAGGGTGGTGGGTAGTCTCATGATTGCTTAAGGGGGCCAATGGGCTGGAATGTTCCGTGGGGTTTAGGCTACAGAGAGAGACTAAGTCATGAGAGACTAAGTCATGAGAGACTAAGTCATCCATGCTTCTCAGTCACTCCTCCCTTTCGCCGTCGTCCTCTTCTAAGTGTCACCTGACCTTGACTCCATGAGTCTTTTGAGTTCAAAATAATAAAATAAAAAGTGGCACTTTTCCTTATAGGTCTCCATCCGAAGGTGGCAGACACAACTTGAAAAGCCTGCAGGGAGTAAAAAACATTGAACATGACTTTACGTATTCCTGTATCGAAGATCCAGCTGTAATTACCAAAAAGACAATAGAAAGTGAGATATACACAGGTATATATACATATTTCTTGTTACCGTGGAGCACAGGGAGGCATCTGGTCCATGACCTTGAGGTTCTTGGCAGAAAGCTCCACTCTTGTTCCCTGGAAAAAGAAACAAAGACTTTAGACATTCTTAATAAACTACAATCAAGGTGGCTATTCTTAATAAACTACAACCAGGATGGCTATTCTCAATAAACTACAACCAGGCTATTCTTAAAAAAATACAACCAGGCTATTCTTAATAAACTACTACCAGGATGGCTGTTGTGCCGTGTGAACTATCAATTAAATTTGAAGTAAAGGGTTTGGACATTCTTAATAAACTACAACCAGGGTGGCTATTCTTAATAAACTGCAACCATGATGGCCATTGTTAATAAACTACAACCTGGATGGCTATTCTTAATAAACTGCCACCAGGATGGCTGTTGTGCCATGAACTACAAAATAAAGATGAAGTACAAGGGTTTAGACATTCTTAATAAACAACAACCAGGATGGCTATTGTGCTCTGGCCTTTCCAATGAAAGGAGTATTTTCCGGCCCTGCTGTGAGAAAGTGTGTGTGTGTGTGTGTGTGTGTGTGGGGGGGGTATGTGTGGGGGGTGGGGGCACCTGTTTGCGCATGATGTCCGTGGTCTGCATGAAGCAGCGAGGCATGAGGCCGTGGTTACGGGCCAGGATCATAGCCTGCTCCAGAGTCACACTCAGGGTGCACCTGAAAACAAAACAAATCAATCAGCAACCTCCTCCTAACATAGGCTGGAACTGAACAAATCACTCAACATCCTCCTCCTAACCCTAGGCTGGAACTGAACAAATCACTCAACATCCTCCTCTTAACCCTAGGCTGGAACTAAACAAATCACACAACATCCTCCTCTTAACCCTAGGCTGGAACTGAACAAATCACTCAACATCCTCCTCTTAACCCTAGGCTGGAACTAAACAAATTAATCAACATCCTCCTAACCCTAGGCTGGAACTAAACAAATCACTCAACATCCTCCTCCTAACCCTAGCCTGGAACTGAACAAATCTATCAACAACCTCCTCACCCTAGGCTGGAAAGAAAACGAACAAAAGAATCAACCAACATCCTCCTTCTAACCCTAGCCTGGAAAGAAAACAAACTAACAAAAATCAGGGTGTGTTGCTGTGTGAGGTGTCAGAGCTTTACCTCTGCATGCCTGTAGCACACATTGATGTGACAGGGTGTGTTCCTGTGTTTAGAGTCAGAGTCTTACCTCTGCATGCCTGTAGCACACATGCTGATGTGACAGGGTGTGTTACTGTGTTTAGAGAGTCAGTGCTTTACCTTTGCATGCCTGTAGCACACATTGATGTGACAGGGTGTGTTACTGTGTTTAGAGAGTCAGTGCTTTACCTCTGCATGCCTGTAGCACACATTGATGTGACAGGGTGTGTTCCTGTGTTTAGAGTCAGAGTCTTACCTCTGCATGCCTGTGGCACACATTGATGTGACAGGGTGTGTTACTGTGTTTAGAGAGTCAGTGCTTTACCTCTGCATGCCTGTAGCACACATTGATGTGACAGGGTGTGTTCCTGTGTTTAGAGTCAGAGTCTTACCTCTGCATGCCTGTAGCACACATGCTGATGTGACAGGGTGTGTTCCTGTGTTTAGAGTCAGAGTCTTACCTCTGCATGCCTGTAGCACACATGCTGATGTGACAGGCTCCCAGGCGGTTGCAGAGCTCCGAGGACACACACAGGACGCTGACCCCAGACGGGTGACCCTGCGCGCTGGGACGCACGTTGACGTAGGACTGCATCAGGCGGCAAAGGTCGTCGAGGGTGTTCAGCGGACGAAGGAGCTAGGGGTGGAGAGAGTGTGACCGGGGGTTGAAGGTCGAATAAACATGGGGAATAAGGCAGTAACATAGAAATAGACATAGAAACATTTATTACAGAAATAGCTTTTCCTTTTGCACTCATAGTGAGGGCTAAAATGCTAAAGGTACCGATGACAATTTTCAAAGCCACGTTTGTAAGTTTGTAAGTTATTTTGGGTGGTGGGGGTGGGGGGGGGGTTAAATAGGTTATTCATAATTCTAACAACTATCACTGGTTTCTATGACTACCGGACATACTGAATTGACTTCATTGGTAGTGGGAGTGATAGGAGGAGGATCCAGGGTTAGTGTTGGAGTTACAAAGGGAAGAGCTACGTTGTCGAGGGCGTTCTAGTCACCACGGAGACGCCAAGTTCACCTTACTTTGGAAACGCTTGACCGCAGGTCTCTAACTTCAAGGCCCAGTATCTGTGCTTGCGTTTACATTTCAGTCATTCACAAAACCAACGAAAAACGACTTAACAACAGGTATGACCAAACATTTAAAGAAAGCAGAGGGCGGCACTAAACACAACCACAATAACCACGCCACAATTGGGGGAGAGTATCAGTACATCGAATATTTTTGAAATACATCTGAATGGCCTCGTTTGAGTATATATTCACCTGGTCAATCTTCATAGCAGTGGTGTTTGAGTCGGTGGGTAAGTTGGATTTCTCCAAGTAAAAAGCCCTGTGGAAAACAAAGAGAGAGTGGTCAAGCTTCAGGCCTTAAATGAGAGGACAGCCGTTGAGGCAGATAGTATTTTGATTATTTATTTATAACCGTGAACTATGTCTATTTTACGGCAGTGTCTTGTTTAAAAGGGAGGTCACTACAGAATACGGTATATATTAAGTACAACAAAACAAAGAAACATTTGAAATAAACAAATAATTAACATTGGTTACAATATGTGGTTTAAGATTATTCCAAAACGAAAAGAAAACTACAGTGGAAGCCCTGGTACTGTTAAGGTAAAGGTGGAAAGGTTCTCTAGCCATGGCGTGGCTAACATCAGGCTAACACCATGAGGTGCAAAACACTGTTTCCAAGCAACAACTTAATCCCATTGTGTTTCTCTGAAGACGATTTTTAAACCATCAACATCGAGCGCACTTACACCTCCACCTGCACTTTGGTCAAGCGGTGGGTATGCGGTGGGTTAGGAAACGTTGTTTTTAGGGGTGTGATCTACTTTGGTAGCAGCTTGGGGGTTTGCTGTAGTAAGCCTTGTTGGGTTGGGTAAGGGGGTGGAGGGTGACGTGGGTCTGGGGTCTTACCTGAGTTTGCGGTAGTAAGCCTTGACCCTCTCCAGGGAGACGGCGTTGGTTCTCTGCTGGAGCTCCTCCATGCTTGCGTAGTCCTGATGGGAGACCCTGTCGGCACGCTCCAAAGCTGGAACACACACACACACACACACACACACACACACACACACACACACACACAATAGCAAAGCTCTCACACACACACATAGAGCAGGGACAAACACACATCCACATCAGCACAGCTGACATGCCCACAGTTAACATCGAAGCACATATCCGCACCGAAAGTTAATGCCGAACGCATTTAAATATGCAAGTCCCTCATGTGGCCTGTAGGTGGCGACCTCTATCAACAACTGAACTGTCTGGTTCGTGCTGTGCTGCTTGTCTGTCCTCCCTCCACACCGACCCGTTTAAACCTCCCAGTCCGCATCATGCTCAAAGCGGCAGCGCCCGGGGGAAAACGAACAGGCCAACAGGCAGACAGGAGTGATACCTGCCGTAACGACATCCGTTCATAGCAGGATTTGCAGATCGTAAAAAAAGGGGGGGGGGATTACAGAGAGATTAACGAAGAGGCTAACATCTGTGTTAGCATACGGGACTAAATGATAGGTGCAGACAACAGCCACCATTCGAAAGGAAGCCATGTTTGAAATGTGATAGACCCAAGGGAAACATCACGGCACGTTCATGAGAAGCAGGTGCCTCAGGTCCATCCCATCTCTCCAGTATCTGGGTTTCTTTTTAATTTAGTTTCATTTTTTTCTCTCCAAGAGTGTGAGTTGTATGCAGGGCTGCAGAAACAGTGTCTCTCCTGAAAGCTCCTCAGACCCATTGCCTCTCTCTGGTACAACACACTGTATAAATGTAGTGTTAAAGAGTGTGCCCTACATGCAGCGCCCCAGAACAATGACGCCTCTGAACGTGGCTCAGATCTGTTCCTTCTCCCTCCTACAGGGTATAGAGGGATAGGGGGGGGGGGTGATGATGGGGTACAGGGTACTACAGAGGGATGGGGGGAGGGGGGTGATGGGGTACAGGGTATAGAGGGATTGGGGGGGTGATGGGGTACAGGGTACTACAGAGGGATGGGGGGTGATGGGGTACAGGGTACAGAGGGATGGGGGGGGGTGTAATGGGTTATAGGGTACAGAGGGATTGGGGGGGTGATGGGGTACAGGAGCTCCAGATTCACCCCTAGTGAAGAGCAGAGGGATGGGGGGTGATGAAGGGGTACAAGGTACAGAGGGATGGGGCTGTAATGGGGTACGGGGTACAGGAGCTCCAGACTCACCCCTGGTGAAGAGCACGGTGTGCAGTCTGAGGCTGCCTCCGTTCTGCAGCCGGCTGGGCAGCTCGCTGAAGTGACAGCTGTCCAGGAAGAGGGTCACCCTAAGGGCCTGGCGGCTGCCCTCCACCTTGTAGCACACTGGAGTGTCTATGATAAACCACACACACACACACACACACACACACACACATTAGAACATATCAAAGACCATACACACATTAGAACATATGAAAAACCACACACACACACACACACACACACACACACACACACACACACACACACACACACACACCATATGAAAGACCACACACACACACACATTAGAACATATGAAAAACCATACACACACATTAGAACATTTTAAAGACCACACACACACACGCACACACATTAGAACATATGACAACAGACACATGCACACAATTGAGAATTCCTCAATGCTAAAAGCTCTAAAAGAAGAACTGAAGGAACGCCAATTTGACAGTTCAGAATCAGAATCAGTATCATCAATATCCAATATAACATATAACAGCTGAAAAGTAATGCCCCCATCTCTAGTAGGATAGGTTCCGTCAGACTGTTTGGTACAACGTCTGACGTTAACCTCTCACCCTCACCGGAAAGAGAAAGCAGAGGAAACAACCCTTGACCCCTGTGACCTTTGGGGGGTCAGCGTTCCTTTTTGTCAGACCTTTCTAGACGCAGTCCTTTGGTATTCATTCTGACCTCAAAGCCCTTAAAAGGTTTTACCTCGGTTAAGACCTACGGCTGTGTGTGTGTGTGTGTGTGTGTGTGTGTGAAGCTGCTCTTATCAAATCAATACTGCCGAGTGTGCACCGCTGCCTGCCTGTCAGGGTAAAAATGGTGTCCGTCGGCGATCTGCGTGTTTAGGGAGAAGGTCGTTTTGCTGAAGTCGACACGTTTGCTGGGAAGTGATGCTGGTGGGAATTGAATCGGGTTAGAAAGGGGGATGGATGAACAGGGATGTGAGTGTGTGTGTTTTCTCCACGAGTGTGTGTTTGTTGTTG
Organism: Aplochiton taeniatus; assembly: GCA_017639675.1. Taxonomy (NCBI): domain Eukaryota; kingdom Metazoa; phylum Chordata; class Actinopteri; order Galaxiiformes; family Galaxiidae; genus Aplochiton; species Aplochiton taeniatus. The sequence goes on along the minus strand of CM030174.1, from coordinate 3,998,904 downwards.
AGTGTGTGTTTGTTGTTGAGTGTGTGTTTGTTGTTGAGTGTGTGTTTGTTGTTGAGTGTGTGTCTACGACTTTAATTTGAGCGGCATCAAGTGTGTACCATTCCGCCAAAAAATTAAGAAGGATGATGTGTGTGTGTGTGTGTGTGTGTGTGTGTGTGTGTCTGTGTGCGTGTGCGTGCGTGTGTGTGCGTGCTGCATGCATTCAAACATGTGTACCGACTTGTCTGCACGTGCTGTGTGTATTTCCAACCCCATTTGCCGTAACCTAGAATTAGGAATCCCTGCTTGATCCACTGATAGGATGTAATTTAGGGCAGCCATATCGCCTGTATAATCTGAGCCGGTCATATTGATGGGGGTGACATGGAACAAAATCAGGGGGTTCCAGTCGTCACAGGAGCTGGTGTTCAAACCTCCCGACATGGCTGGGAGCACCACACCATCCCACTAGCTTACGCTAACACTGTCCGATCATTTCCCATCCCTTTCTCAGACTACATTATTCCTTCGCGGTTGGGTTGCACGTATGCCTGATCATAATAATAAATGAACTCGCTAAGTCATGCATAATGTTTGTCAGACAGACGAGCAGTTGGTTATCAGGGCTCTCTTCTGTCGTGATTGGCCGAGAGCTCGTTTTGTCTTTTGAAACCGGCCAATGGGAGAGCTCGTACTTGCGACGAGGCACTCGTCCTCCAGCTGTCTGAAGAACACGGTGACTTTGTCGAGGTCCAGCAGGGCGGCCTGGGTGTCCTCCAGCATGGTGCGCTCCTCCTTCTGCGAGACCACACGCACACGTACACACACACATGCACACACACACGCACACACACACACACACAAATAGTTAGTGATGGAAGGGGCTGTGATAGTTCCACACAGCTGGCTGCATAAAGAGGCTTTGAAGGCTGCAGAGAGGCCTTTCTGTAAACAAAGACACGGCTGTCAACCTGATCTATACATGATCTATATACACAGGCTATACATTCACCCTCCAAAAGACACACAGAGAGGTTTCATTTGACAAGTAAATAATACGAAGCCTCCATGAAAAGCTTCTACTCTAACGATAACAATTTATTATAATGTCTTTTTTGAACGTAGGTAACGTTTTAGCTCTCTGAAGTTGTATCAGGATGGATGTGAAATGATGTGTATTCGTTTTCATTTCTATCAAAAATATTGGTTTTACTAGGAGTTAGCCTAACATCCACCAGCTTTCAGATACAGCAGCATCCTCCTCCTCTGACACTACAACATCAACCACCCACCCCCCCGCCTCCCTCCCCGTCCCAGCATGCAGTGCCGACTCCTCACCAGGTGGGGCGCCAGCGTGGCCTGGAAGTGCAACAGCACCCCGATGGCGGAGGCCTGCTCCAGCCACTTGCGGCTGGTCTCCTTGCTGTCCTCCTGGTACTCCCCTGCGTTGTTGTAGCGCGCCCGCAGCGCGGCCAGCAGCTGCTCCGCCAGGGTGCAAAAAGCACCCGCCGCCACCTGGCAGAAGATCACGTCCCTCCTCAGCTGGAGAGAGGTGTCTGTGGGGGGTGCGGGAGGAGAGGAGAGGGGGGAGAGGAAAGGGGGAAAGTGAGTTCTCTCTCTCTCTCTCTCTCTCTGTGTGGGAAAGTGAGTTTCCATGGTTACACAGAAGCTGTTCTCCATTGCTCTGAAAGTTTCGAGCACAAATGAGTACGTGGTGACATCACAAATAGGCAAATGAGCGTATGACGTAATCTGGCGACATCTAGCGACTTTTGGAGCTGGTGCTAGCTACTTTCCTCTGAAAACAGTTTGCAACACTGTTTGGATCAAAGCCTCCACTAAGTGACAGTAATGTCATGTCTTACCTGTGCATTTCAGCAGGGCCAGTAGGAGCTGGTTCTTTCCATCTAGGAGCGGAGAGAGACAGCGTAAAAGAGATTTGTTACCTGAGCTCTGAGGATTACTGTATCTCTGTGTGTACAGTACATTAGAATGCAAAGCTCCCCACCCAGTCACCCGACTCTAGGAAAACAAACGAAGGCGGGATTTTTCTGACGGGAATTACAGATTAGCCGGGGCACTAGTCAGTCCATGTCCCCGGGCTCAAAACAAAAAGGCAAAAAGGTGTGGGTGTGTGTGTGTGTGTGTGTGTGTGTGTGTGTTTTCAACCGACAACCTAAAATGTGCGTTTAAGTGTGTGTGTTTACCTGGCAACCCGCAAAAGCTTCCCGAAACAGTTGAGTTGAACGTGTGTGTGTGTGTGTGTCCGTTCTTACTGACCGTCCACAAATCTCTGCAGACTCTCCACCAAGGTCTTGATGGAGCTGGGCAGGTTCCAAGGGTCCTCCAGGATGTTCTTGTGTATGACGTGACGGCAGCCCACTGTCCAGTCCTCCGACTGACGAAACTCTGTTTGTCCAGCAGAAGAAGAAGAAGAAGAAGAAGAAGAAGAGAACGTGTGTGTTTGTGGACAGAGGTAGCGTGGAGCAACAGGAGCGTGAGCGTACAGAAATGGAGGTGACTCTTCTTTACTTCAACACACTCTCTCTGTCTCTTTGACACGCACAGAGGCCCACAGACAAACACAAAGACACAGCTTTTATTTGGGGCATTTCTCTCACAAACACACACACACACACACACTGACCTGGCTGACTGTGGTCAGGGTGGAAGTGCTTGGTCTCTTCACAGGCCTTGGTCATGACAGGCCCTTTGAGTAAAATGTTGATCGAGTCCACCTGCACAAACACACACATAAATTAATGCAATTCTTTTTTTCCACACTCTCTCTCTCTCTCTCTCTCTCTCTCTCTCTCTCTCTCTCTCTCTCAAATTGATGGTCCTTCCCACCCTCCCACCCCACTAACACACACCTTCCCAGTCTCTCTCTCTCTCTCTCTCTCTCTCTCTCTCTCTCTCTCTCTCTCTCTCTCTCTCTCTCTCTCTCTCTCTCTCTCTCTCTCTCTCTCTCTCTCTCTCTCTCTCTCTCTCTCTCTCTCTCTCTCTCTCTCTCTCTCTCTCTCTCTCTCTCTCTCTCTCTCTCTCTCTCTCTCTCTCTCTCTCTCTCTCTCTCTCTCTCTCTCTGCCACTGAAAGCAGAGCCTGGCTCCCTCACTCTGTCACCATCATCAACAACAAGGCTGCCCTTTCACACCGCCAGTGTTTACATCAGGAGAGGAAACCGGGGGCCAGGAAACCGGCACGGGACAAAATGGTGGCGCTCATTAGAGGTAGTAGGTCAAAGGTCAAGGAACTGCTAGAATGGGGAGTGTGTGTGTGGATGTGTGTGTGTGTGTGGGTGTTTTACAGATGAAAAATGAAGGACTCCAATACAAGGTCTAAGAGTACAGATGAGGACATAGTTCCATTACACTGTTGACCACGGTTTCCAGGGCGTGATATACTAGTCTGTGTGTGTGTGTGTGTGTGTGTGTGTGTGTGTGTGTGTACACATGGATGTTTAATAAGCAGTCCGATCAAAATCAAGTGTGACCCCACAAAAAGAGAATTACATCCGTCGTATAGGAGTCAAGAGAGGGGGGGGGGGGCATTTACCTGGTTGAAGAGGTGCTCCAGACATCCATTTACCTGGTTGAAGAGGTGCTCCAGACATCCATTTACCTGGTTGAAGAGGTGCTCCAGACATCCATTTACCTGGTTGAAGAGGTGCTCCAGACCTCCATTTACCTGGTTAAAGAGGTTCTCCAGACATCCATTTACCTGGCTGAAGAGGTGCTCCAGACATCCATTTACCTGGTTGAAGAGGTGCTCCAGAAATCCATTTACCTGGTTGAAGAGGTGCTCCAGAAATCCATTTACCTGGTTGAAGAGGTGCTCCAGACATCCATGCAGCTTGTCCTGCTTGTCCAAGGGGATCCTCATGTCACATGGCAGCTCATCTCCTGCATGAAGGAAAGCACAGAGAG
>CM030174.1:3975000-3990000 GCA_017639675.1 Aplochiton taeniatus | reverse complement strand
ATAGCGCTTTTCAGACACCCAAAGCATTAGATATACTAGAACAGATACATAGAACAAACACATATGAAATAAACTAAGAAAGACATTTGACAAATATAACATAATGTATGTATGTGAGGGCAATCTGTTTCCACTGAAAATTAGAACCTGGAAAAAAAAAGATATTTTACAGGTCGTAGTGAAATCAAATGATCCTTTGTCATTACAGGGAGGCAGTGGGTCATTCCACAAGTCAAGGCCAACAGAATAGAGGGATTAGGTTTTGAGTGTGTGCCAGCATGTGTGTCAGCATGTGTGCGTGTGTCAGCGTGTGTGTGTCAGCGCGTGTGCATGTGTCAGCATGCGTGTGTCAGCGTGTGTGTCAGCGTATGTGTGTGTGTGTGCTGTCCACTCACACGTCGATCTGGGCCACGTATTGCCTCATCTCCCTGACTGCCACGTCCATGCGGCTGTACAGGCGGATGTAAGCGTCCTGAGTCTCCATGTCTTCCTGTTTGAGCAGGAAGCTCAGACCGCCCCGCTGCCCGTTGGCTAGCCCCTCCCCTTTCTCCTGGCAGGTGGCGTTCACTTCCTGGTCCTCCTCCTCCTCGCCCTCCAGGCCTGAGCAGCTCCAGGAGGGGGCCCCCATGCTGGTCACACAGTGCTGGGTGTGGGACATGGGGTTCAGGTTGGCTGTGGAGAGGGAGGGAAGGAAGGAAGGGTGGAGTCGATGGAAGAAGGAACAGGGGGAGGGAAGAGGGAAGGGAGGGGGGGGGGTGAAGAGAAGAAGAAATTGAAAGAGGAAGAGAAAGAGAGAAGAGAGAGGAGAGAGGAAGAGAGAGAGAGAGGAGGAACAAACGAGAATACAAAAAACAAGTTAATTCAATTTAGTTGAAATCAATATGTTTTCGTAGTTTTCCGGCCACGCTTACTGCGTCACACGCAGGCCGGACACAGAGGGATGAAAGATGAAAGAGAAGGCATGATGTTTCAAAGGCGGAGGCACTCCACTCCCTTCCACACACACACACACACACACACACACACACACACACACACACACACACACACACACACACACACACACACACACACACACACACACACACACACACACACACACACACACACACACACACACACACCAGATGTTCAACCATATGAGAGAGAATTCCTTTGGCTTCCATTGAAACCAAAACGTTTTTTATTTTTTATTTTTTAAAGGGCCCACATTATTGGCAGGTGTAAATTAGGCCAAAAGTGAAACAGAACTAATTTGTCTGATTAGAAAGATCTCAAAATAGCAGACGGATTAATTTCAGGTGAATAGTCCAGCGGGCATATAGTTACCACATAATAGCTTAAGCTACCATTAGCAAGAGGCGCTTTTATGTACCCGACTCTCCATTTGGACCAAGAGACAGAGTAACAGTACGATACGTCCTGGCAAAAAGGCAATTAGGCGTCACCTCAGGAAATATCCTTCAGAACTCGACAAATTCTTTGACCGCAAAAGCAATCAAGCTGTCACTTTGGAACTCGTAAAACTCAAAAAGGCATCCACCCGGGGAAACTTAAGACTCCGTGGTTGAGTGCTATAGCTAGCGTAGCACGTTGAAAACATTTAAAATAAAATAAGCGATAAATGCGAAGCGCAAGTGCGGAGCAGATGTCCAGCTGTAGCCCAGAAAGATAAAAGAAGAAATTGAAAAAAGACGGATGGAATAATATGAACAATGCTAACCGTCGTCTGCCAGACACACTTTCCACAGTCTGGTGTTGAACTTGTTTGCCTTTGGAAATGTTTTCTCGGCACAAAGAGATGACAGAGCAGCTTGACTTTTAAAACTCCATCACAACAGGGGTGAGTACAGGAAAGCACCTGTTTATGGTTCTTTTGGCGTGTCAATGACATAAACTAGCCTGTTCTCTGTTACCTCAGCCTTTGTGTGTTAAAATAGCCTCACTCACTCTCTTCACAAGTATTATTAGCCGAGCTCACCTTCCCAAAAAATGGGTCTGTCTAAACTACTTTTTTTCTACTCCTTGATCTTTCTTTACACCTTCAGGCCAAACACATTCAGCGAAAAGTTCAACACTCTCCATCATCATCATCTGAAGAAGAAGAACCCCCCACCACCCAATAAGGCCTTAGGAGGCACGGTGCGGTCAACATCATTCACCCGTTGCCACGTCAACACTGTGGGAACAGCCTCAGGGCTAGTGGAGTCTTAACAGGAGACCCATGGTGGAGGCCAAAATGGCTGGATTTCACCACAGGCCTGATTCACAATGGGAAGACTGATGGGAGGCTCAAAGGCTAATTACGAGCGTGGTCGAGACAGGAGAAACTTGTAATGTGGGGCTTAGTTGACCGACGAAGGTAATTAGTTGAAATGATCCAGATTGAATTTCCAAGAGGGATCGCTGCATTCAAATTTTTACAGTAACATTTCATTACAAGAAACAACCATGCAACACCAATACAACAGAGCACGTGATAGAATCATCCATTTGTAGTGAGAATATTTAGTTGACAGTCGTCAAGTGCAGTCTCCATCCATATCCATATACAACCCCCCCCAACCCCCCCCCCCCCCCCCCCCCCCCCCCCCACCCCACCTTGGTCGGGGTCCAGGCCGAAAAAGGAGTTCTTGCGTCCGAAGCGGATGCTGAAGGTGCGGCCAGCCGTGGTGGTGCTTTTCGGATAGGAGACCTGCATCAGGTTGACGTGACAGTTGGTCGGCACAAAGTCCATGCAGCCCAGAGGGTGAGGTCTGACGCCGGCCTGCTTGAAGGTGGGGCACGCCTTGTTCCTCAGCTCCAGGGCAAACTGCAGGATGAGACCAGTTATATGTTTACAAAAAAAAAGGATCATTCATTAAACAATAACAAGAAGAAGCCATAGCATTATCCCAGAGCTAGTAGCAGACCATGTGTGCTAGTAATAGCATTAGCCCAGAGCTCAACTATACCTTCTAGTAGCAGACCATGTGTGCTAGTAATAGCTTTAGCCCAGAGCTCAACTATACCTGCTAGTAGCAGACCATGTGTGCTAGTAATAGCATTAGCCCAGAGCTCAACTATACCTGCTAGTAGCAGACCATGTGTGCTAGTAATAGCATTAGCCCAGAGCTCAACTATACCTGCTAGTAGCAGACCATGTGTGGTAGCCATAGCATTGTCCCAGAGCGCTGCTATACTGCTAGTAGTACACTTTATGTGCTAGCCGTAGCATTTGCCCACAGCGTACCTGCTGGTAGCTGCTGATGCGTCGTCTGATTTTCTCCAGCTTGGTGTCACAGATGTTCCTGAACTCATACTGAGGCATGGAAGACACCCGCTCGCTCTGGGCAATCAGCTGGCTGCAGTTTCGCACAAAACGGCCGTCGTCACTGGCAAAGGCCTCGAGGATCTGACCACACAAAATGAAATACGGTTAAAACCCTGGTACCTGAAAAATGACAATCAGTATAATTAACAATTGGCCTGGTTCAGAAAAACAAACCTTAAATGTCAAAACTGAGTGCAAAAATGCCCCTGTTCATCAAGTTACCTCAGCCACAATGGTATGGCTCACGTTCAAAAAAACTCTAGCCAACAAAAACTACATTACCCAGGGTTCCTCAGCTATATTCCGTGTACCTTAGCGACGAGGCTGAAGCAACCCTTGGGCTCCACCATCTTCTCCAGCACGTGGCTCTTGACGCCTGCCGTGCTGACGTACTCGTAGACCACGCCATGCTCCAGGTGCACGTTGTCCACAGTCAGGCTGACTACAGGAAGGTCGTCGGACAAGGTCAGCCTGGACACATCCCTGTAGTCTGGAGGGCGACAGAGTATATACACTGCTAAGTACACAAATATATACACAGCTAAGTACACACGTACATGGCTAAGTACACGAATATATACACAGCTAAGTACACACGTACACAGATAAGTACACAAGTATATACACGGCTAAGTACACACATTTATACACTGCTAAGAACACTTTAAGCCAATAAAGCTCTGTATAATAAAATAGGTATGAGGTACACTTTAAGTGTATTTAACTTGAACACACTCTTTTAGCCAATTATCTTGTCTCTTTCCCTGAGGAAGGTGGTCATCGTGAATGTGTGTGTGGGGGTTTTAATCATGGTGTTTTAAATCAAGTGTGACGTTCAATGCATCAAAAGTGTCTCTCTGGCTGGCTGTTTGTCTCTGTGGCTGGCCGGCTGTTTGTCTCTCTGTCTCTCTGCCCCCCCCCCCCCCCCCCCCCCCCACCCCCCAGTATCGTACCTGTTCCATTGGTGCTGTTTTCCTCCCCGCCCTCCGATCCGTTCTCCGCTGGGCACGCCTCGAACGCAATCTCCTCCTCGCCTCCCTGGCGCTCCTCCACGTCCTCAAACGTGCGATACACCCACTGGCACTACACACACACACACACACACACACACACACACACACACACACACACACACACACACACACACACACACACACACACACACACACACACACACACACACACACACACACACACACGTTATGGCTATTATGTGAATGTTTTGTGTGTGTTGGTTGTGGGTATATTTGCTTAAGAATGCAAACTCTAATCAGGCGTCAGAACGCATGTACACAACCCAAACATCCATCTACTGCACTCAGCATCCCGACCAATGGCAATGACACGTCAACAGAATCCCCGGCGAATGAAAGCAGTCGTTGAATGAACAACAAACATGGCCGCCTGGAGCAAGAGCCTGTCCAAACAGAGCAGATGCTTGGGCCAGGGTAAACTAAAACACAGCACCTTCTGAAAGACAGCACGAGTGCATTCAGCACTGTCCCTCACCAGGGGGAAAGAAGTCCTGGGAGTCAGGTCACTCGACGCGCGGCAGGATAATCAAAACACCAGAGATAAGTAGCATGGTTTCCACCGTGTTCGTCAACGAACTCAGCAAAAAAGCATGGATGGGTGTGTTGCAATCGAATCAAATTCATTATATGAACACAGTTTTAGGACTCGTCGAAATTCAAAATCGACTGGACTGCTGGATTAAAACGCGCAGATAATATTTTACGACCCTGACAAAAGTGTATAGAATGAACTCATCTATAGATAAAATAAAGATGAATTGAAAGGGTGAGTAGTTTATAACACTTTTCACCTTGACTTGACAGTAGCCTTGCCTTTTCCTGGGTGTAAAGATAACCTTCCATTTCCTGGGAGTAAGCATGAGCATGTGTTTTCCTGGGTGTAAACATGACCGTGCGCTTTCTTGGGTGTAAACATGACCGTGCCCTGTCCTGGGTGTAAACATGACCGTGCCCTGTCCTGGGTGTAAACTTGACCATGCGCTGTCCTGGGTGTAAACGCGACTGTGCGCATTCCATGGTGTTAACATGACCATGCGTTTTCCACGGTGTTAACATGACCGTGCGTCTTCCCGGGTGTAAACGCAAGCAGCAGAGGGGTTTGCCAGGAGGAAGCATCTCACCGTGTCTGTGGCTTCCTGATGTGTGTGCTGGGACCGGAAGTACTCCAGGACCTCCTCAAAGCCGCTGTGGATGGCGTTGTTCCCGTTGACCTTAACGATGACCTGGCCTGGCTGTAGTCCCGCCGCAGCCGCCTCCCAACCTGGGGTCAACGCAGGGTCAAAGGTTAAAGTATGAACGGGTAGGAAACGGCGGTTTAAAAGTGTTTGCTGTGTTTCCTACTTCAGCGTAACCACTAGGAGGAGGGCTCCATGTTAGATTTTACATTTTTTTCATCCCACATGCATTTTTAAGTAGTTTATATATTCATTTATTAATTTAGTTATCCAGCTTTGTTTTATGACCGGAATACTTGTTGTAGCAGATCAGATTCTACGAGACACTAGAAACTACATTTCTGCCGTGTGAATTTGAGCCCTCTAATGAAGCCATGACAAATCCAGAGATTGATTGATTGCTCTGCAAGCTGGAAGTTCAAGAACTCTCAGCTTTCCTCTAGCTGCATCAATCCCCAAAACATCTGAAGTAGACACACTGCCCCCCCTCCACCCCCCACACGCACACACACACAGAGGCAGACACACTTCTAACTTTAACCAGAACCCCACCCCAGCTGTCAGGCATGGGGCTGATTTAGGAGCAGAGGGAGGAGAGTCTGACCTCCCCACCCATGACATCCACACAGGGGCCAGTAGCTAGAGAAAGGGGGGGGGGGGCACAACATCTATTGTCCATATAACGCGGTCGGAAAGAGGGGAGGAGAGAAAGAGAGAGCAGAGAGGCTAGAGAACGTGTGAGATCCCTCAGTCATAATAAAAGAAAAGCCTGAGGTAACCATCTCCAGACAGTAAAACCTTCAGCCGCATCTCCAGCTGTTTAACACATCTGGAGGCATCCCTGGCTAGCCAGCAGTAAATCTCTCTCTCTCTCTCTCTCTCTCTCTCTCTCTCTCTCTCTCTCTCTCTCTCTCTCTCTCTCTCTCTCTCTCTCTCTCTCTCTCTCTCTCTCTCTCTCTCTCTCTCTCTCTCTCTCTCTCTCTCTCTCTCTCTCTCTCTCTCTCTCTCTCTCTCTCTCTCTCTCTCTCTCTCTCTCTCTCTCTCTCTCTCTCTCTCTCTCTCTCTCTCTCTCTCTCTCTCTCTCTCTTCTCTGCATGATGTTAGCATCTGGCCGTCAGGTCGCGAGCGGCAAGTGTGTGTGTGTGTGTGTGTGTGTGTGTGAGAGGGAGACAGGGAGGTAGGGGGTGCGGTTCACTGACAGGGAGGTCAGGCTGGGGTGAGGTGGGTGAGGTGTGTGTGTGTGTGTGTGTGTGTGAGAGGGAGACAGGGAGGTAGGGGGTGCGGTTTACTGACAGGGAGGTCAGGCTGGGGTGAGGTGGGTGAGGTGTGTGTGTGTGTGTGTGTGTGTGTGTGTGTGTGGAGGTGTTGTCCATTAGGCTTTGAACTCTAACCGTCTCTAGCTAACAGGTGCTCTTCAAAGGAGAGGGACACTGAGGGGAACAGGTGTTTGGTCGGTAACATTACCTCAGCTTTTCACACACATTTCTACCCTAAAAACACTTACGATTTTTCCAGAAAGATTTGTATGAAATGATACAAAAAAACACATTCCTCGATGAGACTGCTTCTGTCAATGTTTTCGACCAACGGAGAGCAAGGTTACAGTAAACACCAATCAGATGGGTCGTTGGCTCACCTTTCCTGACGGCGTGTACGTGCGGAGGGGAGGAGCCACTGAGTCTGAAGGACAGGCTGTCTGGGTTGTCGGGAAACTTCACAATCCTGCACCAGAGACAAAAGGGAGGGGAAACCGCGAAACTCAAACCAGCAGTGTGGACAGGATATGGGTGTACATGCAAAATAAAGGAACATGCTATTCATCAAATATTTCAAAATTGCCTCTGTGTGCGTGTATGTGGAGCACCTGCTTGTCTAAGTAACACAAACTAACATTCCATGCATAATATCTCTTGAGAAAGTGATGGGTTGTACATGTGCACGTGTGTTTGTGTGTGTGTGTGTGTGTGTGTGTGTGTGTGACTCACTCCTTGGCCTTGGTGGCCACCAACAGGCGGAGGGAGCGTCGTATGCAGAAGGACTGGCTGATCATGGTCTCCACCTCAGAGAACGGCCGCAGGAACACCAGGTCCTCGTTGATGGTGAAGATCTTCCTGCCCGCCTGCAGGCCAGCCATCTGGAAGGAGAGGGGAGAGAAGGACACCCTGTCAACCTCAACCGAGGGGAGAGAAGGACACCCCATCAACCTCAACCGACACACACACACACACACACACACACACACACACACACCCCCCGTAAACCTCAACAGGACTCTTTTGTTAGGCTACGAGAAGGAGGTAGTAACAATGGAAAGAGATCAAAAGCTTAACGGAGAAAAGCCACGGTTAACGGACACTGGTTGAACTCTGCTTCCCTTTGGAGGTCAGTATAGAGCAGGCTCTCCTCAGACCCACTACTGGTTAAAGGACACTGGTAGTATATGGTCTGTATAAAGTGGGTTCTCCTCTTAATGGACACTGGTAGTATATGGTCTGTATAAAGTGGGTTCTCCTCTTAATGGACACTGGTAGTATATGGTCTGTATAAAGTGGGTTCTCCTCTTAATGGACACTGGTAGTATATGGTCTGTATAAAGGGGGTTCTCCTCTTAATGGACACTGGTAGTATATGGTCTGTATAAAGGGGGTTCTCCTCTTAATGGACACTGGTAGTATATGGTCTATATAAAGTGGGTTCTCCTCTTAATGGACACTGGTAGTATATGGTCTGTATAAAGGGGGTTCTCCTCTTAATGGACACTGGTAGTATATGGTCTGTATAAAGTGGGTTCTCCTCTTAATGGACACTGGTAGTATATGGTCTGTATAAAGGGGGTTCTCCTCTTAATGGACACTGGTAGTATATGGTCTGTATAAAGTGGGTTCTCCTCTTAATGGACACTGGTAGTATATGGTCTGTATAAAGGGGGTTCTCCTCTTAATGGACACTGGTAGTATATGGTCTGTATAAAGGGGGTTCTCCTCTTAATGGACACTGGTAGTATATGGTCTGTATAAAGGGGGTTCTCCTCTTAATGGACACTGGTAGTATATGGTCTGTATAAAGTGGGTTCTCCTCTTAATGGACACTGGTAGTATATGGTCTGTATAAAGTGGGTTCTCCTCTTAATGGACACTGGTAGTATATGGTCTGTATAAAGTGGGTTCTCCTCTCTCTGGGCGGCCAGGGAGAAGATCCGTCCGTGGACTGAGCCTTGGCAAAGGCCTCCTCAATGGACTGAGCGGGGGTCTGAGTCTGGACAGCAGCCCAGACCGGAGAGACTGGTGGAGGGGGAACAGTAGCCATCTGAGTGTGTGTGTGTGTGTGTGTGAGGGAGGGTGTGTGTGTGTGTGTGTCTACATACATCCTGTAAGAGTTTGCTGCTGTGTGTGTGAGAGTGAGTGTGTGTCTACATACATGCTGAGTTTGCTGTATGTGTGTGTGTGTGTGTGTGTGTGCGCGCATGTGTGTGTGTGTGCGCGCATGTGTGTGTGTGTGTTGAGAACCAAGATGAAGAGTTCGAAAGAGTGAGAGAGAGAGAGAGAGAGAGAGAGAGAGAGAGAGAGAGAGAGAGAGAGAGAGACACACACACACAGAAAGGTAAAGGGAGAGGAGATGTGGAGAGGGTAGAGACAGAGACAGAGGCAGAGGGGTAGAGACAGAGAAAGAGAGAGAGGCAGAGACAGAGAGACAGACAGACTGTTGATCTGTGTGTGTGTGCCGTTTAGTATTCCCCTCAGCTCGAAGGGTTCCCAGCTCATTCCTCTGGTCCATGGGAATCAGCATGGCCTCCTCATTCAAACACAGACCCTGTGTCTCCACTAACTAGCCTGTCACTGGCCTGAGAGAGATGGAGAGAGAGGGAGGGGGTACAAAGAGAGGGAGATATACAATAGAGAGAGAGAGAAGGGGGGGTGGGATCTACAGAAAAAGGAATGAAAGGTTAGAGAGAGAGAGAGAGAGAGAGAGAGAGAAGGAGGGAGAGAGGATCGTGCGAGAAGGGTTAGAGGTCAAAGAGAGAGTGAGTGAATGAGGAGAAAGATATGGGAGCGATGGATCAGAATGAGAGAGGGGTGCAGAAATGAGTCATCAGAGAAAACCAGAGGAGAAGGCTCGGGGCTAAACAGGAGGACAGGACAAGACAGAGAGACAGAGACAGAGACAGAGACAGAGAGAGAGAGAGAGAGAGAGAGAGAGAGAGAGAGAGAGAGAGAGAGACAGACAGACAGACAGACAGACAGACAGACAGACAGACAGACAGACAGACAGACAGACAGACAGACAGACAGACAGACAGACAGACAGACAGACAGACAGACAGACAGACAGACAGACAGACAGACAGACAGACAGACAGACAGACAGACAGAAAAAGCAACTGCAGTGGGAAAGAAGGAGGAGTCCATTGATGAAACAAAACGAGAGAACGGATGGATGGAATTAAAAAAGGGGCAGCGTTGAGGAGAAAGAGCGGAAGCTGTCACTTTGTACTGTACTGTGTGTGTGTGTGTGTGTGTGTGTGTGTGTGTGTGTGCGTGTGGCGTCTCTGAGACTGATGTGAGCTGGCATGCCTAATGTGTCTCCCTCCCTCCCCACCAGACCACCCTCCCCCCAAAGGAGGGAGAGAGAGACAGGCATGACCCACTGGGACCAATGGACTCTGGCGGAGAGAAAAGGAGAGGAATGGAGGGGGTGGGTGGGGGTGAGCAGGGGCGGAGGAAGTGTGTGTCAGCGTGTCTGAGGGTGTGAAACGATGGATTCAATGTGTGTCCGGCACATCAGACTCAATTGTTGACAGGCACAGATACAGACACCTGGGATTGGACTCCGTTTTTAATCTGTCTGTCTGTGTGTGCGTGTGTGTCTAGTCCCGTACCTCAGCGTGAGAACCCCTGTTGACAGACTTCACCACGACGGCCTTATTCTTCTCCTCAATCTCAAAACCATAGTCTTCCTCCTCAGGGTGGATCTACAGAGAAACAATAAACAGCAACACAACCAGCTCAGGGTGGAAAGAGAAACAATAAACCACAACAACACAACCAGCTCAGGGTGGATAGAGAAACAATAAACAACAACAACACAACAACCAGTTCAGGGTGGATAGAGAAACAATAAACAACAACACAACCAGCTCAAGGTGGATAGAGAAACAATAAACAACAACAAGCTCTGGGTGATAGATAAACAACAAACAACCTTGTTTCATACTTATTTATTGACAGGCCTGAGGCTTCATGTGAGCATGGCTTTTGAGCACATGCTTGGAGCCAAACCCGCTCTGCCCGTATCTGTCAACACACACGTCATGGCCGCTCTCCTCCGGCTGGTTCATGTCAGCATGTGACAGCCGCCTTCCTTTTCAAGACAACGATTTCCCCAGCTGTCCCCCATGGGTAAGCCGTCATGCCGTGACGATGTCATTAGGCCGCATTAGCGAGCTAGCGCTAGCTTAGCCGTTGGGCTGTCTCCTTTGTTCCTACCATAACGCTTTCATTAGGGTGCATTAGCGAGCTAGTGCTAGCTTAGCCGACAGGCTATTTCCACTGCCGCACTGCCCTGATAAGATGGCTATTGTTGCTAGTGTCTGACAAAATAAGAATTTGAGCACAGTCATCGTAATAAAGCTAATGGGTGGTAAGATGGCTATCCTTGCTAATCAAGGATAAAGGCGTTGCCACTTCTAGTAGGAAGCCGAACAAAAAATGTCTACTTCCGTCCCCCTCCCCAATGTTATTACAGCAAGACGCTGATAAAAGCTACTGCGCTAATGTTACGTTGACACAATGAAGCTCCCGGTTTCCCGCCCTTTCAGGGGGATTCACCTTTCCCCCGGTTTTCTCTGGCACCTGTTGGTAAATGTCACGGGGGGGGGGAGTGACACAGGGAGTGTCACAGGGTCACGGAGAACGCAGGGAGGCAGGAGTGAGAGAGAGAGTGAGAGAGAGAGGAGGAAGAAGAGGAGAGTGAGGGAGAAGGTAACTAGTAATAGGTTTTGGAAGCCAAAGGATATAACTACTACAACAACGATGTCATGGACGGAGTGATTATTTACATTGACAAAGTAACAACAATGATAACAACTGTCTGTCTGTGTATGTGTGTGTCTCTCTCTGTCTGTCTGTCTGTCTGTCTGTCTGTCTGTCTGTCTGTCTGTCTGTCTGTCTGTCTGTCTGTCTGTCTGTCTGTCTGTCTGTCTGTCTGTCTGTCTGTCTGTCTGTCTGTCTGTCTGTCTGTCTGTCTGTCTGTCTGTCTGTCTGTCCGTCCTTTGGAGAGGGGATCATTATTATTAGATGGGGGTGGGTTCAATGGCGGCAGTGCTTAATCCTGAATGAACGTCTACGCTGGCGTCTTGCCATCATCATCAACATGAAAAGGAAACAACAGTAGCCTCTTATTATTATTATTATTATTATTATTATTATTATTATTCCCTTCCTGATGAATGTGGAATCGTTCTATCAGAAACCATGTTTGTGTTTTCCTGCCATGATCTCTAACCTAGCCTTTCGAAAATCAAGGTTAAAATCAAATCAAAATCAGTATCCACTCCCATCTGGGGTGTATTAAGTCATCTGTTTAATCAAGATCCTGAAGCACCCAATCATCTGTTTAATATGCTGCCTAACACAGCTGGCAATGTGACGCAAGATTCCGTTTCCGCCAGACAGACGATATTAATATGCATACGGATCAGGGAAGCTTCAAAAGGCTCCCATTGTCTTCAAAAGAGGGAGATGTTTTTACTTTTATGATTATGATTATGAAGAGTATGAAGGTGTGTGTGTGTGTGTGTGTGTGTGTGTGTGTGTGTGTGTGTGTGTTCTCTGATCTCTGCAGCCAGATGAGGTACACACACACACACACACACACACACACACACACACACACACACACACACACACACTTCACAGAGTCGGAGCTGTATTTATTTGCACCACACTATAAAACTAGATCTCCTCAGCAGGTGCAGTCAATCAGACGCTGTTACGCAACTCCTCCTCCGAGAACACACATGGCCCAGCAACAACAAACCATATGTAAAGTATTGTCCATTAGGAGTCAGGCTGTGTGTGGGTGCAGTGCATCTGTGTGTGTGTGTAGTGTGTTTGTAGTATAGTGTGCGTGTATTGTATGTGTGTGTGTGTAGTGTGTGTGTGTGTGTGTATATAATATAGTATGAGTGTGTGTGTGTATAGTGTGTATATAATACAGTGTGTGTGTGTGTGTGTGTAGTGTAGTGTGTCCTCCTCACCACTAGGGACTTGGCCAGGATGTTCTCAATGAGCTTAAAGTCGTTGCGGGGCTGCTTGCTCTTCGTGCTGGTGCCCTCCGTTTCCTCGTCGGCGTAGAAACGGAAGAACTGCGACTCGTCTTTGAATTCACTTTTCTCCAGAACTGAGAGAAAGGGAAAGAAATAAAAATAAAATAAATAAGAAATAAAAAAAAAGTTTTCCATACAAGAAAAAGAAATGTCAAGTCTGATCAACAGAAAAAGGCAAAAAAAAAAAAAAAAAAGTATACTCTAGAAAAGCTCCACTAATTTTAAACGAGCAAGAAAAACAACCTACTCATTTAAAGATGAATTACCGAGGTTATTATTTTGAGTTTGGACATTCTGTTGAGGTCCCCACCCCACCTTTACGCGTGCGTGAGGGAACGTCTACATGGCCGAGGGGGAAACTCAAGAAGACGCCATTTAACGTGTGACGTACAGGCACGAGCTAACGGCTAATTAGCTCATTAGCCAAGGATGCCAACAAGAACATCTGGACTCTGACACTGCACATCTGGGTCACGTCCAAGACAAGATTACACGTGTTCCACTCTCCAGAGGGGAAAAGACGTGTTTGTGTGTGTGTGAGAGAGGGCTACATCTACAGTGTGTGTGTGTGTGTGTGTGTGTGTGTGTCATCTGTGATGTCAACCACACCTGGGGTACCGTGAGCAGGTGTGTCGACCACCAGGGAGGCCTCCTTACGTAATCAAGGGACGGGGGACTAACGGCCTCACCCCAACATTCTCTCAGTTCTGCTGTGAACGACGACGAGATTTCTGTTTGAAAGGGCTGGACATCTACCACCAAGTGGACACTCCAGACCGACCGAATGGCACTTTGTGACTACATGACCCATGATGCATTAACATTAAACGGCCATCTATGTGACTGTATGAGACATTAACCAGGTTATGCTATTGCCTGACCCATGTGGTCTCTGTCTCTGTCTCTGTCTCTGTCTCTGTCTCTGTCTCTGTCTCTGTCTCTGTCTCTGTCTCTGTCTCTGTCTCTGTCTCTGTCTCTGTCTCTGTCTCTGTCTCTGTCTCTGTCTCTGTCTCTGTCTCTGTCTCTGTCTCTGTCTCTGTCTCTGTCTCTGTCTCTGTCTCTGTCTCTGTCTCTGTCTCTGTCTCTGTCTCTGTCTCTGTCTCTGTCTCTGTCTCTGTCCCTGTCCCTCGGAGAACACTGTCTGGGTTGTTTTCCTCACAGGACAGCAGCGTTCTCACACAGTGTACTGATGCCCCGCGCCTGCGTGACTTTGCTGCACTCAGAGGTATGTGTGTGCGAGCGTATGTGCGAGCGTGTGTGCGAGCGTGTGTGTGAGTGAATAACAGATGAGCTAGACGTTCTCCCTTTCAATCTGCCTGCTTCATGCTCCCCTCTCTACCATCAACACCCTGCCCCCACTTTCTCTCCATGTTTCTCCCCACCTCTCTTCTCTGATCGTGCGGCCATGTTATCACGCTCTGTGTGTGTGTGTGTGTGTGTGTGTGTGTGTGGTCATGTGTACATGTAGTTGAACTAACACAGCTGATATTAAGGTCACTGGGTGTGCAGTTCATTGACCCCTGACAGTGTCCCATTCAGCCAGTGAGTGGAGAGATGCTGAGGGTGTGTGTGTGTGTGTGTGTGTGTGTGTGTGTGTGTGTGTGTGTGCGTGTGTGTGTGTGTGTTTAGGGAGGAGGGACGGGCCTGTCGGGGAGAACATCTGCTACTAGTCCCAGTGGAGCGATACACCGCTGTCGCTAACCGATCCACGCTGCTGCCATGCCCCAACACACACACACACACGCACAAGCAGGGAAATGAGGCTTGACCTGAAGGCATTTCCTTTCATTGAGGAGGGGGGGGGGGGGGGTCCTTACACTGGTTACACTCCAAATACACACAGGCAACAGCTACAACACACACACACAGACAAAGGCTAGGACCACATACATGCACATACAGTATACTCCCATCTAAAGGCTATGACCACTAACCCACTGAAAGGAAGAGAAACACACACGCATGTGAAATGAGATGCCCCCCTAGCATTCTGCCTCAGAGATTTCACATTGAGAGGTGGAGGAGGTTTCACGTCCAGTCAATAACACACATACACACACACACACACACACACACACACACAATAACCAACTAAAAGGACAGACTCACTGGTCTGTGGTTGGTGAGCGCAGCCAAAAGGACGCACGTCAACGT